>WHYT01017296.1:252608-301836 GCA_009806455.1 Tetrax tetrax
TTTTTTTTTTTTTTTTTTTTTTTTTTTTTTTTTTTGGCAATATTCAAGTACTTCCCATGACTTAAATGAAAAATAAGAACAATATATATTTGTAAGCACATTTATAAATCTTAAGGGAGAATCCACAACTTGTCAATTTCTCAGAAAAAGCTTTACTTACAGCTGAGGTCCTAGTTTAGAGCAGCTTAGCCAGTATACCTTTCACTTCTCAGCCAAAAGGCTGTGGTTTCAAGTTTGCAATTAATGAACCCTAAGAGGCTCGAAGTTCAGACAAACACCCAGAAATTAAGATACTTATCTGAACTCTCGGAGACTGTGACCAGATTCTCTTAGGAGATGTCAGGCTTTTAGCTTCCCCTTGTAACTAAAATACAACACTTTCAAACCTTGATAGTATTTTGTTATTTCAAGACTTGATCCTGGCTACTACCTAATCATGCTGACAAAAAAAAAAAGTCCATATCTACATATCTCAGCATTGTGAGAAAGGCTGATTTCAAAAAAGGGCAAAGCTTCTATTGATCTTATTTCCAAAGAAGTTTATCCCTCCCAAACTGAAATCCTATAGCAGAATGGCTACAAGTTGTTCTACTGCCAGACACAGAATACTCTGGATGAGACATTAAAGATAAATATTATGGCATCCACTGCAAAATGAACTCATGAGGTCTCTTTCCAGTTTGTCCCATGCCCGATCAATGTCTTCTATCCTACCATTGACCTAGAAGCCGAGACATGGAGATTCACTACCAATCTTAGCACAGAGGGGGGAAATAGAACTGAACCCTTCCCGCCTCCAGAACACTGGAGTTCGACTACCAGCTGGTTGCTCTATCCAGTTATCATTGTGACTACTTGCATGTATACAAGATCTGTGAATATATGAAATTTCATTAGTCGAACTAGGTTTAGGACATTGAGTGACAAAACACCAACATTTTATCAAATCAAATCTTGGAAATGTCTTGGATCACTTATTGACTGAGTTATAATAATAGTGACATTCTCTACAAACTGTACTATACTGTGATTAGCAAATTACTTTGAATTACTAAACACATAAGTAATGTTGTTTGAGGTCAAATACTACATCAGAGAGACTTCATCATGAATACAACTCTCCAGCCTTTCAACACCATACCTACTGAACGTTTTAGAAGTCACATATTTACTGTAATGTTCCAGAACAGTTTTCATGGTTTTATTTTTCTAAGATTACTACTTTATTTAACCATGGTTTTGCTGTTTAACCATATTCTAGTAATCTATAGGTTTAGAAATATAAAAAAAAAAAATGTATGTGTCCAAAACACTCAGTGCATGCAATTTTATGTGTTTAAATAGACTTCAGTAGTTCCTTAGTCTTTTGTAGTGGCAAATACAAAGAAAATAGCACTGGTAGATTTGCAACCCTCCTGATTCATGTTTGTGTCTTTTAGTGAACAATTTTAAAAGACAGTAATAGCAAAAGATACCGACATTATACTTTTCAATTAACAGTATTAGCTGCTATAGCAGCTTTACCTGTTTTTTCATTTTGGGATCAAAAATGCATTTTTCTTGAATCTCAGTATAGAAAAGGACACAGTTGCCTATTAGGTCAACAAAAATAGCAGTTAACATTTGTCCTATAAACTATCATTCTTGGAATATCCTGAACTAGAGATTTAAACCATGTCAGGAATGGAAAGTAGCCTTAGATTAATAACACTGAAAGACTTTCCAGTATACTGAAATATAACTGTTCTTATTTTTCATATTCTCCCAATTTGTATGTGTAAAAGAAAATAAATATCACCTTTCAGGCTGTATTTAGTATATTACATACAATCATCACACTTAAAAGTTTATATGATTCAGTTTCTAAAACTATGGGTTAACATTAGCCATACTCTGAATATCTTCATATTTACTTAATCTTATTTCATGAGAACATTTTATTGCCACCATTTTGAAACTCTGTCAAGAAATGTTAATTCTACCTCTTACGAATAAACTATATCGGGGAAAATAATTTATCTTTTGCTTTATCTAATCTGAAGAAGTTCAAGCGTGCGAACTGGAAAATAGCTACGTACATCCAACACATCAGGCACTGAGGGAGAGAATGACAGCTTTCTATTTTATACCACATTTCAGGAAAAATAACAAATTAACATCTTCAGAATTGCCACATAAGTCTACCTGCTCTTCAGCAAAAATGTTTGCTTAGGTTTGATCTTGCAAATACTCATGAATTGAGAGAGGTCTTCTTATCACTGAAAATTAGCCCAGAGCTTATTTGCTTCATTAGACAAAGTTGAAATGACCTCCTTAATGCCACAAAATACAAAGAACAATTTGTTGATTGGTCAAATAAATAATTAATAATTTTTTTTGAATGGATACTTCAAGAAAACAACAGAGAAAGAAGGCTTTTAAAAATGTTGAGACTGATAAAATTAAAAAGCACTGACAGATTTTAAAAATTTCTTAATAAAATGTCATCATTACCTGAGATCTGCGTGCCAAGTTATGATCATAAGTGAACTTCTCCGTGTGAGTTATTACTGTCTGGAAATAGTGTAAGTGCTGACATGACTTCCACAATAGAAATACAAATGTACTATACTTACACTGCATAAACCATTATCCAGATGCTTCAACAAGTAGTATATTACAATTTATATCCTAATGATTAGTAGGACTTAGCTGTCAATACAGCAGTAAAGCATATTTTAAAAGTATAAATTAATACTTTTTGAGGGTAATCAGTATCATGGTTACTAGCTGTAATCCTCTAATGGAATAGCTTTGAAATAAATCAGGGAGGTTTGCTGAAAGGTAGTTGGCTTTGATATTCCATTAAACTAAGGACTTATCATACTAAATAGCTTCTCTTTCTACTAAGTTGCAAGATAGATGCAAATTCAGCTGGGGCTTCTGCCGGAAAGGTGTTGAGCACTGCTAGCGCTCATTGCAGTCTGTGAGGGTTAAGGGATGCCCAACGTATGATAATAATACTTAGGATCTTCCAGAATGGAGCTATGGAGAACGCAAAAAGTTGTCAAATCGCTACTTAAAAAAGGACTTACAGCAAAAATTGTTGTTGTCATATAAAGGCAAACCTGTTACTGACTTACAAAGGAAGTTAGCCTTCCAAAGGCTGGATTTTTGTAGCTGTAGACCAATATTGACAGGATTTCCAGAAGCACTTATTTCACACTGAAATCAGTAAACATTAATTTATTATTCTGAAGTCGCTATTGTATTCCTAGGCATGAGTAACGTTGAAGTACCACTTTTCAAAAGGCAGACATTTCTAAATGACAGAAGTTCTCTTTGAAATATTGCTATAATATATTTTATAAAACATATTTAATTATCTAATAGGGTCAATTTAATCAACACTGCATTTTACTGCTATTTTACAAACAAAGATGCTACAGTCTTTTTCAGAATTAATAAATTTTCTGAGCATATCTATAAGGGAAGCAAAGATTATCTTCTCCATTCTTTCAGAGTACAGAGATGATATGCCCTACCCTAAAGGAAAAGCCTTTCTCCCTTTCATTCAAAACAGGATATCAAACACACACATTAGAGATGCAGTAAGCTACAAACACCTTCAATAAAGTATAGTTAGACAGATTTATTTAAAATTCTGATCTTGATTTTTTTTTGTACTAAAAATGGTACAATGGACAGTAGAAAGAAAAAGAGAAATGTCCCTCATAAATTTCCCTGCTTTATTCCTTGCTTTTACGAAAGCATCTATAAGGACAATGATTTCTGTATGTGTAGAGATACTTTTATACTGTGCTGGCTTTGTAACTAAGACTCTTTTTCATTTAATTCAATCAGATTAGATCGTGGCACTGATTACAATCATATCCACAAATCAGCATTTTAGCTGAGTTTCTATGGAAACATTATATGCCCTGTTTTCTTTTTAAAGGCTATGCCTGTTTAACAAGTTTACTGAGGACAACATGTTTTGTTTAAGTCACATTAACTGCAGTCAATACTTCCTAATTGCATTACCAGAAGAAACATCTACAGCAGTACTTTTACCATGGAAAACCCTCCATTGCTCAGCCCATCTTAATCTCTGAAAAACAAGAAACATCAGCATTGCTATTGCTTAAAATGTGTTAACTGGTCTTATATCTATAACATAATCTCTTTTATTAAATGACAACATCGATCTTGTTTCACAAGATTCATATACAAGGACACTACCGCACCATATCTGGATTTCTGTGAAACTTCTATTGGAGAACATTTGCCTATGAAGACAGGGTGGTCCAGTGGCTAACGTTCTGAACTGGAGTTAGAAGGCTTAGTGTCTGTTCCTTGCTCTGCTGTTTACCTGTTGTGCAACCATAATCAAATCACCTTACTTTTCTGTGCTCCACTTCCCCATTTATGAAATGAGAGGAAGGATACTTCACATTCTATTAAAAGTCATTTGAATTTTATGAAAGAAAGAAATAACAGTTAAGTATTCTTACGATCCTATGTTACAGATTAGGGTGCAATCTGGAAAGAAGCATGCCAACTTGCATGAAGCAATTTTGGGTGAGAAAAATATGGCAGGATTTGATCTTTAAAACTGTCAGACAGAATGGGAAACCCTTTATCCAGAAACAAATCTCACTCTTCCAAAAACACTGGACCTACTGTCTTATAAAAAGTTAGAAAATAAGGATCTTTTAAAAGCAAATCATCAATTTTTAGTCTACAACTACAAACAGCAGAAAGAGCCTGCAGCACTTACGTCTCAAATGGTGTACTTTCTAAAATCACATGGCAGGTGTATACTAACTCTAATAGAAGGTGATCACAAAGAAAGGGGAGAGGTTTCTTATTTGTGATTCCAGGGAAAAGCCTGAAATTCTGAATCCGAAAAGTCTGAATAAAGAGACAACAGAACAAATACTTTTTTTCCCAGAACATTATGACTTAAAATTTCAATTTACAGATTTTACACCTTTGCTCGTAACACTGGTAGAAATAAAGGAAGTCCACTCAAAAAAGTTTTTTCTTCTAAAAGCTAGCTCTGCCTACTAAAATAGGTATCCCTTAACTCCAAAGCTAAGCAACAATACGTAAAAGTATGACTAGCTGATGGCATATTGTAGAGTAGGTAAAGCATTCGGTTTCCATGGAAAAGCCCATATTGCAGGTCCTTTCAGTTGCACAAAGTACAAACATTCACTTAAGTGCCTATGTTTGGAACATGACATCTCCAAATCACCAAGAACTACAAATTACAGAGAGCACTCTCTGCTCTTTCTTTTTTCTAAAGGATTTATAGAAAGGAAGCTTGTAGCAGTAACTAATGAAAACCTACTTCAGATCTTAGTGACACTGAAAAACAGAGGTATGGAAATTAGTAGTTCTCTAAACTAGGCACATGTTGCACTACTTCAATTTCTAAAAGTAGTTAGCCTACTTCTCTCAATGAGGACTTTAGGAAACAGCAAAGCCAGTAGTACTGTTCTTTGAACTCATCCATCCTAACTGCCGAAACACAGAGATGGAGAGAAAATGGACACTCAGCAATGTACTGTCATTTTGAAAACGGAAAAGGATAAAAAGCCTCAGCCAAAACATGAGTAACCAAGGTCAGCCCTGCCATTATGTTCCAAAATAACATCCTTCAGAAGGGAATGAAAGCAAATAAAGAAGATCAAAATACACCCTTTTTGACCAAGAGAACTATAGCTATATGGACAGAGGAAGCTCAACTAGGTTGGGAACTTTTAAGATCATGCCCTAAATTATATAGTATTAAAATAGAAGTATCTTTGGTTAAAAAGGGATTGTATTAAATGATAATATGGATTACCTGTATACTCTGCTATCACTCAGCAGTGATGAAGCAGATATCAGATACAAACACTGAAGACAAAAAGATGAGATCAAGATTTAAATGTTCCCTGAACTTTAGGGCTAATAATCTACTTTTATACAGTATTTTTTCTTTACACTTGCTCACAGGCATTCCAACTGTTGTTACAAATTTGTTATCCCCTCAACTAATGCCATGTACTCGACCCAGAAAGGTCATCCTTCAGCATCTTAGGGGACAGTAAAAAAGAAACCACAGTTAAAAGCTTGCAGATAACTTTGATTAGTAAAAGAAAACAACCTAGGCATAGCTTGATATTATGACTATCAGGACTTCATCATTTATGCAAATCTTACTAAAACATTTTCCTTCATACTTAGCAGACAGTATGTCAGCCATTTGGTATGATCCTCCTAACAGTTGTATAAAATCTTAGTAAACAATTTTCTTTTTTACTAAGTCAAGAAAAGGCAAGTATTATATATTGCAGATACTTTATATATTGTAATCGACAATGAAAAAAACATATTCTATTAATGAGAAAAGAAACTGTAGAATGAGGGCCTTTTGTGATTCTCAGCATGGAAACGGGAAACCAAAACAGACATACAGAAGAACATATAGTCAGAAGAAACAAGATAATTATAAACAAGTGTAAAAGACTAAGAATAGTGAAAACATTATATTCCTTAAAGACGTCAATTTTTACTGTCCTTTACTTCCCATTAGGTTAATCCCAGACAAGTTGCTTCATTCATGCTGATATAAACTGCACACCTATATAAACATGTTTTTATTGAAGTTTCTCTTTATATTTCATAGCTACAGGTTGGCGGTTGTTCTCTTTCTTTTTGCTTTATTTAAATGCCTATTGCTTTACTCTTGCACAAATTTCCTCCCAGGGTATCTAAAATCATTAATCATCATCCCAGTATTCTTATCCCACAGTACACTTTTAGAAACAAGTTCCATGACTTTTAAGAGTTATGCTTACGTCAGAGGGATCAAGAGGTTTAAATTTCAGTACCTATTAAAGGAATTTAATTATCCAACCAGTTCCATTTGGATACACTGTTACTGTTCTCTGCTAATCTATACCAGATTTTCTAGTATTGTAATTCTCATTAATAAAATGCCATCTGAAAGAGTTTTTTTCTTCCTCTTTTCTTTCTTTTTTTTTTTTTTTTTTTTTTTTTTTTTTTTTGTAAAGAAGAAAGACTTCTCAGTGGCCTATTCTAAACAGAAAATTCTAAACAGAAATATCATTATCCTCTATAATAGTTGTTTCCCAAGGATTTATCATGTCTGAAAACAGCAAAACTACATAAACTTGAGGGACGTGAAGTCTATCATGTACCTGACTCACCTTGTCACTTCATTTAAAACACTTTGAGAAGAAAAAGGTATTTTTAAAACACACTTGGTGTTTAAAACCTGCTTACAGGTTAAAAATAGAAGAGGAAAAAAAAAAAGATAACGGCATGCCATGTGATCCTCTAGGTTGTTGTCATGCACAGAGGACTTTGGGTGACTGCTGCTGAAACAGTTAAAGCTGTAGGGATGACACAGAAATCCAGCGAGAACAAAGAAACAAAGCAGCAAACTATGTACTGCCTTGTAAAACTTATCTGCTATTGAAATGGAGAACATCAGCAGCAAGTATAGGTATCTGGCTCATTTTTGTTCACTGGAGTCATACGGAAAAAGTTTACAATATCCTTACTCCACCTGTGAAATGGTCCCATAAGGAACGAACGCTGACCTTCCAGGTTGTATTCATCTAGTTACAACTGCTACATACCAGTATTGAAGCAGATTATAGTCTGGTACCACACACGTTATAATGTAGTTGGCAGATGGTACATCATATTTACCTGCAGCAAGACAATTAAGATTCTTTCAGGAGTTACAGGCTTCAAGTTTTTCTCTTGTAGAGAAACTCCATCAAAGCTTGAATCCAAAGCTACTGAGCACATTGGTCCTGATCCAATGGAATACTTAAGTATACGCTGATGTTTAAAACTATGAAAATTATATATTTAACATTTATCAGCTGCATAATTTTAATGTCAGGCTATTTAGTACCTAACTTAAATTAAAGAAAAAAAAACCCATGGCTATTTCCAAAGTGTTGCAAGAATTACGCATGTTTAATTTTTACTCCAGCAAATGTCATCCCTGCTGCTGCAAGTTCTTGTGTTCCTGTGACTGCTAGGGCAAAGAGAAAAAAAGTCCTTTTAAGCCCATAAATACAGGTGTTTCCAACCTTTAATAGTGAGTTTTACTTTACTACTACGATTTGCCTTAAAAGCACAAAAGGAATTAATGAAGTATGAGTTCTGTTTTGTAGCACAATTGGTGAGCAGTAGCTTAAGAAATATTTACTGTACTTTGTAATCTTTCTTCATACATTGAGAACACTTCAAAACCCTTTTACAGGAAGTTGTTCAAGAAAAATCCTTCCAATTCTTACAAGAAGTGACCTAGTAAATCGACCATTCAGAATGCCCAGGAAATTTATATTTTGTTCTTACATCTGAGTCCAGAGGGAGCTATGATCATTAATAGAAATTCCCATTAAATATAAATATAAGCAAACAAAAAGACTAAGCAAATGCTTAGAAAATAATTTTCTCTTTGGGGTAAAATGAATAAGCTATCTAGAATGACAGCGAGTTATCTCAATTTTAACATGTTTAAGAGCAGATAAAAAGCTTTTAAAATGTTGAGATAAAACAAAACGTACACCTGCTCTTATTTTTACATACATTTTTCTAGCTCCTGTTTTTATTCCTTTCATTTCTGTTAGCTTTATGTCAAGCAATACATTTTTTTATTTACAACAACAGCAAAATGAATTCATTCATTAACGCTAATTATACTAGAGATACATTTTATCTAGGGATGCTCAGCATGTATAACAGGTGGTTGTCATTAGTCAGGAAATGATTGAAAATTGAATCTGCACCCCCTGCTGCTATTCGTGGTGGAACAAATATTCTGCTGACACATAATCTGCCCCTTGCTGCAACTTCATCTAGCTTGAAATTAAGGTAAAGAAGCCTAGTACCTCTATTCCTTGTGCTTCCCACTCTGAAGGCCTTGCATCCCTTCTAATAAATTTTCTACCTAACAAAACACACATAAGATCGGTGCTTGAGCATTTTCCAAGTAATCCCTTCTCACTTTCATATATTTCTGCTCATTTATTTATGGGAAAAGGACTACAAGTCAAACCAACTCCTAATTACGTTATATTAGAGTTATAACATCACAACAAATTGCTGACTGATCTCCTGATGGATTGAAAGTCCTGCATCACTTCAGCGGAGAAAAACACTGAAAAAACCGCAAAGGACTGACCCAGTTGTCTAGAGATTACCAGTGAAGACCTTGACATGAATGTAAAATGATTTTCCAGTCCAAACCAGGAGAGTGGTCTGGGGATGATTAGAGTTCTGACCCACACGGAGAACCCCCAATTCTATCGCCTGACACAGCAGCACACTCCTCACCAGTTTGCAGCCTGCCGCAAGTCACAGGCTTCAGGTCTCCAGTCTCAGGCTCCCTTCCCTCAAGGTAAATTTCCACCTGGAATGCAGCATGTTCTAGTTCATCTAGTTCACTATTACCTCTCATACATTGGCCTATTCTAGAGGTGTCAGAGGAAGGTGTAAAAATTCCCATAAATAATAATTATGGGAAAAATAACTGCCCACAGGGAAAGGCTTTTCTCCATAACTCGTGTCATTAGTGGTTGATTAAAGCCCTTAAGAGTGAAAGTTTACATGCCTTCTAAATGATTTTTTACCCCATGAGGTAAGTATGGCTCCAGATTATGTATGAATCCTACTAATCTTTTGGCCTAAGGATAACTTCGAACAACGCGTTTCATAGATTAATTACGCATTGTATAAACAAGTACCAGATGTAGCTAAGCAAGGCAAAACAAGCTACTGAAAAGAAGAAAACTGGGGTCTTCCCTTCAAAGTCAGTTATCCAAAAGCTATCCAAAATACAAAATCACAACTGCCTGCTTCCTCATTCTTAGAGTTAAAAAATACTGGTTTTCACCTTAAAGGGATACCACCAAACAATTCAGAACAACTGCCAAGGACAGACAGCAACAACTTTTTAGAGATCATGGTGTCTCCTTATCTCATGTGATAACCCAGATTTGATGTCATTAAACACTGTCTGTTATTACTCTCCCATTATCCAAGCTAACCAATAAGATATCTGAAGAAACCCATGCAGCCTCCTGTTCCGGAAAATATGGCCAGTTTTTTTAGGGTATAAAGCTTCCTCAAGCCAAATTTAGTTTGCTATATTGGCTTACACTTCACTTGTAAAAGGCAGGCAGAAGTACGTTCCAGGGCCTTCCTCTAATTTTTGTCAACTTTTGAAAACCTGGTACCATGCCAGGCAAAAGTTCAGAGGGCCTTGAGCTCTTTGAGTGCAAGAACTGCCTTTGTAGAAAGAAAAGCATAAGGGATTCAAGGGTTTCCTATGTCCCATCACCTTTGTTTTCACTGCATTGTGATTCAGCTGGGAAAGGATAAGATCTTTCTCCATGATGCAGTACTGTATTTTTTTTAAAGGGCTATTTTAAAGGTGGGGACTTTTAACAACAGAGGTATGGGCTGCTTCACTAACAAATATGAATTATTTTGTGTCATGAACCAAAATGGAGTCTGCATTGCCCAGAGTTGCATTTGGGGTCTTCAGCAAGAGCTCAGCTGTTTTACCAACCTGGAGACACATGTTAGCAAGGAGAAAGCTCATGCCATTTCCCTGTAAGTGTCACAGTTTAAATACCTTCCCACTCAAAAGCATAAAGAAAATAAATCTAATTAAGACAATGTACAGGAATTGTCTGCTGTGGTCTTAAGAACATTTTTTTATATCCTAATATCTTCCTGGACTTGATATACAATGCAGTGGAAACTGAATGCTTTAGCTTTTAAATATTTGAAATATTTAAATTGTTTCCTTTCTGCTAGAGTTTAATTAACATAATGTTCTGTAAAAGAGATGATTCTTAGACATACTACTCCTTTGAAGCAGACGGTAACAACTGCTGCAACAAAGCATATGCTGGCAAAGTAAACATGGAACTGCCCCCACTAGCCAACCGGGACAGGATTTTAGTTCATGGGGCTATCTTGCCATTTGCAATGGGAAACATATCTTGTTACAGCAAGGCACAAGTTAATTTAAGCAGTCACAATAACACAGTTGCTGCACCACATCAGAGAACTGAAAAGAATACTGCTGGTTGTCCAGAAGACCAGAAGTAGAGTAGATTTCATGGTTATTCTGTTTCTGGCAAATCTCTACCTGTGTCACAACTATAATTTTCACCACATCAGACTTCTCTGTCATAACCAAAGTATTATTACTAATAAATGGGAACAGGACATGGATTATAGGTTGGAGAAACTTCTGTTTACAAAATATATGCATTCAGAGTTCTCAATATAAGGAAAAAATAGCTGCATCTACATGAAAAGTAAAATCGACAGATTTAATAATAAGTTTCCAAATCTGAACTCGGCATGAAGATTTAAAAAAAAAGTTTTAACTTCTTACACCACAATTCAGAGTACATAAATCAACCTCTGCATTACTGTTGGAACTGAACCTCCCACAGTGCTTAACTTTCAGTGACCTTGTCCCTATGAACATCTCTTTAATATGGTACGTGCTAAAAATAATACAATTATAGTAGCAAAGACTTACCTAAAATAAAAGAGGTAGTTAAAAGACATTAGATGACACAAACTGCTCTGGGAGCTTGTAAACCCACCTGGTCAGCAAATATTAGTTAAGAAGGAAAAACTACTTAAAAAAGAAATCCTTTGAATTCATAAGCCAAAATAAAATTTTACATACTGAATATAATTTAAAAGTGTGAAAAAGTCTTATAATACCAGAAAATAGTAACATAATAGCCAGTACCTCCTGCAATACAATCACGTCACGGAAAAGGCTACCATTGATACAAGGGATGAGTTACTGCAAGGACAGAGGGATCTCATCTCAAGCAACAAGTACCTGAGGTAAATTTGTTCTGTGAAAGAACAGAGTATCTGCAGCTATCAAGGCTACAGCTTCTAAGGACAACGATATTTTATAATAGCCTTTTTTATATTTAGTTCTTTCTTCATTTAAATGACTCACTCGTACTATTTAAGATAACTGTTCATATGTTTGCATATGTGTGCACGTACGTGGGTTGGGAAAGGAAATAGCAAATAAATGTATTGTGCAAACGTTAGAGAATTGTTTCACTTTAATCTGACATTCATTTGATGTACATTACAGCTGATCTTTAAGCTTATCTCCCTCTCCCTTTATAAGTTGGAGTTACTTAGTATGATTATGGTACCAGGTAATCTACATCTACAGTATTGCTTGACACTAAATCACAGACTTTCATCCTGTATCAGGATGATGTGCCATTCATCACGAGTGTCAAGGACAGCATGGCCTGCCATTTGCAGCAATAATCCCAGTAACATCGAAATGAACAGTCATGTTTACTTTACGGAGTGTCAGTTGTTCTACGTTCTCCTTCACTGCTCAGCAGTGTTCACTGCTCCTTTGGGAATCTTGACTGGTGTCAGAAACAATTCAGCAAAGCATACAACAGAAATAGTTATAGATCGCTTCTGTGGGTGAGGGTGGCAGAGATCTATACACAGACTTTCAGTAACCAAAAGGCAGCTATGGAGAAGATGAGGTTACTTTCTTCGGAAGGATGCACGGTGACAGGACAAAAGGTGATGGACACAAGTTGCTTCAAGGAAAGCTCTATCTGGATGTAAGACAAAATTGTTAATGCTCAGAACAGTTACACATTCACTGAGAAGTGATGGAATCTCCCTTGCTGGAAATATCCTAGTCTCAGCTTGACAGGACCCTGGATAACTTTATGTAAAACCCTACTCTCAACAGCTGTTTGAATCTGATCATCTCAATTTTCTATGATTCCTTGCCTATAGCATATAAATTTTGCCTTAGAAAGTGGGCTTTCTGCATTCTTTTCCAAAGTGCCTAAAAGCAGAATTTGAACACCAGAAAGCTGTGCTACATATAAGAATAGTTCTGAAAGCTTTTGATTGCACAACCTCCCTCTCCATAAGACAGCTAACATATGGAGTGATCATACGGCTTTGAAAGACTCTATTATATACCAGATCTCTCATTCCTTTAAACATCTTTTAGTTCCTTCATAGTCACAAATTATGAGTCCTTTTACTGTTGCAGATATTACAGTATCAATGAATTATACTGAAGAAGTAACAGACCATGAAGTACAGTTCTATTATCATCTACCATGTCTTTCCAATATCTTAGAAAATCAATAAATCTGTTCAGTATTCTTGGTGACCATACTGGTATGTATGCAATTGAATGAGCCACCAGTTCTGTGTTCCCACGCAAGAAAATCCTGTCATCACAACTGATGGATGTCAGATGAATAAGCTTAGAAAAGCAAACAAATGTACTGACAAAACCATGTCATCAACCCACAGGCCAATTCGTAGTGATATTACACACTCCACTGCCTCCAGTCACAGCCCAGGATAATCAGAATCCATGTTTAAAGTCATCTGATCTTGCAAAAATTAACACAGCATAGCTAATAATCCACTAGAATTCAGAAACTATACTGGATTTAAAAAGGCAGCTTTATTTTTGTGCCTTGCATTTGAGGCAGATTAAATAAATCAAACAGGCAAGGCTATCAGGTCATTATTTGTATGCTACAGCTGTCCAGTTCGAGTCAACAGACACTCTTCACATGGCCCGTTGACTGATTAAGAGGCAGAGTAACTCTGCCAGTCATAAATGGATGAGGTCGGCGAGGAGGGGAAGATTGCGATAGAGAAAAAACAAAGGCTGATGGAGTAACTCACTAGAAATAGTTGCACTTCTACACAAGCCACAGATACCATCTAAGAAAAAAAACAAAAACACAGAAAGGAAACTGGACGAGCATATTACAGATTTGAAGTGGGGATCAGAACAAAGTGTTTGTTACTGTTCTACTTCAGAAAACTGGACTGAATCTTCTGCAAGGTGAAGAACAAGTAAAGCAGAATGAAAGGTGAGATACTGAAGCATTCAGATTAATAATGAAATTTTTCTGTTCTCTAAGCATTTCCTTGCCAAGCAGTGTTTATTTTAACTCTACATTAGTAGCTGTGTCTCAGTTTCAGAAGCCAACTGTTGCAGAGTAATGTAATGAACTGAAAGTACTGCTTACATTGCTTGCAACAATGCTGAATTCTTTCGAGCAAATTCTATAATGTAGAATTCAGTCATTGGAGAAGATTATGTATTTTTTTAATATAAATAAAATTTCTTCTTTGAGTGAAAATTAATGAGTACTTTGTGACTTAAGCTGAAGTCTCAAAATAAAATTTTCACTTATACATTTTTCATAGTCAATGTTATAATCATATACTGTTATTCCTTTAACATGGTATTCCCTCTTACTAATTAAGGTTTTGTGTCTGTTAAGTCAATAAGCAGTAGGTCCCTTAATTTCCAAAGTTTTCAAGTAGTAACTAAGGTGGTTTTTGTTTTGAAATAGTAAAGAATAAAAATTATTTGGGGCATCTCAAAAACAATGTCACAAAAGGATTTATCATTCTGACCGTCTTTAGTCAAAGAAAGTTTTTATTCAACGTCCTCTAATTTTATTTTTTTTTTTAATTTAATGCCTTGCATACAAACATACCTTTAAGTGGCACCTTGTTTTCCAAGTAAGCATTAGCAAGATATGAAAGGTAAAACTATTATTTTTTTCCCTGACCTGAACATCAGGGAGTAGATGATAACTGTAAATAGTAAATATTACTAAGCACTCCTGGAATCTCATTTATCTTTTTAACAGCTTCTTCACAAATGTTTGCTGATTGTGTAGAAACTTGTATCTCAGGAAGTGCAGCTGCCATTCAGATAAGGGAATTAAAGCAATAAGTATAAACATAGATGTTTTAAAGAACAAACTTAAAGGATCTGGATTGCTGAAAAACAACTATTAACTGTTTTTATAGCAATGTCTTTGAAGCTTGCTGTTCTTTTGATGGCACATGAGCTTTTTTTTTTTTAAGTAGTACAATTAGTAAAAACATAGAAAAATAAAAGTTGTTCTTGCAATTCTTCTGACATAAGATAGCTCAAAGTTGTTACTGCCACAGAAAGAGAAGCATTCCAGTTTAATAATTTTAGAAACTCTGTTGTATTCCCCTCAAACATATCTGCTCTGCTGATGCAAATCTTCCTGAAAATCATTTGTACATAAGATAAAGCCATGAGAAGCACTTTGTTTTAATACCAAGGAAGCATTAACTTAATTCTTCATTCAATACTATCTGTAATTTACTTATGTAATGTAAAAGAAATTAACTTCCTTTATGCTATCTACATTAATGCTTATTATGGAGCTGTGCATCCTTTGCCTGTGTTAATGACCTATATATTGCCAAAAGACAAACATTTTAAACTAATTTTAAATCTTTCACTTTTTATACAGGAAACTGGCTTTTGGTTTTGAATGTGTTCTTGTTAATATATGCAGCTCATGGATGTCCCAACAAATGCCTGTGCTATACAGCCTCAAAGACTGCAGACTGCAAGAACAGAGGGTTTACAGAAATTCCTGCCCATTTACCTCCTGAAATTCAGATACTACAGTTGCAGAATAATCGTATTTGGAGAATCAACCAAAATGCATTCACTGGAACACCATTGCTCAAAATCTTAGACTTGTCTAATAATTCTCTTTCAAGTTTGGCACCAGGTGCTTTCCAAAAATTACGGTATCTACAGGTTCTAAACCTAACCAGAAATTTGATTCATTATATCGAAAACAAGACCTTCAGTTTCCTCCCACACCTAAAAGAACTGGACTTGTCATCCAACAGCATTATACGTTTGCCTGAGAGTTTTGGAAACAGCACAGGGAATATAACATTGCTGTCTGTGAAGCATAACAAACTTCAGAAAATGGAAAGAGTTCTGCTGGAGTCACTTCCAAATCTCAAAGTGGTTCTTTTCAAAGATAATCCCTGGCAATGTAATTGTAATGTCTTTGGCCTGAAACTGTGGCTGGAGAGCTTTTTATACAGAGGTAAGGAATTCTTCTCATTACATACAATGCACATGAGAACATTTAACCAACATCTACTGGATCTTCACTACAATGGCTTAACAATTTACCCCACACCTTAGGTTATCCCTCAAATAAGAATATTAAAGTGCATTCTTATGCATAGGTTAGAAATAGGTGCGTTCATAAATACAGGTGGCAAACTTGAATCATAGAGGAACTTTATATTACCACAAAGAAACAGAGAAAGTATACACACACAATCATATAGTATGTCCAGATACATTCTGGAAATATGTATGTGTATGCATATATATCCATATCTACATATATAACACAAGCAGACTTGTGCACATACACCTGCTTCAATTATACCAAAATATTTTTGCTGTAAGGCAACCTACTGTTTAAAAGCTTTTTACCTGATGCATGAGCATAAACATCAAGACAGATATCAATACTGACTTTACTTTAGAGAACTCAGGATTCTAATTCCTCTATAAATTATCACTTAGTAGCTCTTTAATATTTTAAGAATACTTTATCTAAAAATGTATGTTACACTTTGGACAACTTTACTCTTCCCTAGTATTGCTTCTGAACTTGTTGTCAGCCACAATAGACACTAAATTAATGGACAATTTCCTGACAGAAATGTTTCATGCCATCACATGAGGAAAAGTGAAATATGAGGCTACTTTTATTTATAAAATTAAATCACACCTGCTTTTAAATATTTTCATGAGTTAATCTGTAGGAAAAAAAAAAGATTATTATTTAATTCTAAAGGAATTAAAATTAAAATAAATAAATTTCTTTCTTCCAGGAGATATGTTCAGACTCTGAGAATTTAGAAGAGTAGGGCAATTTGCTTTTCTCTAAATCAGAGCTTGACATTTGCATGTGATTAAACTACTGATTACCCATCTATATGGAAGTGACATGGAGCAGGTTGCAGCACAGCCTATGTGAAGGTGGTCCATGTTGCCTGGGATAGAAAAAACTGCCATTTTGAGGCATCAGAACTCTACAGGCCAGCTGGATGTACTGCATATGCAGAGACACAATTAATACAGGAATAGTCTCTGGGTGAGGTAAAGCCACTGCCAGAAGCAACTTTTTAGAAAAGACAAAAGGGTTAAAATCTTATATTTGAGATTGGTAAAATACTGCATTATCCCAAGGCTTTAGTTGTATTATGCTGGAACCACTCCCTACAACAAATTTCAGCAGGGGTTCTGACTTCTTTGTGCAGAAGAATGTAATGATCCAAGATAAACATTTCAGATTATCTTAATTACTCTGTCAGCAGCATAAGCATTGTAATTTATGTCAAAACCCAACGTTGTTTAGAAATTCAGTTATGCCCTTCCAACCTTCTGAACATGGCACATATTACTTAAATGAAGTAATATGGAACTTACAAATACATTTCAGCACAAGTTTTAAAGGAAGCCCAAATACTATGTTTTCCTCTACATTTATTTTTCCCTACAATTACTTGTGTGAATCACATTAAGGAAAATTAGTTACATTGCATACTAACCTTTCAGATTACTTATATTATATACTTATGATAAAATAGCACTTGGCTTTGCAGCTACTTCTTGCAAATCCTAACAAAACATTGCTGGAGATGGAATATTGTCTGAATTTAAAAGTAGTGACTGCGGTATCCAAGATAACTCTAAAAGATTTCAGTATTTTTAGCTGAATCCAGCTTAGGCAATTGCCATTTTATGCATACTCATAAACAATTATAGAGTCTTCACCAGTCTTCTATTCCAAGCACAGATACTTAGTTCCTTAAAACCACAGAAGGATTGCAGTTGCAGGATTTGGAGTTTTATCTATATCCACCTTCAACACTTTGGAGGTGTCTGGAACCAAGGTTTGGGTTTGGCTAATTAGAGACCAAGAGACAAGCACAAGCTGCTATGATTATATCTGTCTTGGAATATCATCAGTATTTGTGGAGCATTCTCCAGATATCAGTTTGGATCCATCAGTATTCACTACTTTCACAGAGACAAAGTCTTTTCAGGATTAAAATTTCTATGCCTGGCTTTAGCTGAAAGGGGGACTATTTTGGATAGAGAAAAGGAAGAAAATTCAGCTGATTTACATATTAACAAAAAATTAACTAAGCAAGCATTGCTTTTGGCCTCATTGACTCCTTGACACACTACACTCCTAAAGCAGTGATGTATGGACTAATTAGGAACCTAACAGCTATGCTCAGTGTGTGCTCCTCTACACACTGAGGAACAACCACATGATTTACCAGGACTGAAGCTCCCTACTTCACTTCCCATTGTACTAAAAAGCATCCTTTGGGAGAGAGCAGAAGTTGGCTCTAGGCAATCACGAAATTTACCGCTTGAGCAGGGTAATAGATTGATTAACTCCTTTAAATCTCTGTATATTTTCTTACACGAGTTCGCTTCAAAAAATTACTCACGTATACATACAACTTACTGAACTTCCTCAATAAACATTACAAGTTACCATATGATGTCAGAACAATGACTATTTCATGAAATATTTCAATCAAGTGAGAACTGTTTACTAAATACACTGTTTTCATTTCTCATTATGAAAAGAAGTAATAGTATCAATTTGAATTAAATGAAATTGCTGTTAACAATACCTCTTTGCTTTCATCTAAGACTTAGTTCTTACTTTTATATCATTATTGTTTTTACTTTTAGCTCCATAAAATCACAGATAACTTCTGATTAATTGCTTCTTGCAAATACTCTCTTATATGAGTATTAAAATGTAATAATCGCACCATTGATCTAACTGGAAAAAGATCTTCAAGATGGAGTTATAAATCTTTAAAAATATGAAGCCAAAGCTGATGATAAATTTATCTCAGGTTTCTGTTAATTTTAAATTAAGATAATTCAGAAACCACCAAATCTTGAAAACATAAATCTGTTTTTTTCAGGAGGAATAAGTGATGGCATTATCTGCTCAACGCCAGGGATTCGGAAAGGAAAGGACCTCCTCAAAGTTCCCTATGAGCTGTTTGGGGCATGCCCTCTAAGGACAGCTCATGTTCATCTGCCCAGCACTCACCACCACAGCTTTGAGCACAGAAGTTCTCCAAAGTACGCTCATCACAGTGAATACGGGGAGAACAGCCGGTCAAACTGTGAACCCAAACCAAAGCCAAGGCCTGTTAGCTTGCGTCATGCAATCGCCACTGTAGTAATAACTGGAGTTGTCTGTGGAATTGTGTGTCTAATGATGTTGGCAGCTGCTGTCTATGGTTGTGCCTATGCTGCAATTACTGCTAAATACCACAGAGAACATTTGGTCCCGGTCAGACAGCATGGGACTCCTGAGGAAAAAGAGCCATTTGAGAGTTCCTTGGCTTGAGTTACTTGTTCTTTGGTTTCTTGAAAATAAGGCACTCACTTCAGTTAAAAAGCCTGGAATCAAAATATGATGAGTTAATAGCAATCATTGTTTTTTTTTTTTTTTACCTCTTCAACTTTTAAAAAAAATGTGTGTATATATATTCTTTGGAATATAAATTAAGACTTTATGTAGAAGAATGTAAATTTATTTATATTTTGTGTATGCATATTCTGAAGCCACTATTTAAGGCTGAGTGTTTGAGATTACGAAATCTTTGTAGCTACTTTCAAGTATTTCGGCTCCAGGGAGACCTTATAGCAGTCTTCCAGTACCTCAAGGGGGCCTAAAAGAAAGATGGGAAGAGGCTGTTCAGTAGGGCCTGTTGTAATAGGATGAGGGGTAATGGTTTTAAAATAGAGGAGGTAGATTTAGATTGGATATTAGGAAAATAATTTTTACACTGAGGGTGGTGGAACACTGGAGCAGGTTGCCCAGAGAGGTGGTGGATGCGCCATCCCTGGAAATGTTCAGGGCCAGGCTGGATGAGGTTCTGAGCAACCTGGTCGGAGATGTCCCTGCTTCTTGCAGGGGGGTTAGACTGGATGACCCTTGAAGGTCCCTTCCAATTCTAACCATTCTATGATTCTCCATTACTGGCTCTTGATGTAATAATATTAGTACAGCACATGAGCTATGGTGCAGCTGAAGTCAGGAGCTGACATGAGTGAGATTTCTGCAAACAAAAATACAAAATAGCTACAAACGACTGACTATATTTTAAGATCTTATGCATCCGGAAATATAATTCACAATCAGTTTTAGAACTGGCCAGTCTATACATTGCTACTGATAACTTAAATGAGTTTAAAAAATTTTCAAATACATTTTTCCACCTTCCAGTCTGCCCTAAAAGACAACAATTAAACATTACATTTGTTATCTACCTTAGAAAATAGGAAGTACCTGATTACCTATCACAAGTAAATTTTAAATTACTTAGTAGGGAAGAAAAGATGAAAGCTGGGAAAATGCTGAAGAAAGAACTGCTACACTTTCAGATACAAGCACCAAAATGAGCACATGTAACATCTACGAAGAGATATGACTCATTATCCTGCTGTCATACACACTTGCTACAGACATTTCTGAAGCCTCTTATTCCCAAACGCACACACAAGTGTTCAATTTTGCAAATATCGTGACTGCAGATGCAGCTCCCACCACAGTGCTGCCCTTCAGGAGGGAGGATGATACATTAGCGTGTTTACCCAATCCCTCTCACAGAGAACATTCAGCTGAATTCCTTCAAGGGTCCACCCGAACTTTCTGCAGCATAGTTTTGCCATCAGAGGAAATCAGAGCCAAAACCATTTGAGTAATACAAGTTTAGAACAGGAATAATATTTTGAATGTGCAGAAGTATTTTTAAAATAACTCTTATAAATTATTTTGTGGAAACCAAGAGAGATCAGCAACTCCGTCTACCTTTTCCAAGACTAGATAAAATACTTCTGAGCTATTTGTGACAGATGTCTAACACGTTTTCTAAATCTCTCCAGTGACAGGGTTAAAGACCTGTCAAGGTAGTTAATGCAGAAATCAGCTATGCTTATAGACTAAGAGCCTTTCTTCACATTTATCTTCAATCTTTGGTGAAAATTTTGTCAGTTTATTGCATTGGCCAGAAGACTTGAGGACAACGGCTTCTGCCCTGCAATAAGGGCAAAATAAAGCTGTGTTATCGCATTCAGAGATCTCCACTCTGCTTCCAACAGATGGATTCCAAGATCAAGTTCTGTAGATATTCTAATAACAGCCTCAACTGAGTAATGGGCTATATGGCAGGAGTCACGTAACCCTTGCTCTTATCTACTTAGGAATAATTGCAACCTAAATATTAAAGCTCATTCCTGCATCTGCAGTTACTTTCATGTCCAGAGAAAATTAAGCATCTCAGTCAATCTAAATCTAGCAGACACTGAAAAAAATCAATTACTGTCTGTCCTTTTCTTTTTTAAGTGCTAAAGTACTTGATATTATTATTAGGCTCTCTTCATTCTTCTCTGCCCTGAACTAAATAAACCAAGCTGTTTCAAATTTTCCTGTAAGGTCACATTCTCTAAACTTTTTTTTTTTCTGGCATTCCCTGGGACCTTGTCAGTTCTAGATATTGTTTAAAACGTTACTTCAGCTGAGACATCAGCAGCACAGAATTTTTAGAATATTTATATTCAGGCTCTTTAAATCTGATCTCTTGATGATGTGTATCAGAAGAAAGTTTGCTTTTTTTTTTCCTTTCAAATATTCACTAAAGCTTAATGAATAATCTGGTTTCAGAGTTAAGTCATTTGAGTGTGTAGATCTACATTTTCTACTCTTTTATCCACTTACTTCAATAACATTTTACAAAGCAAAATATAATTTTTTTTTAGATAGACTGAAGTAATACAGCATAGAATCTTATTGCCCATGGGCCAAAAAATGAGTTCACAGCCATGTCAAATTAGTGCTTTTCTACAGTGATAACCTAAAATAAGCACATTTGCACTCAAACTGCAGATGCTAAGATGAAAGTTAATAAACCTCTGATCTCTAGAGAGGTTTCATCCACAGTGTTTCTAACAGGCTCAGATAGAGCAACACAAATAAGTTCACACTTCTGATATCTTCAAGTAAGGAAAAAACAAGACCTGACTTGATATTTCAAAGTCAGAAATAACCAGAACATCTTCCTAGTCCCTAAAAACCAGTCCTATCAACAAAAATCAGTCAGGCTTTCCTTGTTGTAAGATGGTTAAAAAAAAAAAAAAAAAAAAAAAAGGACAAAGGTGACGACAAGGCAATGAAGGGCACAACAACATTTAAAAGAACTATTTCCAAGTCGCATTTAAGATGCTTTGGGGATTTTCATGCACACATAAAGCTGTAAATTGATATGGAGATCTGCCAAAAAATAAAGTATTTAATATTTCCATTAGTTCACTCTGCTTATGTAGAGTAGCGCAAGCCTATCCATGCAAAATCTGATTTATACTTTCAACTTGATGTTTGCTAAATAAAGACACACACAAAAAAAAACACACCAAGAAAAATCCCACAGAAATTTTCCATTTAAGGTTTATAAGAATATAATATCTCCAAATGTGTTTGCAATTAACAAATTCCAATTATTTATAATATAAGCTAAGAGTAGACATTCAACAGAGAAGAGTATTGTTTCAATTACTTAAATTAATAAATGCAAAATTATTTATTTTTCAGTAAAGGAAACAGAATGTTCGACTACTGAAAAATAAAGATAAAAGGCACAATTAATTGTCCACAACAGTTATTGACTACAACAAGTGGAAGACTGGATTTAGGGATTCCCAACAGAACTGCCCTTAATTTGTAAAGCTTAGCAATGGACATCTGCCACAGAAATAAGTTGTCTCTACAGATTTATTCTTCAGATAAAGGTTCCTGACAAAGCTTTGTCGTTTTTCCAGCAATCGTGTGAGAGGCACTACAGTGAGCACAGTATTTTTTTCTAATCTCTGTGAAAAACACTCTTCCCCTCAAACTCAACAAAATATTAGGACGCATTATGCAAGATATTTGCAAAGACAGAGAAAGCACGCATATTGTTGTATTCCTGCCTTTTATATAGAGGCTCACCATATTACTTTGTTTTCAGAAAAAGAGGCTTTCTAAAATGTCTCTTTAGAACAGAGATTAAAAACTACAATATGCCAATGTTCTTTATATAAAATGTCCTTAGCATCTATACTGAAAGAAACAAAGCTTAAACCGAAACATGCTTGCTTGCCATGTGTCTTTCCATCCAGATCTTGCAAAAAGTCAATCAAAATGCAGCTTAATTATCCCCTAGTAATACAATGTCCAAATAAAATCAGGATCCCTCTTCTTGAATATCAAAGTAGAACATTTAGTGACATTTCACACGACTTATCTATTATCAACAAAATTAATTAAAATACCCCCAACTAATATTGCCTACTAACAACCATCTATCTTGTCTGGCCAGAAGACAAAGACACACAGGCTTTAGCTAAAAATCCAGAAAATCTGCTTACTTTTACAACTTTGATCTTTGAACTTGGCTGAAGTGGCACAGTAATAACAACCATAAGAGAGTCCTGGTACTTCCTTAGTTTATGTTACCTGAAATGCGACTGTGTGATCCCCAGATGAGACAGGCAGCCACATCAATCATCTGGATGTGGCAATAAGCCACAACAGGCAAAAAAGAGTAGGAATTGGAAACCCATAATAAACAAACCAATGACTACATACTCCATAACTATCTGCAATCAAAGCTGTGGTTGCTCGCTCTTACTGATTACAGAGGGATCCCCCAACGTTTTAGGGCTATGCACACTGTATGTTGAACTTTTTGCATAAGACTGCCATCCTCATTTCAAGACACAACACACACATGAGAAAACACAGTTAATATTTGGAAATATAGTCTACTGGGGAGAAAATAAATTACTTAATCCAAGTACTTTAACTAATATTAATGCATTCATACACCATGTAATTGCAGCTTCATACTTGCACATCATCATTTGAAGTTTTCAAAAAGACCTGACAGCTTATCTACTGCCTTATTCTGCAATCAGGGATGTATTTTGCTAGTAGCAGAATTATTTAGCAAAATGTCTTTAGAATCTGATTGCTATTAGATCACAAGGATCTTCCTCCTACCCAAATTACACAGTACTAAAATCCAACCAACCAAGCAACAAATCCCAACAGCAAAGCAGAAGTGCAGAAGCAAAGAGCAGAATTTACTATATGTCTTAATGCAATTTACTATACATCTTAATACTCTATGTGTTGGGATACTGTTTTAATTCATCTGTCAGAGCCCCAGATTCTCTGAGAACAAGTGGTGAAGAATGCCCAAGACAGATAGAAGTTAAATTCTCAAGCCAACACTAGCAGAGATCTTAGAAGTCCTGTTACTAAATTATTCCATACATTAATTCAGTATGATAAAATGCATTGAGAACAAATACAAGTGAATACAAATGTGTGGATGGCTGTGAATATGCCATCTAACTTCAGATTCCTTGTTCAGGCAATGGAGAGAGGCAGGATTTTGCTACATGCTCTGAAGCATTCTGTGGAGGAGCTTACCTCTGCACATCTTCCCTAAAAACCATGTTTCCTAAGTCTGTGAATTGTTTAATGTCAGACTGTACACACATTTCAATTTTTCTGAAACTGAAAACATTAGTCTATATACTAATATTAGATTTATGAATACAAATATAATATTCAAAATGAACAAGAAACTCTAGAAAAACATAAACTAGTGTTTTTCCACCAAAGCATGAAAAGCATTTTGAAGGATTTACTAAATGCTACCACTGAATATAATCTTCTGTGGCTTATAATGTGGAGTAAAGATTAAGTAAATCACTGTCTTGCCTGACAAGGAAAACATCTATTTTAGAACGCTTCAATAATTTGGCTGTTATGTCATTATGATGACATATTCATTTTGCCTTAGGCCTTCATACTGAAATACAATTTTATAGATGGTATCATAAATTTTAAGGACTGTGTATGACAGTGACATTTGCTTCAATGTTTTTAATAATATAGTAATACCAAATCAATACATGTAAGAAAAAAAAAAAAAGAAAAAAAAGTACAAGCAGTACAGAGCAGATGTATTTACTCTATGTGTTATTGTAACAACAGCAGATTTAACCATTTGTGAAACATTTACGATATCTGCCACTCCTAGAAATATCAGTGGTTAAAACTACTTTTGATTCAATTATTAGGACTCACTTTTCCAAAGCATGTTCCGGGATCTTGTTCAGATAGACATGCATGCAAACTCCATTTGAATTAATTAAAAAAAAAACCTCAATGGAGTGTTGAGGTCACATATATACAATTATTAACACATAAAAAAATAAGGAAAAACAGCACGATCATCAGGGTGACCTTCCTCTTGCCAGAACAGAGGCATTCAAAATTGTATTCCATTTTTAACAAATTAGTGATGAAATGAAATCCTTACCATATCTTCTTTAGCTTATGGATGCGAAGCGAAAAGAACCTAAATATTCAAATTGTGTCATTCAAAATACCTGAGGGCTTTTAGCCTCTTGACTAGGGTTATTTAACGTGGAATAACTGAATTTATTGTTATACTAACGTTTGTTCTTAAAATGATATAAAAAAAGAGAACAATGAAGGTGATGGATGAAGATACTTCTGAAAAATCTCTCTCTAACCAGCGTTTGGAGAAAAAAAAAAAACTTTGAACGTCTATATAGCCTGGATCAGCCTGAAAAAGTTAAATACTGGAAAGGTAAAAGATCCTGGCTTTACTTGGGACAGTTTGTTTGCCAGTATAAAACACAATATTCCTTCCTTGCATAATAAGGATTTTTGGTAAAAGTGTTTAAAATAAAACTGTCAGTGAACAGAAGAGGGTTAGGCTGCCTTTTCTTCAGATTCAGTAACACCTCCCACATCTGACTACAAAGGCCTGCTCATTATGTTTTAAATATATATTCTACTGTATATTTAAATATAAATAATACATACATAAAATAGCACTTAAGCATGATGTGCGGTTTTAGCAGAAATCAATAGTACTATTTTAAAAGGTGTTTCTTTTATTCTGCTGAGCCATATGGACATGTTTCTTTCCAAGAAAACTCTTCTGTGATAAACTGTTTTTATTAGCCTCACAGCATCACTGCGTGGCAGAGAACAGGGAGTACCCTAGCACTCATAGAGCTCTTGTGTTGTGTCTTGCACCTTCTACTACGGAATTAAATGCATCTCTCATGCATTTAAGGACAGATTCCCTGGAATATTCTGTCACAAACCTATATAAAGACAAGACACTATATAAAGATATGAATCGTGGGTGGTAGAAACTTTTTATTTTCAGCTTTTACTGATTGGCAGCAGAAAATAATGGCTGAGAAAAAAAAAATTAGTCATCCTTAATCATTCTGGAATTAACAACAAATCTATCCTCTTGAAAAGACTACATCCAAAGTGTAACTATTATTCCACATGCTCATGAATGGCAGAATCTGACCCTTATGGGTCTAGTATTCTCACAAGAGCTACAGACTTTTTGGTAACCTTCCCCACAGAAGATTCTGAGAGTGACTGATCTTCAGGCCACCTGTATGAGGAATGCCTAATGCCCAGAAGAACAAAAACACCAATCAAGAAGCTTGCAATTGTGAAGAAAAAGTGTGTTCCTTCTGCACTGATTTTTATCTTCTATCCAAACAGAAATTACTGCAAATGTTCTTTTTATGTAGCTTCAGCAGAAAAGAATGAGTCAGGCAAGATTCACAGAGCTATGGCAATGTTTGAATGCACATGCCACGCATTCACCCTTCTTTGATATAAAATGACTGTAAAGATGCCTGTACATAATAACAACATGGATTTTGCTTTCCAGAATTACACTGAATAATAGAAATCTTCAGATTACTGAAGTACTTTCATTTCTCTCCAGTTTAGCTACACTGAGCTTCCGTTGATCTAGTACTCCAGTTCAGTTGACATAGAGCAATGAGGGCTTGCTTCTTTTCAGAAACTATAGCTCTAACTGTGAAGCTTTTTATGTTTTTAAAACAAATTAAAATACTGCTTGATTTTAATTGAGAGACCACAGAAAACCATGTGTGCAGGGAAGAGTCATTTAGTGTTTTCTTTGTCCTCATATCAACTTTATAAATAGGGAAGTCTAATATAAAACTGATGATATATAAAATATTTTGGTATAAAATAAATATAAAATCACTTTAGATGTTCCTTCCTTGTACTTTAGCACCACAGAAACAAAACTTCTTTGCAATGCTACATTTTTTATCAATAGGTAACAATACAAAGAAAAAAAAAAAAACCTGTTTTTCCTATCTAGTTATTTTATCTAGTTGTAGCTAATAATTTTAAACCATTCTACTGCAACCTTTCCATCATGAAAGAACATGCTGATGACATTCAAACTAGGTTTCAGAGCAGTACTATCTTTTTATATGCTCCTTTTCAAGTCTATGTACTTAAGTCCTTTGCAACTGACGGCACAGCCATTTGTTAAAATGAAAAGACTGGGATATACCAACACTCAGTTATCTTACTGAGTGGTATCATACTGCTGTTCTATATCTTGCAATACTAGAATTGCAGGCACATTTCATGATCTTTCCATGACATACCTCTTTGCAACACGGACCTGGTTTCAGGAGAAAAGAAAACACTTTTTTTTTTTTTTTTCCCAGCGAGGCTGCAGCCTCTCCATGCAAGACCCGACTGGACACAGTTCTAGGTAACCTGCTCTAGCTCAAGATTCTGCTCAAGATTTAGTCCACTGGGATTGGACTAGAAGATCTCAAGAGATCATATTCAACTAGCCTGCACAAAAATAGGCTCAAAAGAATTAAGGAAAATTTGTACTTAATTTCAGGATTTTTAAGCAGCCTTGGTATTAAACAAAAATAGACTATTTCCCCTCATCTCTTTCAAATCTAAATTCCAAATGACTATGGCACTAAAGACTGTGCCTGTGTATGATTTAATCCTTCATTCTTCCGACTAGGTGTCCAGAGCATTTTACTAAGCACTGCTAAGGATTTTTTCAATGAGGCTTGAAATTCCAAGTTCTGCTTGTTCTATGAAGAAAGGTTAAGAGATCTTGACATTTTCATCAGACATTTTCTTCAGTGTTCTTTAATAATTTTTTGCCCTAAGAAGATTATGTCAGTTCTGTTATCTTTAATTAAACATCTCAAGGGGCTAATTTTCCTGTTCTCTGTGAACGGCAATGGCCTCTTTCAATGTGAAGGGCTTTTAAGGTCCTATATTATGCTTAGCTTTTGAGCTAAAATGCATCTGTAGAAAGTACACATATGAAAGTTAACATACTCTCAACTCTCACAAAATCTCGAGAAATATTTTTCATTATTTTGAGCCTACTTTACTCCACAATGACTTACATTTGCTTGCTTCTGTGCCCATCTCTTGCCTAGAATTGTTTAAGTGAGCAGTTTCATCATAACGATGAAACCATCACTCTCTCCCCAAAAATTTGAAGTAAAAAGAAACATATATGTAATGTATACAAATCCTATGCTGCACTTATCCAGATGCCCATATATTCACTTCTTGGAAGTACAGATTCAAATAAAGGACCTGAAATGAGTTCACTCATCATGCAATATCAAAGAACACAAGACTGTAATGCTGAATTCTATTAGCAGTTCGCATGAAATGCACTGCCTTTCATATAAGCATTGGATGAGATAATTCAGTATTAATTTGCCTCATTTTTAATACCTAGATTACTAGCTAAATTCAGATGTCCTATATTGACTGGCTTCATCTCAGTCACTGGAGGGAATACTAATCTTACATGAATCTCAAGGAATTCAAGACTGGAGTGATTCTACAATTTTTAGATCATGTTGAGAGGAATAAAAAAAAAATAACACAATCTCATTTGAAAGAGGAAAGAGGGATTTCAAAAACAAATTATGTGGGGGTTTTTTGCCAATAAGCAGACACATTCTGACAGTGAACTGGTATTAGTCAGGACAGATGGTGAAAAAGCAGCAGCAACACTCAAGTTCCCTGTAGTAACAGTCTGAAGACTTACTGATTGTAGGATTTTCTGCCTATATTAGAGAGCTGAGTCTTCCCTACTTGTAGTAAGTCTTAGTGTAGATTTGAATATGAAGTCTGTTATAACTGACGTTTTTCTACAAAAACAGAATTAAAAAAAAACCCCAAACTTTACAAGGAAAATAGAAAAGAATGTAGATTTTGTAGTAAGAGTTGTTTGGGTTCCCTTTTTTCCCCCCTCGTGGGCAGGTCTAACTCAGGTTTCCACTTTCAGTAACATTCTAGTTTCTCTCTGCCAGTTTTAAACTCTTGTAGTGATCTGTAATAAACAACATTCTGGCACAGCTTTATTTTCAGCCAAATCCCTCCAGGGAACAGAGTGGTTTTACATGAAATGTGTATCCCATCCTGCTGCTTTCTGTAATCCACTCAGACCAAATGGGGATGAGGAATACTTACTTCACACAAATTAAAATGAGATGTTTTGGCCAAATTTGAACTTTGATGTAGGTATTTCAAAATGTTACCCATAATCGTACTTTAGTCTCCTAAGTCTGGATAAAAAAAAAAACTTTTACCTTCTCCCATTTACCTCCGCTCCAGTTTCTGACTCCAAATCCATTTTGCTTAAAACAGAATATTGTCAACCTTATAATAAAACCTAAAAATTGAACAAGATGCTGAGTACTTTGTGGAAAGATCTTTTTTGACAGAAGGAAGACTGAAAAGTTGCATTTACAACCTCCAACTTAAAGTGAACAAGAATGATGCGTATACTTGTCTCTGAATGGCTGTAGCTGGCTGAGTGATACTTTCATGGAAAATGGTTTGTTCAGATCCAAAAAGGCCTCCCACTGCTCCCCCTCAAAAAAATTGAAAGTGTGTGTCCTGGTTTCTAAAGTTTACAAAAATAAAAGTAAAAAAAAAAAAACAAAAAACCACTGATGTGCTTCAGAAGGTAAATACAGTGCTCATTTGTCACGCTATTATGAATTTACAGATATCATGGAAATTTTTTATATGCTTTGGTATTAAAATCTTTGAAGTCTCTGTCTTTATTTCAGATAGAAAGTAAGGGACTCAAAACACAAGCAACATCTGCCTCTCTCTTTACAACTGGTACCAAAAAATCCCTCAAAGCTTGTTGACAGTATTGGAGTTGGTTATGTGCAATACCTCCTCAAAGTCAACACTAAATTGCACACACTAGTGAGGAAATAAGCAATTTTAGGATGTCTATTAATCCTACACATTTTACAGATGACAGTAAACCACACAATGAGCCTTTTGCTAACTCCAAATGATGGAGCATTCCAGAAATAACATGTCAATTGCCTTCATTGTACAGTGAAAACTCTTTAGTACATCTTCAGCAATTTGCAGATTTCTGCATTGACATTAGTTTATAAATGTTGTTTTATGCTTTAATAGGAGTATGAAGTCATAATTAGGATTTCCTGTTATATTATAGAAGTGTTCAGTAAGTTGTGAAGAATGTATTCACACAAACTGGAGTCAGAAGGGTGCCTTCCTACTGACCTTATAAAATCTGTTATTATCAGGGGAGATATTCTGTGTTTGAGGAAACAGATAAGAGATTACCCAGTTATCTGGCACGTTTTTGCTCCTTCAGGATTGTATTTGCTGTTATCTTATTGCATTTTAAATCATACTTTAAATATGAGAAAAATAGGATGGTTCTTGCTTTGTGCGGTAGGTACCTAATTTTCCTTGAGACAAGAGAGTTTAGCTTCTGGCATAATAAACCGTAAGACTTCTCTACATTAATTTATTTTTCAAAGCCAGTAACCATTGGGAACTAGAGAAAAGTGTTCAGAAAAGCGTCTGAATTTGAGGAGGAACATCCAACAATTTTAAAATTAATTACTGTAATTTTTAAATCTGTAAATTTTATCTCTAATCTGTAGTTGTCAAACTTCACCTTTTAGTCTTTACGTACTGTTATACTCTTGGCTGATATACTGTAGAGCTTTGTTATTCAACTTATATGCTCTGATTAAATCACATCTCTGATAACCTAGACCAAATGACCATTTTATATCATTTGTTATAGGACAGAATTTTCAAATCTGAAGACCGGATGAAAACTTTACACGTCAGATATTCCTTTCTTGTATTTCCTTCTCTTTAACATAATACCTTCTGATTTATGATGATATAGACTTATACCTCCTAAATGCTTCACTTAAAATGGTTATTTCCATTAAGTTAAACTCCATAGCTTACAGGGAGCTGGGATAGTCAATTAATAAAGGATCAACTTCTTAGAGAGAGGAGGCATTAAGTGTTCTCTACAATAAGTCCTTCAATTATACCTTTTAGGTGTAACTGCATCTTTCCCTCCTCCTCTCTTCTTAAAAGATGGTATTCCTATGTTAAATTCCCAATGACTCAAAAGAGAAAGTGAGGAATGCATAAACACCTTAAAAAAAAAAAAAAAAAAAAAAAAAAAAAAAAAAAAGATGAACAAAACAAATAAACTACAACAATTTTACCTGCCACAACTGGAGATTTTCTGTCGTCCAAAAGTTGAATAGCAGTACTGGCTGTCACTACATTGCTTCTGTTTGCAGTTTCTGCAGGGTGTATTAAGAAAAAAAATAAATAAATAATCAAATTGAAATAACATTGCAGAATGAGGAAATTGAGCTTTCCCCCCCTGGTTTGAAATAACAGTCCATGTGGATTTAGTGCTCAGAAAATAAGACAGTCAATGTTCTATGTACACACAGAATATACAGATACTGCATTAGAAAAATACCCCAGCATCCCAATAACAAGCTTAAAACATTGAAATGAGTAATCAATTTTTGCCTTTTTAGCCTTCTCTGTTAAAAGTGGCAAAAAGGTGACAACTGGTAGGGCTTCTCATTAATGTGGACACTTGCTCTGTTGGGCTTGGCTTGTTTAAAATACTAGGCTGTAAGTTAAACCTGTGCAAATATTAAATGAAAACTCTTACACCACATATTGTGGTTTCGCTTGGAGCCCTGTAAAAGATGCACCGGGTCAAAAGACCACTAAATTAGCTGCAAACTTCAACGTATATTTTAGATTAACATTTGAGATTAGCTACAGAGCTCACTCGGTATTGACATACTTGAAATCCTTTCAGCATCATATATCGCTCAGCATTTAGAGAATGACAAAATCATAGACCTGTACTAAATGGGATTGAATAGACAAAGCTCCCAGGTATTTGCTCAGCAGCTCTTCTGTACCAGAGTGGAAAATGGTCAGCATTAAAAATATTCTCCTTATCTTCAGCTGTCAGGAAATCTCTTGAGAAAGAAGAGAAAAAGAAAGTATTTGTTGTTTGCTGCATGACATCTATCTTTAAAAGACAAGAAAAACCAAAATGTAATCTTTTGGGAAAGAAAATGGTTTTGAACAATTTTTCTAAGTGCCTCTAAGTACCACTGAAAACATTTGTACTGATGCGTACAAATAAAAATTAGTCTAAAAAGCCCAATAAAAAACTGTGAACTGCACAAAGGGGAAAAGGCATTGGAGATTTGATAGTTACCCCTGGCATTCACTCTTAAATAGTGAAAAAAAGTAATTTAACAGTCTGATTTCCAAATAATACGTGAGGGGTGGTAGTGGACAATTGCATACTTAATTCTTCAATAATCCCAGGGAATGCTGACAGAGGAAAGTTTGTGTCAGTAAAAAGAGTACGGTCTCCGTGCTATTGTTCTGGTTTGCTTCGGACAGTAGCAAATCACAGTGCTATTCATCTCACCTGCTAGGCTACTCATACTGCAACAATATTTTTTGTTGTCAGATAAGCACCGTATAATTTTATTCATAAACTTAGTTTATCATAAACAACGAGTGTAGATTTTCTTTTATGTGCATAATGAATATAGATTTGTCTGACACTATCAAACTGCCACCTGAAAAAGTTATTAATTTGGGGACCTTATTTTATAGCTCTCCATTTTAAGAAATCTGTAGCTCCACTAGATTACACCTTCTTCAAGCAAAATATGAAACTCTTGAATGATGAGATCTCCTGATTACTCTTTCACTCAGTCCATTTCTGTCACTTGGCTTTATTTCAACACCAAAAAATTTTCCACAACAACAATGCAAAATCCCTGAAAAAGCCTACAGATATTTGTTTTTAGATAGGACAGTAAAAAAATTAATCATCATCTGATGTAGCATATTCATAATTCTGCAATACAGAATTATTTTTATTCAGAAGATACAGAATTATATTTATTCAGAATAAAGACGAGAGGCTAACTTCAAGGGAATGGGGGAGAAAGTGGATGTATGGGCTACCAGTGTAAAACAGCTCACTGATCCAAATGTTACAGTTGAAGAAAGAATCTAAGTCATCCTATAAAATCTTTCTAACTTATTTATGTATTTCAATGCACTAGCATAAAACCCTGGAAGAAACAGTAGATGGGCTTCCTAAAAATAAACTTTTGGGTTTTTTTTTCTATTCTCATATGGCTGCCAAGCACAGCTTTGATACTTACTGATTAGTAAGCTGTTCTGGACCCACAAACAAGTTGATACGAGATAGTCCAGTTCGTGTGCCAAGGAAGGCAACTTCCACTCCCTTGTCAGAGTTTCTGAAACAGAGCAGAACACGAGCAAAGAGAGTAAACAGATAAAGCTATATTACTGGTCACAGAAAGTACAAGTGTACACATTTTTGAGACAGATTATTTTGAGTATAGTTCCCTTATGTATTTATTTTTAAATGCCGTTTTTTAAGTTAAAGTCATGTGCATTTTGGAAAACATGCAATGTAGAAATGCTATTTAGAAGAAGAATCACAAAAAAGTCAAAGGTAGTAAATTTAGTAGGAGTCATGGGGAGGGAGTATACAGAAGCTATAGAATAAAAAGGTGTGCCATACTATATACCAACTATTTAATAACCACTGGCACTCAGTTGTTTAAGATGTGCAGAAATTCCAGATCGTGCTCCCAGTCTGTGCAACACTTCTGCAGTACATCCATGCTTGAAGTCATAGGTGTGACTGTTCCTCAAGCAAGCAAAAACTAAGCTAAATGTAAACCAGCTAGCTCAAACATCGCTGCCATCAAGATAGGCTTTAGCCTCTAGATATTAGGAAAATAATGTGGCAGGTAGCTCAGTCTGGGCTCTGTTGCTGCATTGTTATCAGTACCAAGCTAGCTACTTTAAAACTAGTTCTTATATGGCTACAAGAACTTCAGTCATATTACCACAAAACCAGGGATCACAGTCTTAGCCATCTTGCTGGCTCATATTTAATTCTTCAATAAATGACCTCTTACTAGTGTAAGTAAGAACATAAAAGGGTATTCAAAAGCATCCTGCTAGCAATCTTTCCACAGCCATCTTCCTTGTGTTTACTGGATCTGTTATTTCTTTGTGTACCAGGATTCCAAGAAGCCTTATGCCTCTATATAAATTCATCAGTGTCTACACTATATTAGCATGCAACAATTTCTTATCTTGTAGGAGACTGGATAATCCTTAGTGTCATTAATCATATCTTATCACAATGGTTTTACTCATTCAGTATAAGTATGTGGTTTACATTAATACATGTTTTCATTCAGCTTTTTAAAAATGGTTCAAATGTAGCAAAATCTGATCAGGATAATCTCCAGAATTGCCCTTCAACCACAATATTTCATGCAAACTGCTAATCTTAACACCTGCTTTCTCTAACATATATACTCTAATACATATAACATCTTGTTACTTAACACCTTAGTACATCATCACATAAATTAATTAAGTAAAACATGTAAACTCAAAAAAGGGCCAGCTAATCTTCTGACTATATGTATCAGGAACCTAGATCCCAGTTAGCTCTGGAAAACAAAGAAAATTAAAACAAATAAACAAAAGGATTAAAGAAATTATTTTATCAGTGCAAGTTTTTCTACATATATTTGTTTCAAGAAAAATTAATTTTGCATTATATTTCTATAGTACTCTAAGCCCTTCATTAAAAATACTCAGAACTGTAAGTTGTAGTTGGTAGACAATTTCATTAGTTACACTGTGAAAACTGGGTAAACTAATCGTCATGATGTACACTGTAACATCAACACTTAACACTGAACTCAAAAATGGTGGTATTTAGGATCAAATGGTTAATATAATATTTTCATACACATCAGGATTTCTTAGGTATTCCACTAGTTCACTGCCGTAATTATTAAAAATTCACCCATAACCTATACATAATGACTGACACAAAGTTTGCTTACTCTGATTTATTCAATGCTAGACTGGTCCAATAAGCTTCAATTGGTGCACTCACGACTGCATCAAACAGAACTTCCTGGATCAATTCTTTATCACCTATTACAATATATTAAAATCAGTAAATATATGTGTATACAGAGAGAACTTTTTTTAGATGACTAAGTGATTTTTTTTTTACTATATTTTATCTATGCACCCAAACCTTTTGCACTATAAAGTATTTACTATGTAGTATTACATGGTATTTTACCACAATGCAGTTTTTCACATATCATTTCATTGCACTAACAACAATTTCAGGTTAAAATCCAATAAGTAAGTCCTACTATACGCATATTTAATAAAATACTTGCATTGGAGCAATGGCTCTTTTCCTGTGAGGTAGCGTTTAATTGCTTCTAACTGAGTCATTTGACGGTGTTCAGGATGTAAGTCAGTGTTGCAATAGGACCTGTGAACACGTTGTCAAAACATTAAAATGTTAATATATATAAGCATGATCTCTCTTTGTCTTTGAACATAAAGAATTGGGATCAGCAAGCACAAACAGTATGAAACTGAGAAGGGTAACAGACACCAATTTCATGCTTTGTTTAAGGCTTACCATTCATCTGCTAAAGATACATCAGGGTGTTCTAAATCATGTAAACCTATAACAGGAATAATAATGGGTTATTTGGGGAGCAGTCTGAGTAACAGATGGTTATTTACATACACTCCATAACATAAACCCTCCTTCTTGGAAAGTGCATTATTACCACAATGTCATAAATCACTGTAAACTATGTTCAAAATACACTTTAGGGTCTAACAATCTGGCAAAAGCCAACTAAATCAGATCTAAAATTGAAAAGGTAGGAAAAACATTTTTTGTGCTGATATGTTTAACTCGTACAAATTACATGATATATTTGATGTTTAGAAGAAACCTTGAGCAAAGAGAAATATACAATGGTAAAATCCTCCTATTCGCACTCTCTTACTCTATGTGGCTAGTAAAGTTCTTTATGCTAAAATATATACTTCTCATTTCATGAGAGTTGTTCTCTTTCTCTTAAAAAATATATATATATTTAAAAACAATAATTCCCTCAAAACCTAAGCACACAGCCCATGAACACAAACAGCAATTTACAGGTTCATTCAGAATAGGTTTATTGTACTAACAGGTCATGCAAATGCTTGTAAATAAGAACTATATCATTAGTTATATAGCACAATAAAAATGTACTTTGGCAATTTTAAAAAGTCTTAAAACACTTCTCAATAGACAATAAGCAAACAAGGTTCAGAAGGCAGGGTCTGGGTTTAAACCCCCTTAGTGCATAATAAACAATGACAGAGCTACAGTGATTAAGGAAAGTGGGGAAGTCAAAACCAGAACTATAATTACAGTCCTGGGGAGGACAGCGAGGTGTCAGTGACAGAGAATCGGTGAAGGTAAGACTGGGAGAAAAGGAGAAGGTTCTTATGGTTATGTTAACATTTCTGGTGATGCATCTGTGAGACAATATCAGGCAGACTGGACGAGATGCACAGCTGGATTAAAGAAAATAAGTGAGAGGTTTGTTGGGAACAGTCTGGAGAGAAAGCAGCTCCAAGTCTCCTGCTGTGCTCTCTTTCTATCTAGTATTTGCTATATAGGATTTGCTGTGCAAGTGACTCAAACTTTAAAACTTTTCTTTATACATTTCTTCTGGGTACAGGAATATATTCATGTCCCAAAATACAGCTGAGGAACAAAGACCCGAAGAAATTAACAATGTTGTTTAATGTCACTGACAAAACAAGAAGCAGAATAGTAAACGTAGACCTAAGCATAAAATCAAAAAGCATTCCTCCATTGAAACATTTTTTTTTGCTCAGACACTGTTAAAACTTCTCAACCTTTTCTTCACTCTTCTGAAATGCCTCTGCTGTTCCTTCATCTTCAGGAGCCTTTGTTTTTCATCGTGCTGCCAAACAACTTTATCACCACTCAAAGTTGACTCCAGTTGCGGACTTATCAAAAAGTAAAACCATAAAGAAAGAATAGTTCTTCCCCTGGTTACTTCTACTGTTACTATAAAAATGCAAAATGTAAATCACTGTAGGCAATGCCCAAAGTAGTTATAGCTCTGAAAGACTGCATAATGTATGGTCTGTGAAGAAAAAAGCCACAGCCTTTAGAGCTCTTAGTGGTTATTTCATTCAGAAAACACTGCAGATAATTAACATTGGACCCCGAGTGAGGACAACTGCAGATGATCCCCATCTAAAGAAGATTCACAAACAGTTTGACTATGGTTAATATAAATGAGGGAAAAAATCCCACAAAGTAAAAGATCTTTAAAGAAAAAAAATAAATAAATATATCTAATTCCCTTATGGAATCTACAGACAAACACACAAGCTTTAGGTCTACCAAATCAACAACAAAACTACTGTGTAAGCAACATGAGAAGGTAGGTATCTTACCTTCTTCTACAGTTACATTCCCTCTGAAGAAATATTTTCCGTGTCCTCTAGAGAGAGCCACACCTAAACTGTGCAGAGAAATAAAACAGACCTTGAAATCTGTGAGACAAACAATAATGGACATTCAAAGCTATTTTCATTTCTAACACTTCCAGTTAACATACCATGATTAACTTTAAAACCATTTGTTTCCAAATCGTCACTGATCATATTTATTTTTCAACTAGCTGTTCAATGCTGTTTCAGTTTGGATGTGTCTGCAACAATCAGCTGTATTTATGTGTGCTTTGAGGTGCAGTAAACCATTATTCTCTGGCAAACTAATAAACGAGCCTCTCTAAGGTCACTGCTGTTCACCCAGCGTGATATTTCTTCAGCTGAGCCTTGAACATGCCCATGGCCTTACAATGAAGGAGACAATATTTTGTAAAACAGACTAAGCTATTGAGAAACTACGAAAGTGTGGGAATCGATGGAGCTACTGAGAGGAAAAGAATTTCCTATGTGACAACAGTATCATGACTCCTCTTGGACTATTTTTCCTGTGATTCATATTTTCAGCTAGTTTAATTTTTTTTTGCATTGACTTCAGCTTCATAAACTCTCAACAGCTACATACCCTGTTTTGGTCTGTTTTTTTAGTCTACATTTAAACTATTCTAGTTTAATGAACTTGTTGGAGGATCCCATGCCTCTTCCTATTGAACACACCTTCTGGAATTCATTCATTCAAGAGGACTATATCAGACTAGTAACCTGCCAGTAATCAGTAGGAATGAAAACGAATGAACTGATACTTTAAGCACACAGAGGCACCAACTCCAAGAGCACATATGCTGCAAACAAGAGCTCAACCTGGAAATGGGCTAAACAATAAACATTTTTGACACAATAGTGTATATTTTAACAAATGTTGCCCCTGCTGTCTTCCTGAATCTATACTCCTACCCATCAAAACTGGATACAGAGCACGCTGAAAAAGGCAGGACAGTTTTTCTACTATATTTCAGTCCTGGAGAATCAGAACTTGCATGCATGTACGTAGCCCCATATCTGTTTACTAAACAGAGTAAGAATGACAATGGTACAGAAAAAAAAACAACAAACCAAACACAAAAACCCCAAACAACAGAAAACCACAAAATAAAACAAAAAACCCACTGAGTTTTACCATCCATGTGTGAATTTTAAGAATAAACACATGCATTAGAGATCAGAGAAATGTGCCGATATTTTCTCTACGTGGAAATGTAGCTCAAATTCTATGAAAGGGTTCCACTGAAGAAAATTTCAGTTGAGTATTGCAACTATCAGCCTCCTGCTTTAAGCACAAGGTACAGTTAGTATTCTTTTATTAATGGATTATTTCTAATTCAAATATGAGCATTTTTTCAACTAACTTCCTATCTTTTTTGTCCTTTTTTCCCCCTCCCAAAATGCATGCCAAAATAACATGGCTAACTTACTCAGTTTTAGTTATACAAACATACTGAAGGTAGTTCAGAGAAACAAAATATCCAAACCTCAAATTGGAATTGAAATACTATCTCATTTTACATTACATTTTTGTTGTGGAAAAAAAAAATCAAAATGGGGCTCAATATGTAGTTACTTAAATGGATTATGGTATTTATAGCTCTCCAAGTACTTGCAAAAGCCTTTCGTTCAATGTAAACCTCAACTGAATATTTTTTTAATGAAACGTAAGCCATGACAAACACTGTGAGTTTGCCTGTGTGAGCTTGCACAAACTTTCCATCCCTGGAAAAGCTGAAAGGAATGCTGGTAGGCTCCTTTTCCTTGCTATTTTCAGCATTGTCCAGGGATATTTCATTGTCAGCTTTTGCTGATGAGTTTTTAATGAGTTCACAAGCTCTGTACAAATGCAAATCCAATGAGTCTGATGAAATGTCCATTTATTATGGTCGGCTCTACCTGAACGGAGTACCCTTGATGTCTGTATAATAGTAGTCATTTGTCATCACCAATACCCGCTTCTAGATTCAGAACAAGAAAGGCAGAAGAGGAGGGGGGAAGAAGTTAGTTTGCTATAAGAAATGTATAAAAGATCAAGTGGTTAGTCACTGAAAAAATTACAAGCAATGTTTACATTCAGTGAGAGAAAAAAAAAAATACTGCTGTGAATCACATTTATAGCAATCTTGAAAATTGTTTAAAAAAATGAACTGCTTGCTTTATACTTAGTTGGAATAATATTTTATACATTTTACCCCTTTGTCCACTGTCTTCTTCACTTCCATGGAGAATTTCCCTGTTTTCCGATTCACCATTGCATTTCGGAGCTGAAATGAAGGAAACGTGTGTCAATTCCTTTATTTGCATTTTCTGTAATTCTTTCAACTCTAGACTCTCTGGTACACTCCTTTGGCCTAAGCAGTACTTAATTTTCTTCGTTTCTTCATTTTCAGTAGCTCTACTACACACTGAACAAGCCACTTACAGATTTTCTTATTGACTGCACAGGCCAAGACTCCTGCTGCAGAGCTTTAGGTGAGTTGCTGAGGTACACAAGATAGGAGCTCTCAGCGCCCCTCATATTAAAACAGCTCTTTGTGTAGTAATCTGAAGCTTATGCGGGATAAGCAGTGTAATTGACTACTATTCTGCAGTTACTGCATAGGAAGATAAGAACTAGGTTCCCAGTTGGGTTTAGCTGAAGTTAAACTACAGCTCAGTGTTTAAATACATCAACAATTATAAATATAATAACAAAGCAAAAAAAAAGAGAAAACTCCACTTACCCTACACTATTCATGTTTCTCTTCATATGCTGTTTCTGCTTTATATTCTACATTGGGCTTCATCTTAAACTAGCACCAGAAACTGCATCCTAACTTCATCAGAAATTAGAACCAGCAAAAGAATGACAGCCCATTTGATCAGCAACTTGTTTCAATGGGAACACACAGCTGCAGTGCTCTGTGACTCCCTCTGATTGCTCTTTGGTGTCCAGGTGCCCCTCGCAAGGCAATAAATTTTATCTCTGTAATGGAAGCCCTTGGTCAGCCACAGCTTTAAGAATTGGCCTGGACCTATCCACCTCAAAGTCACCCAAAAGACTTTAAATCCCCTTCAAAAACAGCTTTCGTTACTATATAAACCAAAAACTCAAAGCAGCTAGAGAAAACAGAAAATAAATGAAAAAATGCTTATACACAATGATGTACTTGCTGCTCTGCAAGTTAAATCTGTTACTTTTTAGATTACCACAAATACTGTTTTTCAGTAACTTTATTCTAGTCTCTACACGAGCTGCAGGCTCTATGCTGCCATGCCCCTTACTCATCACCTTAGCACACCTATTTGCTCCCTAGGAAAGAAGAGACTTCCTCCCAGAGGACACCAGCTGACACAGCCTCTCTCTTAGGTGAATATGCCATGATGATGAAAAGAAGTGTTAACCCCCCTCCCCCCCCCAAAAAAAACCCAAACCCAACAACTGTCCCCCAGGTTTATAAGCCAAAATAACCTGCAGTGTCCCCAACAAGGAATACAGCTACCCTGACACAGCTGGTCTGGAGCAGGGTCTCTGGGCTGAAACTGAAGACATGGTTAATGAGAAATCCTCAGCCTTAGCATTTTGAATTTGCCTATGAATAAGAAAGTTACTGTTTAGCAGTTATGCCATTCATGTATGGAAGTATTTTATTTGAATGGTTTTGAGATTTACAAATGGAAGAAGTGACTTCTTTTGCTTATATTTTTAATTAATGGCACAGATGCAGAAAGTTTAAATTGTTGTTTCAGGGTATCTTCAATTACAAAGTGAAATTGCTACACCTGTGAGATTTTTTTTTGTGCTAAGAAGCGCCTATAAATCTTATGCAGCTGTAATTTTCATTACAACAGGAAAATTCCACTATCAGTAATCAATTCACACTCCTTCTTCAGGGATATTCAAAATGCAAAATAATGTTGACAAAATTTTTATGTCTCTTCTACTGCTTATCTACCTGAATATGATTTTGGACATCATGTTCTTGCTGAATAAATATCTCCTATTTGCTAGTACCTCTTGCCAGATCGGGCAATTCAGTCAGACTTTAACGAAAAATTGTGAAGAGGGTCATATCAACGCACTCCGCAGGCTTTTCGCGTTAGCATGGAGTGAAGAGAGAATGACTAAACTTGCCAGAGAAATAGGTAGTTTTGTTCTCATGAACACATTAAGCATGGCTGACTTATCAAAAACTGCAAACTTTGCAGCTCTTTAAATTTAATTCTGGGGCATCTAGATTTGAATTTACAGTCTTACTCTTCTGTCAGTGAGTGTAAAAGAATAATTTTTAGCTGCAGGCATGTATAAAATAAAGCCTATATTTTACCGTAGATTTTTTTTTAACAATACATAATAGGCAATTCTGGAAATATTTTCCCATTTTAAGTTTTGTGGTTTTGGAGCTGGAGAGCTGGTCTTAATTAACCATCTACTTTCTAACATGTACAGAACAGTTCCATTTATCTTTAACATGGTTTTCATTTTTCTCCTATTGGTGCCTGCAGTTGTCTAAGACCCATTCCTCCCACAAGCCTCAGGCAAGTCATAGATTTTAGTAAAAGGGCCTCCAAACTCTCACTAGTGTTTAAGATCAAGTCTGCATGTGGGATTTAGAGTTTTACTTTTTTTTTTTTTTTTTGCTTGCTGTGATTACATTTCTTGGCTTTGTAATCTGGTTTCTCAGCTCTTCTGCAGTTTCATCTCCCTCCTCAAATGCATATAATAAGTATTGCCTCAGCTGGCTTCAAGCCTCAAAATATTCATTCATGGTCTTTTTTATTTGGAAAAAAATATTTCATTCAGCTAGAAATTATAATAAAAGGATACTAAGAAGTGAGTTAATGAAAAAAAGGTTTCTGTCCAAATTGAAACTTCTTGTCTTTGGTACTGCATATTCCCAAACGTTGCTGGAAGACACTATTACTTTAAGATTTCTATTTCTAACAAGATGCAGCAACAGCAAGACAGCAAGTATTGTTAAACTGGAAAATGAACTGATTAATATATATTTATATCAACTGTATTTCATGGTGAAAAAAATTCTAACCTTAATTCTGCCACGTTTTCCGTACTGGATGACTAGAGAAAAATTTATTTATTCACCTCTTCAGAGTAATAAGCATTATTATTCCTTCGACCAAACATCTTCCAATCGATTGCTAACAACCCAGTTTCACTGCTATAGCATGAGATCATTCTATATTCTTGTAAAACTATGTAACCATTAAATTAATGTGGTATAAAGTAAGAAAATGTCTTAATCAGCTTCCACATAAGTGTTTCATGGGAGAAAAATATACCAGTAGTAGTCTGTTATTTAAAACAGCTATATGAATACATTAATTCTTTCCCTCTACAGTTGAATAAACAATGCCTTACTACTCAAGCTTGGAAAAAATCAAGAACATCAAATCCAAGGCCTTGGGTGAAGCAGAGCCACATGTAGCTCTCAAGTCAATATGTTACTTCACAAAGTTTTATGTCTCCTACACAATATTTACCCTTTTCACTCAAAATTAACAATATTAAGAAATTGCCTATAACAAAAGATCAATAAAAATAACATACTTTTTTGGGGGGCACTCATTTGGATGGTCACATCAGAAAAGATGGATAAAGAGATGGATTTCTTTACAGTCCTCTACAGAACTTCGTTCAAATTCCATTATCATTCTAGCTCTAAAGCACATAAAGACTCTGCAGCTCAAATATTACTTTAATTCCTATCTCCTTCTCTTTTATCCTTCTACTAGTATTTCTGACCATCAGCCCCTCTGAAGATCTTAGAAACATGGTATAAATGACTTAGATATTATTTCACACAAACAGAAAACTTGTAATGATATACCAGTCGTACTGCTAAAAATAGCTGTAAAAATACTATTTGTTTGACACCACATTTTTTCCTATTTAGATATTTGCATGAACGTCTCCACTTGCCTGCAGCATTGCTGAAGTATTAGGACAACTCTTGGAATGTTAATACATTTTTCTACAGTATTTAACCTGCTGTTTTTTAAGATAACACTTGGTCATTAATCACCAAACAGTAGATGTGTAGGCTGTTTTACAAAACCTATTTGTTGGAAGATTTTTTATCAAAGAATGACTCCTTACTCAGGCATGAACTAGTGAATTATTAGCATTGATAGAGGGGGATCATTCAAGGAAGTCACTACAACACACCTGTATTACATGTGAGTACTGAAAATTGTATTTACTGCTACTCCAAAGCTACAACAGAATATGTAAGTTTTTTCTATAATGTATTAAATATTTATCAGAATTCATTTAACTTATAATTTATCTATTTTTTTTTTACTCTTACATATTGGTCAAAGGACCTGGATCTTTTCTACAAAGGTAATGCTAAAGTAAAGTACTGGAAGAAATAAAAACAACAACAAAAAAATCCCTAAAGATAAACAATAAGAAAAAATTCATGAAGGTTTAAAAGCTGTACTTAACTACAGTAACAACATTTTAAAGAGAGGAAATTTAAAAACGTCATTTCTAGAGGAACTGGTTGAGTAATACATAATTAAAGATAAGAGAAAAGGCAAAGTAGAAAATATGAAGTCAATGTGATTGCCAAGATTGCAGAACGCTGCTACAGTAGATGAAAATCTAATGAGGAAGCCTTAAAGAGTATATGCATAGAGAACTGCACAAAGCTATACAAGAAACATTTTAAAAAGTTTGAGTATGCAGTCCAACACAAAGCTTTAAATAAGGAAGTAAGATGGCCTCTTAGGAGAGGATGAGGACAATCTATCACCGAATGAAACAGACATTGCTTAAAACATAAATGAACTGTTTCACTATTCACAAAGTGGGTGGACAGAAGGAGGAATGTAAGACATATATTTTGTAAGGGAAAAAAAAAATATAGACCTATGTCAGAAAAGGGATCAAGAAATTAGTACTTCTGAAGACTGACAAGACTCCAGGGGCAGTTGTACGTGATCCATCCCAGATTTCGGAAGGACATGACAAAGTAAATATGGGAACCTTCAGTGGATATATTCAAAGTCTCTCTGGAAATTAGAGGTATGAGAGACTTTAGAGAAGTTAACACAGTACTGGTATTTGAGAAGGGACCGAGGAGACATCCATGAAAAATATAGACATGCAGTCGTGACTTTGGCAGTAGGAAACTTATGGGAAAAACTAAATTACAGGACAGAAAGGGGAACACCTGGAAAGTTACGATTTAATTAAGGACAGTCAGCACAGATTCACACAAAACGAATCATGCCTAACAAATCAGATTTATTGAGGAAGTCACAGAAAGACCAGGCAAAGGTTAAACCATGGTCATAAGGAAAGCTTTTGATTCAGTACTGCAGAAAAGGCTAAGCCTGCAAGGTAAGAAAGAATAAGATAAAGAGTGAAGTACAGAGTAGATGGAGCACTGAAAAACTAGTTTAATGGAAAGGATTGTGTGCATAGCACCTGATAGACATAGAACGCACGCTTCTGCAGCTACACATATGTCTGAAATTAGGAGTTTGGAGTGAATCTGCACTCTGAACAGAGGTCAAAGAATCCAAAGTTGTTTATTCTTCTGATGTTTTTTGATTCCATCTATTAAGGAAAACAGGTCTCACTACTTCCATTAAAGAAAAAGGGATCTCATGGAGAGAAGTTAAATTCATTCCTTCATTTCTGAGTTTCAGCAGTTGTCTGGGCCAACCCTAAAGAGATATTCTGTTCCATTCTCTAGCACTATTTTTGCAATCCAGCAAAAATACGCAATGGGATGGACAGGGAATGCAAGGGTGATGAGTTTTACCACAGATACAAAGGGTCTGTGTTTGTGGTATATCCATATGTAAGGGAGAATCAATATAAAACAGTTACAGAATGCTGAATTAAATAAAAGGGTCTATTGTCCTTCCCTCCCTGAGAGCAGTCAGGTGGCCTCTCTAATGACTACTTAAACAGTTCCCAGGTACAGTAGCGGGATGCTACAATGTCTTCTGAGTTTTAAAACACATCACTTACCACATCATCTCTATCTTCCCACTCAACCTCAGAAAGATCCACACTACTGTAGTTAGGCTTTCTTCGTTTCTTCCCCTCTTCATACTGGCATAAAAAAAGGTGAAATATTGAGCACAGTCTGTTCTATTTGCACAAAGATTTTGTATCATAGTATTTTAAAATTTAGCTGGATGCATGCTGATTGCATGCGATATACACAACAGTAGGTAGCTTGTATGCAATACACATAACAGTAGGTAGCTTAATTCATATGAAGTGCACCGTATTGCTGCATAAATATTGTCTGTGAAATAAAAACCTACATCACACATGATTATTTGTGTGATCTCTTGCCATGATACAAAGCTTTTCTTGATGGACACACTGGGAAGTCAAACTCAGCAGTTTACCTTCTTCTCCCCACATGGAAAATACACAAGACCTTGATCTTGTAGTTTATGTTAAGTGTCTCAAACCAGCTCTTTCAGCTGTACGGGAAGTTGTATTTACTGTAATCTTATCAACAAAATGTTTACCCATTTCTCTTTAAACAAGATAAGATGCAAGTCTTGGGAAGTATGGTGTTAACATTTGCTGGTACTGCATTTTATCTACAACTTCATGGAGGAAAAAGTAATATACTAATAATGATAATTTGTAGGGGTTTTTATCACTAGTCACTGCTGTAGTGTAAATCGCACATTTAAAATAAACATTTTAGTGACAAATTGATTTGACGCCAAGGTGTTTATAACATAGGAAATTCTGCCCTCTACCGAACATTCAAAATCAGAGAGCCTACTAGTGAAAGAATAAAAACCTTCTTGCTCGGTGGAAGAAGAAAAAAGTATTTAGGAAGAGCTGTGAATGAAGAATCTAAGTAGTTAAGAAAAACTATGAGAACATATATAAAAAAACTGGGAGATCAGCGTAACGTGAAGTCTGTTTTTTATCTCTTATGATGCATATACGTTGGAGGGAAATCCACAAGTCCTTCTACTAAGTATGACAGGAGACATTGGAATAGTGTGAAAAATCCTCAAATAGCTTTTGTGACTCGCCAACAACAGCACCATAGAAGAATAGAAAATGTACCTGTAAGGCAGTATATATAGCTGATTCTCCTCCCTCAGGGCAGGACCAACTATACCATAAACCAAATTTGCCAGTGCTTGAGACAGACAATTCATCACTGGGACCAGTGGTGCAAGAACTTTTGATCACATTCTGCAGATTACAGACAGACTAGAGAGGCCAAAAAAAGAGACTTGCTCTCTGAGCATTAAGAAGGTTATTCCCATCCTGACTTTTTCCTCTCTAAATTAAAAGATTCTCATGTGAATCCCACAGTTGCTTTTGTAGACCGCAGTATTTAAAACCAGGCATGACAAAATCTTCCTGAAGAACAGTAAACTTTAAAAAATACTGATCATAATTGCAAGGAGATTTTGAGGTACTGGTGGCACTGTAAAGTTTCTTCTAGCAGACTTCACTGAGCCTCCTTAATTTTTGCTCATGATAACTTAGATAGTCTAAATATTTATACAGATTATTTTTTGGAGGAAACCATGTGGGAAAAATTCTGAATTAATTTCATTCTTCTTTTGAAAAACAAAAAAATCCTAGCAACTCTGTTGTTGTAAGTCTTAATTTCTGAGAATTCATGCAGATGAAACTGAAGAGTACTTTCATGTGCTTTTCTGGCCCTTCTGCAAGAAGCCACCAGTCTTGTAACAACAAGGTTATCTGCTTATGGGCTAATACTATTCAACAGATGGGTAGAAAGACGTAAAGAATTTCTCCTTTCAGCACGTGCTTATACACTAGACTGAATTCAAGCAGCTCAGTGCTATGATTAAATCTTGCTACGTGACAGCTCTGATAGCCAGAGATAACTATACCCAAATATTGAAGTACAAAATTTGCAGCCAATATAGTCAAATCTCACAAGAATAAAATATGAGAGGTTAACGGCCAGTTCATTAGCAGGGCTTGATTTTTGTAGTTATGTTTTGCAAGCCTTTCATTATGGCTGCAGCTATATCAATATTATCTTTAATCTTTACAAGGAGTAACTATGTCTACTCACTGTGGCTGCAACAATTAACCAAACAAATCTTTGATCTAATTTAGTCATTCTAGTATAGAAATGGTTACAGTCAAGCTCTGAAATACTGAGAGCTGAAAAGTGTTACACAGGAGTCAGCCAGGATCATTTGAGTAGAGCAAAGAGCTCCTGTCCCGGTTCCAATGTTTAATTACATTGCTACTCACAGATGTTGCAGAGCTTCTGGGCTATGCTGCCTTCTCAAACACATGTGCAAATCCTTACTTATGACCATAGGAGTTGATCTTACATGTCTGACACCACAAGTAGGCTTCAAACATAAGGCAAACCATTTGCATCATATTTATTATGGGTTTTGTATTTATTTTAATCATATATGTTCCAACACCTTGCACTCAGAGAGCAAAAACAAAATCCAAAAGCAATCAAATGAAGAGATGGATAAAATATTCAAAGGTCTGTGGCAAACCCAGAATTGGAAGCATTCATGTCTTAAAAATTAAGATGAAGAAACAAAGCCAAAATCCCAACGCTCCAGCAAGGGTTAGGCTCTGTAAACAGTTCCTAAAAACATTTAGGACAGGAACTAATAAAATATTGAGATGTTTAACCCCTCATTCAGCTCTTACACTTTAGGAGCTACTGTTTAATTGCCTACACAGGCATTCACTAAGTGAAGAGCAGATTTATGTTATAGTTCAGAAAAGGATGGCAGAGAAAACAAAAACCAACTTCCAGCAAGGACAGGATACCAAAAAAAAGTCAATTATTTGTACATCTGGGTAACTTACAAATCTAATCTTCATGAAGATATTACCTTATTCCTAGCAGTAAATTTACATATCTTCATGCTTATGTAACTAGGGCCTAAAACGTAAACACAAGTAGATAAAATAGGAAATACTTTATAACTTCAACTGGCCATTCTTCTCTAGCTTCTTTCTAGTTTTATTGCTTAACTAATTTCTTAGTAAAAGTTATTCATGGACAAAGAAGCAATTCGCCAACTTTTGAAAATGGCATTAATCTATATTTTTGTCTCTGGTAGCAAACCTAATCTAACTTTTTATCTCTGAGACTGCAGGGTGACATATAAAATACTGATCGAAGGCTGAAGCCAAACCCATCTGCAAGATTACCATAAAGCATTGAAACTGCTTATTGAGGAACCTGCTGGGAAAGATAGAAACTAGGTGCTCTACCAAATGACTCTGATTTAAGTGCATGAGGAAAAAAGCTAGATTTAAACTGTGTGCTGTTAATGTACTTTGGCCAGTACAAAATGCATGGTGATACTACACAGTAGTTAACCCCTGGAGAAAGAAAGAAAGAAAAAAAAAAGACAGATATTGAAAATTTTTAAATATTTGGACTGCAATACAAGAATCTTTTAGTCTGCTTGAAAATATATGATAGCTCCAACATTTTTGTTTGTGGAAAGAAAACAAGAATTATTTTTCTTTTTTTTTTTTTTTTTTTTTTTAAATTGAAATGGTC
>WHYT01017296.1:307678-471948 GCA_009806455.1 Tetrax tetrax
AAAAAAAAACAAAATTTTTAAAAAAAAAAAAAAAAAAAAAAAAAAAGCAGAAGAAACAAGAGAGGAAATCTCCAAGAAAAACATTTTTAAACATAAGCCCAATAGGATAATCAGCACAAAAATGTAGCTAGCATAATGATTAAATATAGTGGTCAGCATAAGATAAAAATCTGGTGCAACAGGAAGCACTCTTCCTCAGTGACTGTTTGCTATCCTGCCTGTCTGCTCAGTGTCCTGTAAGACAATTCCTTAAGAAGCAGTATGTCAGCTTCAGAACTAACAGATACGGCCACTGGGGTTAGTAACTCAGGCATACAGTAATAGTCTAGCTTTACATCACCATAGGAAAATATAATAGAAATATAAACCAGTGTGAATCAAGTCTGTAATCAATGTAACTTGAATATAAACTCTAACCCACCCAAATAATTTTAGGTAATATCTTTGGTGAACTAATTCCAGTCCTACATGCCTGTTTTCACATACTTTTTGTAACAAATTTCATGGAATGTTTTGCCACTAGTTAGGATGGTATCAGGATTCATCCTGCAATATTAATCTAAGGGCCCAAGCCAGCAATCACTTCACTCGCAAAAACTCCACTGAAGCACTGAAGTCAACAGAAGACTCTCATTACACACTACTGACTCTTCTAAAAAAAAAAAAAAAAAAAAAAAAAAAAAAAAAAAAAAAGAAAGAAAAGAACAGAACCATGAATATATCACAATGAGTTCCCTGTAGTTGACAGCTTATGGGCTACTGCCCAACATTTTGATTTCAAAAAGAGAAAAAGACAGACTGTTGTAGAAGGTAATGAAATAAGTGCCTTCAAGATGTTCACAAGGGAGAGGGACAGTAACAGAAAACCACCTTTTGCCTCATTAAAACATGCCACCACAACAGAAATAGGGAAAGAGGATAAGACCTTTTGCCACTCAAAGCTATCCACTATTCCTGCATTTCATTACCTGCTGTTTATTAAAATATCTGTTCTGGACTCAACAGTGTTAGGTTAATGGTTGGACTCAATTATTGTAAAGGTCTTTTCCAACCTAAATGATTCTATGAATAAATACTAATATTTTTGAAGGAGAAGAAAGGGAGAGTACAGCAAATGCATGTGTTGTCAAACACTTGCGGTGTAGATAGGGAACTTTCAGACATACATTCCTATGGCTTGCAAATACAGGCTGTCAGATGTAGCTGTAATACCTGAAGATTTCAAAAGCATTTTTATTAATCAAGACCAAGTCATGATTTTAGTATTATGAAAATTGGGAAATGCTACAAAAACAATGCATTTATACCTAATTTAGAGTTCAATGTTAAAAAAAAAAAAAAAAACCCATAGATTTTAATATATACAGAGGTAAGACATATTCTGAAGGCAGTGGCTAATCATGAACTAAAAACAATCCCCTATCGTATTTTCCATTGCAACACCTAAAATTTTTGAAGACATCATCTCCCCACATTGGCATGTCCCACCCAAAAAAAAAAAAAAAAAATTAATATAAAAAGTTTGTATTAAAGAACAACAACATTTATTTCAGCATGTTAACCACTGAGGTGAATTAACGTAACTATTCTAATATAAATTTTCAAATAGCAAATTGTAGGAAAATATACAGAATGCTATGACAGTCAAATTTTAGGTCTACTCAGTGTGCTTTTAACTTTGGCTCTTTCAAGTAATCTTTAGGTTATGTCTATGGTGCAGCTGGATGTGAGATAAAAGCAAAATTACACAAATTGTCACGTGACATGGACAAGCTAGCTGAGATAACAAAGCAGTGAAGATGCAGCAGAAGAGACCTGAAGGCACATTAAAAATCTTTGTATGTAACCCAGGTGCTCTACAGAGGTTTTGTACAGCCCCTATTGCTGCCTCTTCTCTGCTATGGTTAACAAATAAAGCTCAGCAGGCAATCTCAGTCAGAAAAGGAAAGAATATTGAAGAATGGATAAATAAGAGGGCAGTGAAGTATAGAGAACATGACAACAAAATGCCGAAATGCAGAAAAAAAACATTACAGCAAGGCTGAAAGTATTGGTTGTTTACTGTGACGAGGAGATTCAGTGAGATAACAATCACAAATTATTACACAATGAAAGAAATGGAAAAGAAAAAATAGATCAGGAACTTCTGCTTTCCGTATTCATTATAAGAACTATTCTAGTGAAATTTTAAAATCAAATTCAAAATAAAAACTGTGTAAAATGGTTACAATATGAGAAATCACTACTATGAGAAGTCAAGCAAACCGACAAAAATGAGTATGCTAGTATGCATAACAGAAGTATCCCCTTTAATATGTCTTAATGTTAAAAAGTCAGTACCAAATGTTTATGAGCAGAACCCCACTGGAAAATCTTAAAAGTTACATGGACTGCTGTGAGATTTTCCACATCTTACTCAGCTTCTGTATCTTCCTCAGGAACAGTCTCATATTGGACGGTGCTGGATCTTGGTGTCCAGAATTAATCTCATAAATTGTACACTTACATACTTCTCAAGTATGCAATATCTTGTAGAAACAAAACACATTTTGACTGAGTAGTGAAACGCTTAGGTATCAGTTTAGAGTTTTTTATCTTCCTTAAGAGTAAACTGCTTCTAGGAAGGCTGGAAGTTTTTAACTTCCCCATATTTATATATTTGGGTAGTAATTCCCACAAAACAAGAAGATACAAATTGATCACTTTGAGAAAACATCTGTGGGGAGTCTAGAAGTGAAAAAAAAGGTCACTGGAGCATGTTCATTTAACTGACCGGGGTCTGAACTGTCTATATCTGGATATATAGCTTTAGCAACTCACCCTTGGAATGGTAAAAAAGCCAGTGGGATAACTTGCAAGAGTCATTTCTAAGAACCGTATTACTTATTGGCCAGTAATTTGCCAAGTTCTCGACAGGTATTGTCTTCCTTTCCACTGTTGTGAAAAATTCTACCACCCAGAATCAAGGATGATAGTCTTAGAAGAAAAATGACAATTAAACCATTTATTTTAAAATTCCTTCCAAGATATTATAATGTCTGCTTTGCAAGATTGTCTGTCCATTTTACAGTTAAGTTACTGAGAAAATGTTTTTCCATTCACCCATGGAAGTCCTCCTGTTAAACTTTTCATAAGCTCTACCCTGTTTAAAAAATAAATGAGGAAACAATACATGCCAATGCAAATGTTAATTGTGTAATTCAAGGGACAAATCTTAGAAAGACAAATTATTTTGCTAAAGAAAAACATCAGATAAGCTAATGAGTTAATAAATCGTGCTTTTCAGTAATTTTATTTTTATATGAAATTATCTATCCAATTAATATTTCTGTTTTCTACTAAAATAATGTTGAAATCGGACATTACTTGAAGTGTTTGCATGAGAATACATATGGCATCCATGTGTATACATGTGCAATTACTAACACCAATGCTGTGCTAAGGCTCCACACCGATGGAAGACTTGCAAGTGCTGCTCCTAAATGATGCAATCAAGAATGTACCAGTTCTCTAGGGTGTTAAGTTGATAAACATTTGCGTAACAGGCACTTCTATTTTTCTTGCTGTGATTAATACAAACACAATGATAAGGGAAACTAAAGGTAAAATTTGCTGCTATTTCTCTTTTAGTACAAAAATCCCTTGTGCCCCTATTTTGCTTAAGAATATGCTTTATTGAAATTTCTGCACATATATTAAATTAGCTTTAACACTTTAACATGACAAATAGGGGCTATTACATAGCAATAGAGCATTCCAGCATTCCGTTTCAATGTAAGATGAACGTAATTATAGCAATTTTTGGCTTTGCCATTTTGCAGTAATGAAGGCTTGCATCTTTTGCAGAAACGACTTGTATATTTATTTTCCATCATTATTTTCAGGCTAACCATTGTTTCCAGAGGTAAATTTAACAAGAATTATAATGTATTATAAAGCAATATAAAGTAACCGGTCTGTTGTATTTAATTTTTATATGAACATTATATTATTCACAATAAAAGAAAAACAAATGCAACATATATAGAAAAATAAAATAGATCAGTAAATGGTGTTCTTACCAAAGGCCTAAGTTCTGGATGAGTCAAAATATATCCATTGTTTGTAATTGCAAAAGCGTATCCATGAATACCTAACTGTAAAGGTAAATGAGAAAGAAATACTGATTAGCATGGTCAATTCTTAAACAAACAAAAAAAAAAATCAGTCAAGAATTTAGTTATCCAGGGCTGAAACCTAGCATTCATAACCCTTATCCATACAGCATTTCATAACAACATATGCAAAGCTCTGATCCTTGACATTTTGTGAAAATGAGAACCTGTCACTGTGATGAATTCAGTATATAGCACAATTTTTAAATGTCACACATGCTCTGCTATTTAGGGCACTTAATTTTTATGCACTTTAGAGTGAGTTAGATATGCACATATATATGCGACACCATAGCATGTGGCATACACCATAACATGTGCCAAAGCAAAGGGATACTGGCATTTAGTTAATTCCCTTATTCCCAGGAGGGGTTAGGTTTAGTTTCCTTCATTTGTTCAAGAGATGTTGTAAAAGAATAATTTAAACCAATGGTACTGAATGTATGGTTACAGTGAGCAAGGGCTGGTCTGTCATATGTGATATTTATGTCTTCCAGTTCAAAGGCATTTTACTTCTCTGCTAATTCAAGTTCATCTGGAACCACAGAAGAAGTCATACTCCTACTAAGCAAACTCCTGTTAAGTTTAGATATTTGTACCAAGTGAACGATGGGAGATCATCTGAGAGCACTGAAATGCTTTATGAGGCTTAATGGTATATGTGGTCAAATTTAGCACTGTACTTACTTAAATAACAATACTAATCTTAAAAATATGCCTATTACATAGTTGACTGCACTCACTGAATGCAATAAACATACCTTCAAACCATTCATGTGGTCATTCAAACATCCCTTCTCAGCGTAAACTTGCTGCTAATGTAGAATCTTTCTGCAGCTTCAGTACGTAACTTCTACCAGGCAAAAAGTACATCTCACTATACTTTTTCACCCTTATTTTTTTTTTCAGTTCTGAAGTAATATAACATCCTTATATCTTTATTTAAGCATCTTAATGCACTGAGGCATTAAAACCGAACCAAACAAACAAAAAACTAAACCCAGAACTCCACAACTATCTTGCTTTGGTATTTACTTTACATTTCTCACTAACAACAACCTTTTGTTTCACTTCAGTACATTCTCAAATGCTTTGCTGAAATGGGTCCTTGGGAATTTTTCTGGCATAAAGCAATGTGAGCAAGGTTGACAAGTCAGAATCATTTCTAAGAGACAGGTAGGGTAGTAAGTCTGTCGGCTTCTGTAATTTTCTGGAAATATAAACCAGAGAATGATATTATGGCAAGGTCATAGAGAAAATATACCAGGTAGATTTATACTGTCTCTCTGTGAATGATTGTATATGGTCAACTGTATCTGCCATATAGAAGATTGTTTCATAAATTAGCGGTTTTCCTAAAGCAATAAACTTCAGTGAACATAATAGAAGGTGATATGTTCTTGGCATCTCTTCATAAAGGAGGGATAACGAAAATAATAACAGTGGACATATTTTACCTATTATAGTATGACAAGTGAACTAGCTGTTGGCTAAATATCAGATCTCAAGTATAATTGTCTGTGTTGATAACTGCAGAATGACATCCAAGCAATGGAAGTCAGGTAAGGAAACAAATGTGGGTGGTATACTTCACAGGAAAAAAATATTTGCCTATTTGAAGCATATCCAGAACTCCAAAGGTAGTATTTTATTGTGTGTTGTGCAATATGTGAAACTGAACACTCTCTGCACTTAAAATACTTTGGTTTGAGAGATACTATCACTTACAGCAGAATTCCCATGTTAAACCTTGAACTCTGTCTCTAAATGACAGATTCAGAAATGAAAAATCTTTTTCTAACTGCTGTGAAATGCCACATGAAAACTAAGTATTACTAAACTCAACCCTACCTTATTCAGGAGAAACTGTCACTGACATCTGGGGAACTTTAGTCTAGATAATGACTGCTGAAAATAGCTTACTATTATTATTCATCTTCCTCAGCATAAAATCCACCTCACTCAAGCTAAGAGAATTCCAGGTCAGCAGAATTCTATTTCCAAGCAATCATTTTATATCCATGTGTGAATTTTATTTCACATGCTGCCTCTACAGGAATGGCTCCCTTGGGTGGTTATGCTCTTGCAATTGCACAGTCTTTTTACTGTTCAGAAATGTTTATGGTACGTGAGACTGGAAGTTATAACTCAAGTGATTTCACTAACTCAAATGTATTGCATGATATTGGTGCCTTCTGTAATAATCCTCTCCTGCATTACATCCTGTGATATAAAATGTACTTTCAAATAAAAAGTCTGATATTCAGAAAGAGGATGGTATATTACTTCCACGGAAAACTAAGTCTTAAAAAAAAATTATCATATGACAAAGCCAGAAATCTTAATTTTCCTGCCTATCTTCTCTTTTTCTGAATCACTAACTCTGCTGCAATCCCTGTTACTCAGGCCCCACACTCTCTCTAGGTTCTTGTATCCAGACTATGTTCAAATCTTACAGATGGCTTCTGAACACCACTGCTGTGATACAGCATTTTCTATCCAGCCACGCACAGCCAAGCTTTCATCTCTGCAGTTACTACAACATTGTTCTTCCTTCTCATTACACATGAAATTTCCTCTACCCATAGCTTCTCAGAAGGCTGCTCCAAAGATTGTTTCCATTGCTCCAAATTGTGCAAAGGAGCAAATTTTGCTCCTTTCTCTTCTACCCTTCACTGATTCTGTATTTCTGCATACACAAAAGTATATTATGAGTTGCGGTTAACTAACTTTGGTGGTCAGAGCACTGAAACTGTTCTCTGCTACATACCCTGACCATTTGCCTCCATTCACTATGCTCTGAGTGTGTAGTCATCTGCTGCCTCTCCCCATAATCTGCAAACTTTTTTCCAGCTGGGACAGCCTTTCTGTTCTGTGTTTGCATAGCATCTAGCCCAGTGGGATCCAGGTCCCAGGAAATTATCCAATACACCTTATCAACATTATTGCCAGTACTTTATGGATTATTCTTATAATTTTTTTTTGTTTAAACTTTCCAGTTACTGCATAATGATCTACAAAATCATTTGGTAGTGGCTAATGCATTTAAATTATAATTAAAACCAAGAGGAAGATTTTTTTTTTTCCCTCCTAATTAGAATTATCTACAAAAACACGGAGGAATATTCAAAGGCACTCACAAGTCAGCTTATTCCTCTACCCTCTTAGAAATCAGTAAATGACAGCATGGCACCCAATTAAGAGGAAAATACAACAAAATTTCACAACAGATGAAGTGTTTCAAATTTTGAAAACTTTTATGATAATTATTTTTGAAGAATTTACAGAAGAGTTGTCTCTGACTTTGGAAAACTAAGTAGAGGGAAATGTCTAGCAAAGACTGGGTAGCAGAGGAGGAACCAGTAGTCTAGTTAGACAGGTATTTGTTCAAATTCCTGAAATGTGCTACTTGCTTTAATTCAAGGAGACGACTAATCTGGGACATGGAACTGAGACAGGAAGTGCCACACACAGGCAGGAAACCTAAAGCCATGTTAAGGACAGATTTTTAAATGGTTTTCATATGAAGTTATGCAATTTTACAGCATTATTATCTGGTTATTTTGTGTGGTATTCTGATTGTATAGCGTGGTTGAATCATTTCATTGATTTTATTACAGACAATATTGCCTTCTAGAGCATACTGTGATCTTCAAAAATGTGAAAAGGAAAACTAGTGAAATAATGGGGCTACCTCAGTATAAACAATATTAATGTGGTAAATAAATTGTTATATTATACTGAGTAAAAAGGATATATCATTTGTGTACTACCTTGTATTTTGGAATAGTTTTTAAAAGCTCTTTAACAGGAACATCGGTGCCAACTACTCCCAGGAGAATCCCTTTAGATCTCTGAAAAGAACAATAAAATACACACTTGAAATCACAATAATAATGAACATTCTCAGCACTCATTTCACATTGCAGCTATTCTGCAGAAAGTAATAGATAACAGATAAATTATTTAAAAAGTGAGGAAAGCAGACACTGGTACAACTCATCTGATCAAACAGTCATTTAATCAATAATATTGCTCTTTTCTACTTTATCTGCAATTCACACAGAAAAGGCATGCAAACTTTTGATAGTTTGTGAGTCCTGCAACAGAAAACTTCCTCATGCAAGATAGTTTTTTAATTAAAATATCTTACTCCCTTCTTTCCCAATTTCTCCTGCCATTTGATAAACAAAAGAGAAACATTAAGGAGAAAGGACATGTACTTTTCTTTAATAATCTGTTAAATTAGTAAAGATAAACTGATATATACATAATGTACATATGACTAAATTCAGAGTCTATGAAATAGAAACCTACCAGTACAAAGAAGAAAAGGATATAGATTATTTGCTGTAAAAAGGTAATATAGGAGTAAGAAAACCCTAAGGCCTAATGTTAGCTGAGATTTTCTCTGACATGGGGTTTCAATATTTTCCTATGGTTTCTAGGGTATAGTTATCTGGGAAATTTTGTGCTAAGAAAGGGATATTAACTGCAGATAAAAGAAGAAGAGATGAAAAATTTTTAGGGTAGACTAAAATCTTATTAGATCCCTGAAAGTAACTTCACTAGAGTCAGTCACCCCATTATCACGCGACAGAAATAGTCTGAGTACTTACAGTCTCATTTTGCTTACTAAATACTGGCATGGCAACAGTTGTCATCAACACCAATCCCTGATCATCAGCAAGCTATATTTGAAAAAGAAATATTATGTCTAAGAACTAAGGAACAGTTACAGACATGTGATTGCATTTTTTCAATTACATTCCCATAATTTTATATGAGATAAGGCAATTTATCTAAATGATGCTTATGCAGTTTGACTTGCAGTCAGCCCAGCCTCATTCCAACCATCCCAGCTCTGCCCACCCTGCCATCTGCATTGGCAGGAAAGATGCCTCATCTTCATTTCTATTGCAGTCTCCCATGAGAGGTACGAAAGGGCTGAAATGTGCATTGTGGAAGCATCATGTGCAGTAGCAAAGCAGCTGGAGCTCTGTTCTACATCTTCCCCAACGTCAGTTCTGCCAGCATTGCCCCAGGCTGTTTTCTCCCAGCAAGGAACAAGAGACCATGATGCATGCACTTTGTTCTGGTCCAGACTGAGATCTCATCAGCTAAAACAGCAGCAGAAAGGGTGACAGCCAGTTAGGATCCCAGGAGCATCTTTGCTCCATCCGGTTTCAGTTTGCAGGACAAAGAGGTGGCATGAAGCATTAGCTGACTCTGTACATCAGATTTCAGTATATTTCTTCTATTTAGGGAGAAAACAGGTCTCCTGACCTTGGTTCCATTCAGGAGAAACATGCAGAATGCTTATCATTAGCCACAGGAGAGTGACACTGCTCAGACTATGTTCTCTTCATGCCCTCTGGCCGTACTACATCTTTGCCGTGAGGCAAAGGCTAACTGTGATGCTCAAAGCAAGCACTGCTCTGTGTGCCTGTAGAACCATCTACAGATGAAAGATAACTCAAGCAGGAAGTTGAGAGTTACTGTTAAACTCTTTCTGCCCCCATAATTTTGGAAGATGTTTAAAGTTGAAGAGGCTTATCCAACATTTAAAAGCATGACACATCTACTTAGAATCACAACTGGAGATTTTGTAGAACACACTTAAAGTCTGCTTCGTTACATCTGTGTTTAGCCAAATGGACACGGTAATGAGAATCTTCCTGAGAAATACTGTAGGTGACAGTCATACCCAACTGCAACTGTGATATTCTCCTACTACCCCTGTATCGGCATTACATTTTCCATACTCACACAGTATTTTGAATATATTTTTTGAGAATTGTTGCAATTTTTTTTTTTGTTAACAAAGCTTTTGTTATTAATGTAGCAACAGCTATCAACTCCCCAAATTTTCAGAACACAAGTCGTAAATTATGACCAACATATTTTGTGAAGCAGGTTTCACATTAAGAAATCAGACAAATAAAATCTAGAACACTACATGTCTTGCAGCTCCCAGTATGCTTCAGGAGGGTTTCTGTTTCCCAAAAAAAGTATATTTCCTGAAGCATGGCACTATCTCATGGTGAGGAGGAATGTTTGCAGACATCAGACAGGAACACAAATGGGGTTTAGGATCAAAAAGGTTTACATCTGATAAGGAATCAATAGGGACATGAGGTGGAACCAACTTATGATCATGCTTGCTTTTTGTTTTGTTTCATTTTCCTTTTTAATAAGAAGATATATTTCCAGTCCTGATAGAATCCTTTATCTATTAAGCAACACTAAGTTATTAAACCAAACAATTAAAAAAAAACCCAAAAACCAACAACTCAGCAAAACACTGGGAGTTCAGAGGTTGCACTTGAAAGTCAAACACAGCTGACCTAGTGTAAGAATTTACTCTCCTTGGCCAGAGTAGTAGAGTCAAGCACGCTGACATGATTTGTATGGAGGGGAACCTTCTGTGGTATGACAGTCAATAGTCCCAAACACATGTACACCAGGAAGTGAAAAAGCATTCTGCTGATTATGGGGTGACATCTTGGAGTGTTTAGAGATTTTATATGATTGCCCAGGGTTGTTCTTCTCTGACACTATGTATTTGTCAAGTATCAGTACAGTATTATGTTACGAGTCTACTCTCTCTCAAGAGATTACTAGAAACAATTTATTGGATAGGATGCCAGCCAAGGGACTGTCAACAAAGTTTTAGGGTGTTCGAAATTCTTTAAATGGAGAAAAAAAACTAATATGAAGTTCCTGGGAAATTCTGAGAGAATAGGTCATTAACTCTCAGAACTAACTATTATGCAGAGAATGATTGCCTTGTAATTATGGTATCTGCAAGAACCACCAAGGGTTGGTTGCTGCAATAATTTCTATAGAAGAGCAATCTTATAGTCCAGTCTATTTGATTTTTGTTTGGCAGATGGACAAGTTGTTGGACACTTCCATAAGTGGAGTCAGGAAATAACTGGACGATAGATTACTCGTATTTGCAATGTTTCACTAAGTCACCAGCTCAAGCTGCAGTAATTGCTTCACAAAAATTGTCAGATTCTGAGGAATTATCTGCTGGGGAGGAGCACAACATTATTCCCTGGGCAATGACATTCTGGCAGAAATACTTTGAAATAGTAGAATTTTAGCCACTGGGTATTTCTGCTAAGATAATTAATGCTAGAGTCCATTAATAAATTGCAAAGGAAGCCATGATCTAGGTATCTGGCATTGTTGCTTTGCAAGTCTGATGATTTCTTACATATAGAAGAATGCTCATCAAGTGTTCGAAAAATTTAGTTATTCTGAGGGAAAAAAAAAAAAAAAAGTAATATGCCTGATAAATCACTGATAAAACTTCAGCTTAGATGAGTTACATCCAGAACGAACAAGCATCACTGATATCCTTAGGACTGCCTAGAATTTTTTTTCTTTAATTCATCAGCAAATACTTAATTAGAAGTTAACACTTAATGAAAAATGTTAGATATCACAAACTCCAAATGACAAGTTCAATATATAATGATAAAGTCTCAGAATGACTACTAAGTTTTAAAGTTCAAGTGAATATGTAATTAGGAATAAACTTTTTAGTTATTCAATTATTATTTCTTTTTCCTCACAAAAATGTAAACAATCCTTAAGATTCCCAGACTCATTAACTGGACATCACAAAGTCACAGGCTCAGAAAAGAATTATGTAGGCATGTAAAAAAGAAAATACCGTAGTGAAAATTTCTTACAGGAAACATCTTAAAGAATGATTTTTTTTTTTTTTTTAATAAGCACAAAATGCATGTTTCTATACAACATATAACTTGGTTATATATAGAATAAGGGAGTTTTTTCAGTGTTACTGGCAAATAGAGCAAATCATACTTATCCTAATATAACGTAATAAAGTCACCAGATGGATAGTTACTAGTTACATAGAGGGAAAGGTCCTTGGGAATGGCAATGTGAAACACCATGAATTTAATCTCAGTCTTTAAATAGGCTTTACCTTAACCAGTTTTGTCCACCCAGTCTCTTAGGAGTAACTAATAGGAGTAACTAATACTAATAGTTACTGCTATTTTTACAAAGGTATGTTTTATGTGGCATAATAATTCTCCACAGTCTGATGATTCAAAATTGTTTAAAGCTACATGCTAAGCTTACTTGGTTCATCCTTACTAACCCGCACATATTTTGGGCGTTGGCACGGTTCCTGGGAAAGAAAGAGTAAGATTTGACAAAAATATACTCACACAATGTTTGTTTTGTATATAGTTTCTGCCGAAACAAAATGCTGCTGGCAGACCAATAGTGTCCACAAATAAGGATTGATTTGGACAAAAGTTCTCCAAAATGTTGGAACCTCATCTAAATAAATATGCAGAGCCACTAATGACTTTCAATTTCTCCAACACTGTTTTGAATGCTTGTTCTGTTCTCAAAGAAAATCCTCTATTTCTTTTCTTCCCCCCTATACCATACTGTTCTTTTTTCCAGTGCTTAATAGTATCTCTTTACAGATCAGCTGAAGTATTAACAAATCAAGCTCCTTTCTGTTTCTTCAGTCTTTATATCCCTGATAAGTGGCTAAGCTTATTCTTTACCCGGGGCACCACATTAGTTAACACACACACAGGCTCTAATTGACATTAAAGTCCTGTCTCTTACCTATTTAGCAGCATAATAGTTACTGCATTTTTATTTCCTTCAGGAGGTTCCATAATATGAAGAAAAAGGCAAGCAAACAAAAGCTGCTTCATCCCCAACCCTCCAGGAAAATAAAAATTCCACTGGCAAGCTCCGACACTTGATGCTCCAACAGATGTGACTAAGGAAGAAGTACGTGCTTTGAAGCGCCTGTTGAACCATTTTAGTGCTCAGTATTTTTTGCTATAAAATTAAACAATATAAGCAGCAGCATTCAAATGCATCTAAACACTTCCCAAATCCAGTACAGCATCATGCAGGGTATAAGATTGAACCAAATAAAAATTCATTAAATAGTACAAAAATAGTCTCAAGAAATGGTTCTGTTGCATGTTACTGCCATTTCCCAGCTATGAAACTTTCAAAGATGCTTCAAGAAGTTTAGTTTACAGATACCACTGACCTCTGTCAGGACTTGGACATCTAATTTCATTAGGCCTCTGAAAATTCTAGACAGCTATTAATTGCTGTTGCCTTTTTAGAAATATTGGGAAATTTATAACCATAAATTTCCCACTAAAAAGCAGTTTAACAATTTTAGGCATAGATGGTATCTGTGCCCTAACTTAGAATTTTGTTCTCCTGAAAGGTATCTCCACAAACAAGCAAATTTCATCTGCTAAGAATATCAACTCACAAAAAAACCATTATTTCCTCTAAGGTTTAATTAATAAACCAAAAGCAACAAAACAAACCTTAATTTAATCTCCTTCTGAGCTTAGCTTCCACTCAAAATCTTAATGAATTAATTTTCTTTCCTTCCTGCAATGGGCAGAAGGTATTCCTATCTCTTTTACATCATGAGTGAAACTAGTAGACCCCTTCTGTCAGGTGATTCTGGGAATATTTAAGCAGAACACTGTCCCCCATTTAAGCAGAACCACCATTACAAGAAAAATACAAGGCAACTTTAGCCTCAAAGAGCTATGACATGCCAGTGATTTGACAGTGCTTGACTGGATAATGAATGTACAAAAATGTCAAATTGGTGCAATAAGAACTCAAGGGAGATCGGTTCCATGAAACATTAAACGTGTGCGGATTCGTGCATATGGGTACATATGCTTATGGGAGACTCCGGAACTGTACAGCCCCTCAGATATTTCTTATTCCTTCAAGTCTGGAAAGATATCCTCACATAAACACAAGCACTTTAACTTTTATTATTCCTGTGGCTCTCAAAAACAGAATTACAATGGTAAAGTAAAAATACATGTACTTCAACGCCTCAGTTCAGTTCATTTGAAATTTGGATGAATTATGCTACAGAATATTCATTGTTCAACATGTTCATCCAACAGTATTGCAAAAAAAAAAAAAGGAAGTTCTTGTAGTTTTTCCAACTTGCAGCAGTATGTTTTTGTCTCAGAATTGCTAGGCTACTTTGGGTGACATTTGGATGACATTCTAAAACTAGAACCTTGAAAAAAAACAGTAGAGTTTTCAACTAAATCCCAGGATTTTGTAAGTTATCATCTACAGGCTAAAATGATGAATGAAAGAGAGAGTATTAGTCATTTGCCCCAGAAAGCTGTTCTGTTGAAAAGACCTCGTGATAACAGTTTTAGGCAGGAATCTGTAAAAGGGCCATGGATACTCAGCTTCATAAAACGCTTAGCAAACAATAACAAACCCTCAAAACTCATCTCAAGAATGAGGAAAAATGTAGGGATGTATTTGAAGTATGAGGTTCATGCTGAACGTTTTCTTTCTTCTCCACTACCTTGTTACAACTTCCCAACCCACCTCCCTTCTTCCTTTCCCCACTCCAAATAGGCTTGCTTCACAAGGTGGTGTCTTCTCCTGCGACTAGTGTGCTTTCATGTGGTGAGCAGAGAAACAATGGAGGCTGGAAGCAGCAGAGAATTTTAATTTCATCATTTCATTGTGTTCTATGTAGACTACAAGAATAAGGAATATCTATGATTTTTGGCTTAAATTAAAATTATGGCTTGGGACAACGTAGAACCTGTGTGAGTGTATCAAGTTACAGACATTTCTGTGTTTAGCACACAGAAACGAAACACCAAAACCCCCTCATATTGTAAAATAGTTACTTAGAGTTTTCAAATTGCTGAATCAAAAATGTTATTAAAAGTAAGCTTCCTTGTTGAGGAATGTGAGAAAGAAATTCAGAAACTAAATTTAAGATTGTGATTAACATGTAGGTGATAATTTTAATGCAGTTTTCTGAATAGATCACTCAACTTTATATACATTATGAAACTGAAAGACAATAGTCTCTTGTCAGCAGGAAACAGATCCAAAGGAACACTAAATCAGGTTCAAAATGTTTACTTCACGTTATTTTGTACGTCATTAGATTCAATTTAACTCCTATAATTTTATAAAAAGGCTAAAACGACTAGTCATGCACTTCAATGCAAAAGCAGCTTTGCAAATTTTCTATTTTCTATTCCCAGTGACAGTTAATTCAACACTTCAAAGTATAAGAAGCTAAATGATGCAGGGAATGATAAATGATGCTCCCAAATGGCTGAAAAATGATAGCATCAAGGTAAAAGGAGAGCAAAGCACTACTTACAGAAGTTAAAGGATAACACAGAAAGAGAGAAGAAAGCTGTCAGGAACTTTTGAGCAACAAATATCATCAAAACATTTCTACATGGAGGAAATATGATTCCGTTCATGAGAGAATTACTAAAAAACCACTTTCCTAAATGTTCCTAAACACAACTATCTGCCTCTGATTTATGTGCCTAATTTTTTCACTTCTACCTCCTCACACAAGCTAAGTAGAACAAAACATCACAGCAGGAGTAGGACAACTGATTTTGAATCCTGCTGTGTTTGCTCAAGAAAGCAAGAAAAGCTTTGCTACTAGGAAACAAAACACCTTTTTGAGCTATTAAGGAAGAATAGCTTTTGCTCATTGATGAACACAAAAGCTTCTTTTCAAAGGTGTTTCGAAAATAAAGGGCATTTTGGAAGTCAAACTGAAAAAGTCTGAGAATTGGTACGTTTGAGTTACTAGTTTGTTTTATTACTATTTCATAGCCCTGTGGGATGGTTACCTAAAAAACCGCACAGAAAGGCAACATAAAGGACACCTAAAATTCACATGAATTTGTTCCAGTTGTCTGGATAGCGGCTCGCTCTTTTAGATACATTGGCTCTTTCTAGACATACTTTCTTCTGAAAGCTACATAACCATATTAAATCAGCATCTCTATCACCTGAATTTATGATGGATTTTTGTTTTGTTTTGTGGTATTTTCTGTTTAAGTACAAGGTATTTCACAAAGATCTTTTCAAGACAAATATCATGGTACAACAAACATCCATCTTAAACTCTTCATACTTCATTTTACCTGCACTTTAATTCAGAATTTGCAACAATTTGATTTAAAGGAGATAGCATAATAGTTTTTAATTGTTATTTAACTGCCATAGAGAGTTCAGAACCTACAGGTCTTCAATAGCTAATCTGACCAGAACATTCACTGAACACTGAGAAGACTGCAGGCAAAGCGTGTCACATAAAAGACACAATACTTTTCATCAAGATGACCAAGTATTTATAACAGATATAAAATAGTAAAGGTAAACTTGGAATTCCACACTTTTCTTTCAGATTGTTCAAAGATTAAGGTGAACATGTTTAGAAAGACATGACTGTTTGAAATGTTTATAGAGAAAACATTGCAAGATGATACATAGATTCCAACAAAAATACAGTACAAGTTCAGACGTCATATGGCAAAACATGAACACCAGTAACTAAGTCATTCATAAAGTCATGCCTCAGCCCTGCGCCGCTTCCCTTCACGTTGCAGATAGCAAGAGATCGTCTTGTTTTGTTTGTAAGCTCTCAGGCCATGCTTATGAAAAGGCTGATTTCTTACCTGAAGTTATCAAAAACCCTTGTGGATTACCTGTATCTGTCCTCCCTCCCTATCCCATGCCTTCCTTCCCACCCCTCTCCTCTTTCCATGAAAGTAGTATACAGTCAAGTGGACATCATGCACACATATATAAAATACTTGGCTTTAGTTCTGTGTTAAGTTTGCTCAACAGGTAGACACATTTTAATATTTTTCACTGCAAACCACAAAACAGCATCTAGATTTTTCTATTTTCTGGATGCGTTAATTATATTTGTGATATATACAAGGATGATGCAACAGGTATCACACATTTCTTCAAGTTTCCCGCAATCATTGTGCTATCATGATGTGCAGTGGTGACTCTGGTAACATACCATATCGATGCAGAAGTTGTTTAAAGGCAAGGGCATAGTATATGAAAACTGTATGCAACCTATCAGAGAAGTCAAATGCTGGGTGTATTCAAAGATGTGTTGATAGATACAGTGGGGAGCAGTAAAAGGGTACCAGCTATACTATGGGTTCCATAGTCTCCACAATAGAGACAAAATGATCCAGAGATGTTTCACATTGAGTAATGGGATGATTTTTTTTAAACATTGTTATTATTTCCAATTGTTGATAAAATAGCTTCCCTGTTGTTTTAAAGTTGTAGGCTACTATATGCCTATCATGTTAAAACAGCTCATATGTTTGAAGAGCTGCTCTCAGCAAGTACGTTAGCTAGTACTGATGTCAGCTACCCTGCTGCTGAACTCCAGCCCCCGTTACAGTGAAATGGTTCACTGATCACTACTGTACCATACTCACAACACCATGGAAACATGAAGGACTGGTGAATACTTTGAATGACTAAGATTTGATTAAAATATTTTACCTTTTGAGCCTGAGGGAGCTGGAAAACAACAAAACAGAACAAGCAATCATTACACATTAATTTAATTTGAACAGCTACTTTAGCTCTTGTTTTCATAAAATCACAAACATAATATAAAATAAAGTATAAAGGAAAGAAACTAGGTTTACATTGTCAATTGATTCAACTTATGAAGGGCTTATTAACTTAGTTTATTATTTGACAGCTTCTCTATTAGGTATCACAAAAGCACCATGCAACTTGTCAAATACAACAATACTATGAGAGGGACTGTTTTCTCATCAGATATGGTATCACACCTGAACTGTGAAGTAGTTCCATCTTCCTGTACACAAATATAATTCAATATCAAGACAGTTTTAGCTTTAAAACCATTCATTCTTGGTTTGTAAACATCTAAATCTACACTTATTATGAATTAAATTGTCATTAAGAGCTGTTTATCATATTAAAGTAGAAGGCTGTATTCTCTATGACAGAGAAAAATAAAACAAAATGGTAATAGAAAGTTAATGACCGCTTATGCAACCATATTATCATATATGCATAATATACAATACTGTATGCGTAGAATAATATATTTCTATACTTTAAACATAAGTATGATTATATGTACATATATGCAAACAAAAGGTGTTTATGCATATATACATATTTATATCACACAGATGTTCTTGGACAAGATTAGCCAGTGTACTCACACTATTTACTGTAGCAACAACTCACGTGAAAAGGCATGGAGAGTAGGCAATAGATTCCATGACATACAAAATATTTTACTTATCAAGAGCTGAAAAATGAGTTCTGTTCTCACGTTAGGAAAAATAAAACCCATTGTAGATGATGGAGAGGAACTCAGAAAAAGAAACTATTATAGGCACAATACAGCTTTCCCTTTTTCTGTATTCTCCTGCTCTTACTTTCATACTCATAGAAAAATTCACCATACACAGTAATCTAGCCTTGTGCTAAAACCACCTTCTCAGATGATGTCTTTTTTCCAGTACAAACTGTTTCTTTACAGGCATCAGCTGAACACAGAAACAGTCAGGTGAATCAATATCAAATGCAAAAAGCCCTTCCAGATCTGTAGTAAGCTTCTGGCTGACCTTTTGTCCTTGCTCTGAATTAAAAGATAGAAAAAACAACTTCCATCTAGTACTCTGCTAAAAGCTAACGTCCACATTAGTATATGTCATCAAAGAGAATTATCACTCGATCTCTAATTCATAAATACTAAAAGCAGCCAGCCACAACTTCTCTGTTTTCACAACATGAAATGTAACATTCATGGCAGGGAGAATTGCTGCAAGTAAAATTATTTCATCCTAAAACTTGAATGATCCCATAGTAAAATACAAGCCATGATCACATTAAAGTATGACCTATATGTGTTTCTTTAAAAGCCTACTGTTTAAATAATTTATTATATAGAATGATATACAAGGGTTGCTGCGGAAATTGCAGATACTTGATGAACTATAACATGACCAAAATAATCCATAATAGGTGAGAGGATTACTTAAAGCAGTTAAAAGCTTTTCTAAATATTTATCTACATATTAGTCTTTGACTTGGTTAACTGATTTGACTCTGATAAGTGTCATGCACAAATGCATGCACACACAATGCTCTATTGGGTCTTCAAATTAAGTTGAATCCTTATACAGATATTAGTACTCTTTGATGCAATTTTTACTACTTGTTTTCAGAACTCCAGGTCACTCCTCTTTGAGCACAGCCTTTCAGATACACACGGTTTTGTCAAGTTTTGCCATGTGAGGGAATTACAGTCAGATGGAATGCAAGTGAGGATATCTGATTAATCACTAACACACAAACTAGATGCTACATGCTTTGTATGTGAAACTATTCCTATTGCTTTTACTGAGATTATTTTCAAGAGCACATTAATAAGAGTTAATATCAACAGTTGCTGAATTCAGTTTGTCAATCCCATTTAGAGTCTTTTATAAAATCAATAATCTTTCCTTGCTCTGAAATATTAGTAGTCAAAGCCTTGATGAAAAATAACAGGGTCAGCAAACAAAGTTTACATCCCATGGTGCTTTTTCCTGGGCTGGCATTCTTTTCACTTTTCATCTAAGCTTCAAAATTCAGGTTCACAGTCTTTACCTTGAAAAAAAACCAACCTGTATTTGTTACAGTCAGACAAATCTTCATTCTGTTGATTTGGAACTTGGCTGTTATAAGATCCTATATGTCAGCAATTCAGTTTAATCATTGCTACAAATTCCTTTGAAATAAACTCTGGAGGTTTGTCTGACATTACCCCTTCTGGGAGGCCATAGGAAACAAATAATTTTCCTAACAATAACAGTAACAGTCCTCTGGTCTGACCCTTTATTGCACAGTCTAAAAACTGCCTGTCTCTGTGTAAAACCCAGCAGGTTTCCTCCAACTCCTCTGGTCTGCTTTATACACTGCCAAGTAAACGATGTCATCTTTCCCTGCCCCTCAAAAAACACTGCAGATCTTTCTATTCTACTTGCACCTTGGTGCAAGTAGAATGCATTTTGGTGTCTTTATTCAGCTCCAACCATGCCAAAGTACCTCCTGTTCCTGTTCGTTTTCCATTAATGTCTCTTCCTCCCTCTGACGATTGTCCCTAAAGAAGACACATGAGAGGGCATATATTTATTTTACTGGCTCCTAGTTTACCCTCTGGGTAACACATGTTTTGTTAAAATGACTGTGGCTGAGGGGCAGGGAGAAAGTTTGGCCATTTGCTGTCTCCCAGTTGTTGCAGGCTGGATCAGGAGAAGCCTTCCAAAGGGAAGCACGCCCTCCTCCACACAACCGTGAGGTAGGCAGAGACTGGTGCAGGACCATCAGCTATGGCAGGGACAGGAGCCTGCAGACCTATAGGCACCAGGGGAAGCTTGAGAGGATTTTCTGATGTAGAAAAATGGACCTGGGGATCTTGATGGAACTGTGTAAATTTTGCTAGAACTGGAAAAAAAAAAAAAAAAAAAACGGATAGAGATTGAATAGCAAATTCAGAGCACAGGGCCTTTCAAGGACATAGTGAAGAAAAGGGAGGGGGATTTGTTTTCAAACTCTTTTATTTTAGTCTGTCTTTCCCAGAAAACCCGTATTTTCTTTACCAAACAAATTTTCTTATTCTGCTTTGTACTGTAAAAAAATAACCTTCATAGACTGCAAGCCCCCCGAGGTTCACACTATGCTTGATTCCAGTAAGACATTTTGAGAATTCCACCTCCAAATTCAGGTCAGCTTGGGGTCCTATCACATTATGCAACACAGAATAAATAACTGTAGGAGGTTTTTCAGTACTGTTATTGCACACAGTATCATGCTTTCCACATTTGCAGATCATCTAGCATTGTTTTGAGCCCTTCATGAAAATGTGTTTGGTATTATCAGAAAAATAAAAGTTACAGACCCTACTAACGTGGCAAAGCAACCAAGACAGGCGAAGGAGTCCAACAGCAAGGATGTTCCACTATTTCTTGGATCACATAACTGTGAGGCCGACACAAGTGAAAGAAACAAAACCATAGACAGATCTGAAATATCTGTATGCCAGAGGCAAGTATATGTTACAGAACCAGTAGTTCTGCTAAGTACTCCATGCCAAACCTCACAACTTTGTCTCCTTTCACCCTTAACAAAAGTTCATAAAGACTGATTTTGAAAACGATGGCATGATAATTCCAAAACAAAAAGACTATATATTCCTAAAATATTTTACAGCCACTTCAAAAATTTATTCAAAACATTATGTAACTGTATGTCCTAGATTTCCAAGAAACCAAGTCTTAAAGAAAAATGTATTAGAATCCTAGATTTATTGTACTGTTGGATTAGAATTCAACCTTGTGTTTATTTGAAGAACTAAAAAAAAAAAAAAAAAAAATCTCCTGCAAGACTAAACTATACTCAACAGTTTCTTGTTATACCGAAAAACTATGATTTCTATTATTAGAGAAACAAAAAGAATATAAATCACTATGAAACTAATTTTCCATTTTCTATTTTTCTAATAATGATTGCATGAAATTATCTTTGTCAAAAATATACTATTGCAATGTATTTACATTAAAGCATTCAAAAATAAAGAAATCACTCTTATTTGACATTCACTGACCTCATTTCCACAGTTCTATTCTTCTGCCAAGCATTTCAGTGTCACTGGTCTCAGAAAAAGGCTAACAACCCTACTGACTTGATTGTTCTATAATCAGATACAATACAAATCAATAGAAATTAAGTCTAAACATGCCAGTAAATAATCCAGAAGTATAAATACAGCTTTGACAGTAGAGCCATTTCAGTAAATAGTTTCTGAGCTGTACCAAAATTTAACATCTGTGCATAGCTAGGTTTATGGTGGTTTGCAATGTTTGGACTCATCCTGTACATGTCACAGACTGGCTCTCAATTTTGCACTGAATGTATGTATTAGAACTTTTACTTTTTGGAAATATACTTTCAGGAAATATGTGAAATATTGTGGCAACCATAAGGGTCCTGTAACTAACACCAGCAAGGAGGAAGATGTCACACATCAGTGAAGTTCCTCAGAAAAGAATAAGACAAAAAAAAAGACAAGAACACTTAGTGCATATATGTGCCAGGTACTCTACTCATAAACAACTTGGTTGTTTGTTTATGGCATTGTATAACTAAACATAGGGGTAGATAAGGGTTTATTTACTCGTATGAAGGAATGCAAAGTATTTTGTTAATTGAAGGCAGGCTTTCACAGCTCTTCTCAAAAGTAGCAAAAACTTGGGGAAGAATATAAAGAACATTGAAACTCTCAAATTTTAGCAGAAAAGGTAAATTTTCTACTTTAAATTCTACTTACTCAGTTGGTATAAGATATCACATTTAAATATTACAATTTTGGTGATTGTTCTTTTACAATCCATCCACTTATTCTCCGCTTCCTAGAACCATGTAAGTACTAGAGGCTTCAGAGATAATTATATGCATACATGGAAGAAGTAGTAAAATTCAGCCTCCTACTGCAATGTTCCTGATGTTAAGATTTTAGTATAAATATTAAAAGAGTTATATTAACCCACAGCTTACTCGGTCAACATCTGTAAGGGAAATGCACTTGATTTTTCAAGGAATTAAATACCAAATCCTTCTTTGTTCACATAATTGTTTTACTGTGCTACTTACTACATATTTTGCAGTAACTACAGGATTTTAGTCAGGGATAGATTGTGCACTGCATGACTGTATACCAGTCAGAGGAAATGTAAATGTTGCTATGGAGAAGAGAGTCATAAAATATAGATGAAAATTACTATTCTAGTCCTCTCTTTAAAAAGATTTCTATAAAGATGACAGAAAGGAAAGAAGTTAGCTCTTGTGAAATACTGAAAAGAGAAAACACAGGAGCTGCAAAGCTCTCGGACTGGAATTAAGAACCAGCAGACCACACTAAAAAATTATACATTCCACCCTTTGAAGATTTTACACATTTTATAAAATATGTAACTGGTTATTCATGTAAATCACTGAATAATTTCTGATGCATTGTCTAGCAATCTTGGTTTAAAAATTAGAATCACTGACAAAAAAAATAAAAATATGCTCAACTTTTAAAATGGTTAATTAAGTCATATCTGTCTGCATCTGCTCTCTGAATTTTGTGTTGAAGATAACAGAAAATAAATCCATACTCATAGGAATATTCTTACATTTTCACTGCAAGAGTGATGGATTAAACACTGGAGCACACTGCCCAGAGAGTTTGTGGAGATGTTCAGAACTCAGTTGGACGCAGTCCTGGGAAACCTTGCTCCAGCTAATCCCAGTTGAGCACATGGATGGACTAGATGATCTACAGGAGATCTCTTCCAGACTCAGTTATTCTGCAAGTCTGTGACTGTGATTCTTTTATTTGGATAAACTAAATGTTTTCTCCTTCTAATGAATACAAAATATTTACAGGAAATATTGTATCTAAATGACCCAGAATGATTACGTTAAAAACAAAGTTTGGTTGTAAGCTGAAGTAATAAATAATTAATTTTATTTTAATTAATTATGTTAATTTAACAAATAAGCCACATGACTAAAGATTGAACTAGCAGAACTGATTCATGACATCAGGTAGTCCATGAACATTCCACATACCACGAACAAAATTTGGCCCCATGCATGTGTGTTTAAAGAGAGTTAATTCTATTTTCTTTATTACATCAACAAAGTAAAACTTGTTAGTTTTCGACGTCCATGGTTAATTTTGTTTATATCTGCAAACATATATTATGTATAAACATTACTATATTTAGCTTTCCCTACAGAAATTACTGATATAAGTACTCTCTTATCTGTTATATAGTACGTATTTCCTTCCTAATAAATGTACATTCATGCATGGAATTGGGATATTTTTCTAAATATATACAACTCCAAATAAAACTAATGGTTTTAAAGATACACATGATGCAAAACTAAGTGACAACATTTACATTAAAATCTGCCTAGTCTTTTTATCTCCTACAGAAAACACTGAAATTACGTTTCTAAGAGTTCTAAAGTTTATAGAATTTTAGAATTGAAATTCTAAAAATTCTTTAAAAAACAACAGGGGATCATCAGTATTAGAGTGCTACCAATAGCAGTTATTAAGAACAGTCTTTTAAAAATTTATGGCTGTTTGATTGATGGAAGTTTTATGTTTTGAGAGTGACCTTCAAGTTATGGAGGCAGTCAGTTCAATTGCACTTCAACTGTGGACAATGTGAACAAGAGAACTAAACATGCATGGAATATTTTCATACCACCATAAAGAAACATAATGCTTGTTCTATTGGAAACACATAGACTTACCTTGCATAAAGTGGAAGAATATTTATTTTAGGGGCTGGTGGTTTTGATAGTCCTTATTGTATCTTACATAGGATCTGTGCACTGACTTCAAATATCTGCAAGTTCCAGCTCTAAAGTTGTTGCAAATATTCCAGGTTACAAACACACAAAGGGTCTAGAGCTAACTAATATCTTCTGTAGCAGCAATGAACATGAGCTCTACAATTGACTCTAAGAGGACAGATAAACAGACGAGCACCAGCAGTGAAGAGCTATCCTTCAGGATGATTTCCTATGCTTATGTAAACCTGATGCCTGTATTTTAGTGGTTACCAACACTTGGACTGCATAGTTATTCTAACAGTGAATGACTAAATAGTAGGGTTTTTTAAATTAATACAGTGCTTGAAATGTTCCCATCTCCGAGCTAATTGCTTGATCTAGGGGCACAGGTCCCCAAATGTTCCTGGCCCTGAAAATTATCAGAAACTTCCAAATTGCTTAAATACAAATTATTATAATATCTGAAGTTGTAATACAATTTAAATAAGGTGACTAGTGACAATTCCCATATTTCTGTTAATACAGTTAATTTAAATATTAGTGAGATAGTAGATTTTGAGTTTGTTTTGTTTTGCTTTAATCAATGATAGTGCTTAGTCAGTCTGTCTGTCTATATTACCAGTACAGAAGTGAACATAACAATGCAAATCATCTGGAAGTAGTATTCTAACTTGTGGCTACTGAGAAAATGTATAGATATGTCCAGACATGTTACCTTTCAATGACGATGACATTTTACTCTGCACACTAAGTTAACCTGAAAATAATGAAAATAAATCTATATTTTTATTATGATTATTTTATATATATTTTTGTAGTTGTTTTTACTGATTTCTGGTATAGCCACAATACTATTACAGAAAAAAAACATAATGTTTTCTGTTGCCTCCAAAATTATTTTACTTACACTGCCACTAGGGTTTTTTTGCTTGTTTGTTTTGAACGACTGTTTGGTTATGCTTTTACACAAGTAATAGGGATGTAGTATGATTTTAATAAACTACAAGAACTTTCTGTGCCTTGAATTTGTCCTCTTTTCTTTTATCGGTCTAAGATCAAGATTGATTTAAACTTACATTATACCACCAGATCAGAGTTTAGTACAAAAGTGAGAATATGAGCTTAACTACAGTAAAGTATCTAATGTAAGTAAGATTTTGAGGATAGAGGAAAACAGAATTTTAATATTTTTCTTTACTTTTACTGTGCTTGCTTTTAGCATTAGTTGATTTTCTAAAGCACCACAAACAGTTTAGAAAGCTCACAATTTAAATCACTTAATGTTTTATGCAAAAGCTGAAAAAGTACTGGAATCTGTGGATACCAAACAGGTATAGGTAGGTAAGTGGACTAAAGACTGGATGTGGATTGTCAAATGATAACAATTCTTTATCCCTTTTGTACGATCAGAATTTTTCAACTCCAATTTATAAGGAAATTTATCTTGAACATTTAAACAATAGCCCTTCAAAAAGCTTTTAGATATACAAAGAGAATAACCAGGGAAGCCAGAATAGAGTGCAGAAGTGAACTAAGGCAGAAACTGAGAAACAGCTGCTGATCATACCTCTAAAGTCTTGTAAAAAAAAAAAAAAAAATCCTCAAACTACACTCCAGTTAACCATGTACTATTCAACCTTAAGAGCACTGAAGAGGTTTCACACTGTATAAGAAAACAATAATACAATGTCCGGTTTGTCTACACACATAAGAGAACTTAAAACAATACATCTATATTCTAGAGAATAAGCATTTTTTTTTCAGCCTTGCTCTTACTCATAATATCAAAAGGAAAAGGAACATCTAAAACTGAACCTCATTACACATAATACGATATGCAACATACTTATAAGATTATGGTCCTCAACGATGTAAAATGGCATCACATTATATGGTTAGGCTCTTTCTCCTTATATATCCTTAATACTCCTTAGTATTTATTAGTACCACCTCTAGAAAAAACAGATAGGGTCATCTTAATTATTACTAATGCCAATTATTTCTAAATGAGACATTCAGAAGGACCGTTATGAAGATGATAGATAATAGGATGAGAATCTTTCCCAGAGAAATAGTTCTAGTAAAAGAAAAATTACTGCATTGTAGTAAAACAAGTGCTTGGGGAGGGAGGGAGGAAATCATACTTGTATTTCAAATTAAAAAAAAAAAACAAAAGCAAGGTCTTTGTAAAGACTTGTTCTGAATTACTTGGAGACGAAGAGGGGGAAGGGAGGAAGAGAAGGAAGGGAAAAAAGTATCAACCTCAGAAAATAGGTGCATATACACACTCTCATTCATTTATTCATCTCTTCTCACAGAAATGTCCTTTCGCATTTGGAAAAAGGGCAATTTCTTTGACAGTCCTTCTAGAAATTAAAAATAATTTCTTAATCATAAATCCTCTTAGGAGCTAGACACACATCCTCTTTCCCTCACAACAAAATCCACACTGGCCTCAAAGGAAAACCAACGAGCATTACCCAACACCTATCAGAGTCAATGAGAATCTTGCAATGAGTTCAGTGGGGTTTTGATCTTGCTTTGTATTAAATCTTACTTGCTGTACATAAAAAGGTAAGACCAACATCTAAAGATAACCACTTTCTGAGGAATGATGAGAGTGTATTTGACTTAATGAATGTGTAAAGCAAACCAGAGTTTCTTCTAAAACTTAGATTAACTAATTGAGTTTGTGCTTTTTAGCATGTTACTCTGTATTAAATGGCATTGCACTTCTAAAACAGATGTGTTTTTCTATAGTCTATTTTGTAATCCTCTAACATGCTTTAAAAAGGGAAAGGCTGGAAGAATGTGTATAGTTGAATTATCCCAAATCACTCTTCTCTCCACCATTTCTTCACACAATACCATTTCTTCTGCATGTCCAGAGTGCTGCTCTGCCAGAAGTGGTGGAGGCTGTAAGCCAGGCTCTGCTTCCAATTCCCTCACTCTCTGCTCTCCTCTTCCTTACTCTCACATCAATCTGTGCATTTTAGGGGTACAACTCAGAAATTTCAGAATCCTTTCTCCCTTGCTGCAGCTAGTGTTCACAATGTAACAAGAGTGAAGGAATGTACCATGGTGAAAGGTTTTTAGGCTCTAGCTTTGAAAGTTTATATTAAGCACTGTTCATACCAGACATTCAGTTTAACCTTGTGGAATGTGCATTTAATATGGAAGAAGCTCTTTTGCTGACACTTACTCTATTACATGTAAACAGCACCATTTCAAGATCAGTACAGTTTGGACTGTGACCACAAAACACACAATGAAGAAAGAAATTGTGAATTACTTGATATCTAGCAGTTTCTTGTAGCAGTAAACATTTTCTTATTTGTAGGGGACACTATTTACAGGTATGAAGGCAAAACTGATCTATTAAAAGGTTTATACATAATTTTGTGTCAAGTAGATGGGGTTAATAATAAAAGGTTTTGTATTCTGTATAAAACCTGCCCTGCCATCAATGGACTGACAGAACCTATTTACAATATTCAATATGATTTTGTTTTCCGTTATCTTTATTTAAGCTTCTTCTTCCGTTTTTTTTTTTTTTACAATGAACCTGTAATTGAAAAAGGGAAGCTTTGGCTAATATCACAACAAAGCAACACACTTGCAAAACTACTGTGAAATGTTTAACACAAAAATACAAGGAAAAAATAGGGAAAGTATGGATTGGATTCAAATGACTGAAGTTCAGTGTGCAAGAACAAGACCAGAAGAACACTGTACAGGGAAAAATTCAGCACTGAGGATCTCATCTATAAGACTGTTGCACACAATAAAAGTAATCCATCTATTTTTGAGAACTAGACTAAACTGATCTTGTAAGAACCAGACTAAACTGATCTTGTAAGAATGTGAATCTGTGATACTGAAGATTCTAGGAATACCAAAGCAAAGAAAAATGGAGCTGACTTTGGGGTAGGGGAGGCTGTAATTAACTGGACTTACTCTTCCTGGTTTTTATTTACTTAGAAACAAGTCCTTCCAAAAATATTTTGCAATCAACTAGCTGATTCTGGAAGTCTTTTGCAAAGACTGGAACCAGTACAGGTCTCTAAGTGCTGGAACTAATTGTCTTTTAGAATTAAAATATTGAATGTTTTTATAGAGGGAACAATCTGCTTTGTTAGTTACCTAACAAATACATTCACAATAATTATTATCTTTTATTCTTTTTTCCCCATTTATTACTTCCAAATGAGCAAAACTCTTGTACAAATTTTATATTTAGCTAGCACAAAATACCTTAAAGGTTATGTCAGTAACCAACGGCCCAGAACTGCTCTGAATGGAGCAGTGTGCTGGAGGGCATGATGAGATAGATACAATACGCTCATAAGATTATTGGAGCTGATAAACAATAGGGCAGGCATTTTAAAGGAAGAAAGAAGTCACAACAGTGTTAGCACAATTTCATTTGCTGAGAAGAAGAAATTCACAGATATAGTAATAGATCAAGGGCACTAGAAAGTAGCAGGAAAAGCAGCTTATGCACAGCTACTAAATGAAAAGCTTCAAATGGTTTTTCAAAGGGCATCACTTTTTCTCTTGTTTATCAATTTGCCTCTGAAAGGGCAAAACACCAATGGATCTATCTTAAGGCATATCTGCAAAAGTTCAGAGGAAGCATGAAGAAGAAGGAACAAATTGTATGCGAATATACTGCATAAAAGCTACAGCCAGAAACCCAGGGACTGAGCTCAGGTACCATTTTGCTGTGTGAGGGAAGGAGTCACACTCCCTAAAGCCAGAAAACCTATCTCTGTAAAAACTGTCCAGGCTTTGTATAAACATTTGAGAATCAAATGTCCAATGTGTATTTTGGAAATAAGTTAACAATACACTAAAATACTATGCTGCAGTAGCAAGGTGGCCATCCTGTGTCTCTAAACTAGAAACGTGTGTTTCAGGTTCACACACATAAGCAAAGCAACTGATTTTCTTAGCTAACAGAGATGTACAAGATCAAAGGGCAAGTTTAAGTCTAATTGTTAAAAGAATTATTTTAAAAAGATATGATGAAACAAAGTATTTTTTAAAAAAGCTTAGAAAATGCTCCACCATTTCATGTTGTCAAATTTCTTAGTTGGATAAACTCCTAATCTAACAATACAATCTTTCTCTTTTCTATAATATTTTCATATCAGTTTGTGGGTAGGTTGGTACCACAGATCTGGCTAGCATCGCCACTGTAAGTGATGAAATGGCATAATCAATGCTACTTCTTGCTCGTTAGCTCTGCTTCGAAGAACAGGTTCTGTCTTCATACCTGCTAATAAGTGTAGCTAATGTATCTCACCATTCTAGTTTTACATCGAGATTTTATAACTACATTTTATCGAAAAAGCAATGGAGCATTTTATGGACTCTTCACAGTGCAAGCTGAATTCATCAGGCTCTACAAAGATTCACTCACTCTGTAAGAAAGGGCTGTATTCTTCTAGCTTTTTTTATTTTGGAAGAAGCTTTCTGTTATTACTTTGCACAACTTGAAACTTCAAAGCTTCCTAAAAGCCAATTTGACCTGATGCCCAATAGCTAAGGATCTGACTTGTTGAAAGATCACAAATTTGAGAGCCTTTCTAGATGATCGAAGTTAATTTCAAATATGCAGTTTCTCATTATTTAATACAATGCTTGTGAAATCTAGTTCAAGGAATGTTTTCGGCCTGAGGCAAATTTTTTCATCACCTGCTCTTTTCCCCTTATTGTATTATCCAGCAGGTCAAGAAAATGTTAACCCTACTTCACACCTTCCCTATAAGAACTCACAAGGAAAGATCTCAACTTTCTTTCAGCTATGTCACAGCTAGAACTGTTTGTAGACATTGAAGTCATTTTTAGGCATGCTAGGACCTAAATTGTAGTAAGTCCCATTATCTTGTAGTGGGTCACACAGCAAAAATTTTGTGAACATAATAAACTTGATTATTGCAAAATCAGTTTTCACTGTATCTCTGCTTCTTAAACTGAAGTATAAAGCAAAAAGGGCAAGGTAAATCAGAGAAGAAAAATTAAAATTTTCTTTCTTATAAAGATAACTTACAGTTTAACTGTAACTCCTGAAACTTTGAGGCTTTAAGACTTTAATCCAAGAAAGAAAACATTATAATTATTCCATCAGTCAACATAAATACAATCCAAGTCCCTTAAACTTAAGTTTAACACAACGAATGTGCCTTCTGTTTTACATGAGTGCAAATCCAGGTACATAAATGAAGACACTACTGATTCATTGTAGAGTAAATTTAAGAAGAATAATCATCTACGAATGTAATCCATATGGAATGCAAGTATACAGCTGACTCAAGTAGTTTACTTTTTTTTGGACAGTTTTCTGGAATAAACTTAACAATATTGAAAACTGAGGCTATTATTATTATTATATAAAGGTTATTAGCTGCAACAGAACAAAAAAGACGTTAGAAAGCTCTAAGTTGTACTGTTCCTTGGTATTAGTATGCTCTTTCTAATATATTTTCTCTTTTATTACTTATGTGCCACTACATAAACACTATTGTTAAAAAAAAAACCACCCACACAAAATCGTGTTCTCTTAAAGAAGGCCTTAAAGGGAATGGCCCTGTAGGCTCCTCCTGTCAACCCTCAGTATAAAATTCTTAGGAATTTTAATGGTTTACCTAGAACTAGGCAATGTAAACTAATATTTAGGGTGATTACATTTTCCTCCCCAAAAATCTGACATCAATGCAGGTGAAATGGCTCCTTTGAATTCCAGAGAAAACACTTGTAAGCGTTCTAACCTTTCCTCTGCTGACACTGATGTTGCTGAAAATCATGCATTTACCAACTGGTTAGATCATCTTTCAACTGATCGTTACGGGAAATGCTTGCTGGGAAATATCTGATCTGACAAAATACAATGGTGTGGACATAAGTCGAATGCCTTCCTGTCAAGCAGCAAGAACATCAGTAGGAAACATTCTATTATTCCTTGTAGAACAAAGGGTATTTCTGAATAATGTATCCAGAAATTACTAACCTCAAATAACAGTCACAGTGACTGTGATAAACATGAACTTTAATGTGTCTACTGTATTGTGTGCATGACTGAGTTGTATGTGAAATCTCCCGATTGTACTAAAAGGAGAGCTATAAATAACCAACAATTGCAATATCTGCAGAACAACAGACAGAAGGGAAGATTATTTCCTTTTATTCTCTCTTATTCTTTTCTCTTTTGCACTGAATTCTGCCACTGCAGCAAAGCTCGAATGGCACCAATAATTTAATAGGCCTTTCTTATTATTTGATTTTTACTCCAGCAGGGCAGATAAAGTATATTTCATCTTCCCTGCCCTCTTTCTCATAGAAAGCCAGAATGACAGACATGAGATCAAAGGATGGGATTTAGTATATTATGCTAAATTCATTGCTTTTCTACATTATCATTTACTCTAAAAAATCAGTTCTGTGAAAACTAACGACAAAAACAGAGAGGAAAAAAAGGTAATATATGTGACAAAATAGCTACCATTTCCTTGTAATTAACTCAATTTCACTCAGAATGGAGGCAATGAGATCAAAGACAGACAGTTATCAGCTGTGAGTGCCTTTAAGTAGTTATTTTCACTAAGAATAGACATCTCCTCCTAAATGTTGGACTCACCATAGCATATAGAGATCTAGAAACAAATTCTCCCTCTAGTTAGTGACTTGTCACCTTTTGATTTTATTTCTCTGTCACAACAAAACCAGAAAATTCCCTGTGAAACATGCTGGAAATGAAAAGCATTTTCTGTCCCCTCACCTAAAGGCACTGTATGTCACTGGCACATCACAGCTGGAAATGGTCCCAAGCTGCTCTATCTCTAGTGTGCAGGTGCCTGCAAATGAGACCAAGAGCCTCTTGGCACAGATATGCCTGTTAATCAAATTCAACAGCAGAGCAATTCTCTGTAATTTGTATATAGTAACTGGTAGGAGAACATCCAGCAGGCAAAACCTACAGACATTTGTAATTTTATGGACTCTTTCACATACATCAGTTTTCATATAAGAATAAACAGTAATTCAGTGCAAAGCAATCATGTCCCAAGAGACACTCTTTATAGCAAAAGCAGAAAACAAAAGCTTAAGAATTCACAAAGTCCTGATATAATATCATTGCACTTGACAGCTCTCTAAAACAGCAAAGTGTGTTCATTTAGAGTTCAAACCTTACTGAATTTTCTGATTTCCAAAATTTAGTCACAGAATGTGCTTTGTGACTGTAACCACTTTGAAAGACTATTAGAGCTGTAAATACTGGATTGTCCTAATACTTCCATTAAATTGAGTTTAATCAAACACAATCAAGGACTCCATGATTCTTAAGACCTGGACAAAGAACACTGGTGTGGGAACACTATAGAAGTGGACATCAAAATTTGAAACACTTGAACATGCATTTGTGCATGTTTTACATACCCTCCTTCATATTTGAGATCTCATAGACCTACAATTGCTTACTGCATTGACCTATACTGTCTTACTGTGTCCTTACACTCTCTGCCCTTTCTAAGCAACCAGTAATTCTTATTTATTACTTCGAATGTAAATTATATGAGGAAGGTATCATTATTTAATCCTGTCATCATATATCATCTACTGCAGTAGGACTTCAGTGGGTTATTAAAATTTGCAAGTCTTGATAATAATATGAGCAATGGTCAGTGACAAAACTGGAGTTGAAATCAGTGATGTGAAGAAGGGGAAAATCCACATTAAAATGGTCAGTACAGCCCAAAACCAAGAGTGACCTTAGAAAACAGTAAAAGACAGTGTGGTTAGTCACAGCATTTTGTAGGAAAGGAAAAGGAAACAGAAGAGCATTACATCGTAAGAGAACAAGCTGATATGGTTATTGGGAAACTGGGTTATTTTTTTGAAAAATATCGTGATCAAATATGACAAAGTTTGTAAAAAAAAAAAAAAAGTAATTTAGTTTAAACCTCAGGATGTGTAAATGAAGAGGTGGAAGAATGTTAGATAGATGTCAAAGCACTTAAACATGGTAAAACCTCCCTGTTCTCATTTGAAAGGTAAATTAAAACTGAAAAGTAACTAGCACTAAAATATTCCTTTAACTATAAAATTCTGAGAGTATTTCAAAATGAGATGAGTTTATACTCTGTTTAAAGCAATGTTTCTGCAGGAACTACTCTGATTTTAAATTAGATATTTAATCCCTCTGTGCTCCAGTGATGAAAGGTGAAGAGAGACTAAGTTCAAACTGCAGTTACCCTATCAGATAAAATACTAGAAAAAGAGAATCAATATACAGATAAAAGCCAAGATGTAACATTGCTCTGATTTTCCTTCTATGGTTTAACTTAATGCTTGTCTTAATTGCACCACACTGGGAGCAGAGCTGCTGAAGACCTAGCTTTCCTGTGGCATTACAGCTGCTTGCTGATGTCGCAGGAAGAAGATGAAAATAAGTTCTATACCAAAGCCTTCAAGTGCAAAGAACTATAAAATGCATTTAAAGAAACCGACTGCATATCTCAAAGTTTGAAAAAGTACAGTTTGCATTCTGCATTTCTCATGTAAATGTACACTGGGAAAAATAATTATAATAGTAATCCATTTCAATGGAAATAAAATACTGTAATATTTATAGTCTGTGCCAGAGTTATAATGACTGTGGGGCGAGAAGTGAAGTGTCTCAGCATGTTCCACATGTTTTTAACACTGTTTCTAAAGGCTCTGGAGGCTATTAAATTTAATGAACCCATCTGCTATGAAATAGAGGTCCAAACATAATCAGTTTTCTCAGTGCCATATAATACAGATGGCATTCCATGTTCCACATCCCCAGCAGGAAATTTTATGTTCCTCTTTAAGTGCAGGACTTTTGTTTTTGTTTTTGATGTTTTAAACATCTTTTTGATGTATCACATATAGCATTTTATAGTGTGAATACCATATACAGCAATACACATGAAAAGTGTTAATTCATTAAAATAAATATTACTATTTCCTGACAACATTTTTTCTCGGGCCTTTGACAACTACCAATTAGCTCTCTGCAGTAATATTATTTGCTTAATGCAATCACTGAAAATTACCCTAATAGCGCAAGTTCCAGCACTAGCAGTAGAGTAAAGCAAAAATGTAATTTATCAAAGTACTTTACCTCAAAAGCTGAAAGGCAGACATGCACACACATACATGTGCATAGGTGGTACCTACACTTATGCATGTCCTTATTTGCACATTCTGTGTTTGCATGGAACAATGCACAAATCATTCTTATTTAAAGTATCCGTACTCCCACTAGGTCATTATGGACTTGATTTTCCTTTTCCACGTTCCAATTTTCATTTCAGAGGTCTCAATTTGTGTGTTTTATTGGGACACATTGTACCATGACTCTTGTACTGGTGTGCGAGCAAGGGCTCTCAGCTCAAATTTAAGCTTTCCTGCATTCCTTGCACTGATTAGCACCCTGCTGCCTAACATAAGCAAATCAGATGTGCATTTTCTAACAAAACAGAACAACATCCATTGTTATTTTGAGCTGCATCTGAAAGATAATGAGAAAGCATTAATTCTATTCAGCTGAGAGGTTTATTCATTTAGTATCTTGAACACTCATTACATTTTGACAGTTGACACAGATCTTATTGAATTTGAAACAGTTAATCTTGTTAATGGTAATTCATTTATTCTAGATCCAGCAGTAAAACAAACAGATTAGAACTGTTTAGGAGAAAACGAGAATGCTTAATTATGGCAACTGAAACTTTGGGCCACAGAAATCATGAAAGTCATGGCTCAAAGGTTTGTTTTGTTTGTTTGTTTGTTTTTTTAATTGGACTGTCAATGAAGATTTCCACAGAGAGCCTGCTAATCATCAGCATAAAGGGATGTTGCACCTACATATTAATATGTGCATAATCTTTTTTTATTGTACGTACAAGTAGCTGCATTAATCACCATTGTTAATGTTTCAAGCACTGTCCCAGACCTATAAGATCCCAGTGCAAATAGAGCTGACCATAATTGCTGGACCAGATGGTCTGCAACTTCAAACTGCAATCATGCTCTTACAGAAGGTTTGAAAGATGAAATGGTCAGAGCTGTTATATTTTTCCAGGAAAATTAATCCAGACTGAAGCACTGAGAAGACGACATTCCCTTGGCTACTTCCTATGTTTTCTCCCATATCAGAGTCTTAAAAGACCACCGCAGATTTGTATGAGACAAAGCAGAGCTTGAAGAACCTTATTTTATGAGCAAACCTACCTGATGGAAGGCCTGATATCCATGCATGGGATTTTCCTTCCCTAAACCAATTCACTCAAATGTCAAAGCAAGAAAAGGAAATTCTCATGGGAACTTCAGAGTCAGTCAGTGGTGATGACATTATCTGATAAAGAATTGTAAATTATTAGAGATTAAGAGATGCTGGCCACAAAGGGAGGGTTAGGGCATGTAACCGAGTCCAAAGTGTGACTGGGAAAAAAGCAACACATTTCTAGTTTTTAAAACATTTTTTTAAATTCAAAAATTTACTGCCTGTGTGTAAATTTTCTTTTCACAGCTGCTGATTAATGATACTTCCTCACATTCAGTTCTGCAGTGATTACCAATATTTACTTGCTAGACATACATGAGCTTTCTGAACACTCTGATAAATTTTAATGCATACCAGAACCACAATCTAGAAGTTGGTTTTGAAATAGAGGCCCAGGGAACGTTTTACTGTGATCAAAATGCTAATTACACTCACTTACTATAATAGCACAGTTAACTTGTGCCACCAAAAGTATTTGAAGATCTCTCTGGGAATAGAAGCTAGTGGAAATGGGGTACTATTTAATTCTTGTTACTTCATAAAAGCTCTTCTGTGCATTGATCACAAAGAAAACTGTGTGAATGGAAGAAGCACTAAACAGCATTTTTATACCTCACCAGAAACTCCTGGATGGAAAAAATGCCAGTATAATAGCTTTCAGTCTGTATAACTTTCTGTTATATCCCTGTACCTTACACATAGGACTTCACGTATACATTTCCCTTGCTTCTCTGGAACTTGCTCAGAATTCATCCTCTGACAAAGAACAGTATCCTAGAATCTAAATTTCCATACTTATAACATTTGGATTTTGATGTGACAGCTATCTGAGAAGCATGATCTTTCTATACTTCCTACTGAATTTCCATAAAGATCCTGAACCAGAGTAAAATTATGCCTACATAGTTCTTGATTTATTTTCTTTTAAGTATGAAGATGAATAAATTGAAATTGTTTCACAGAATCACAGAATTATCATGATTGGAAAAGACCTAAAAGATCATCCAGTCCAACCATCACCAATACTTCTCAGCTAAATCATATCCCTCAACACAACATCCAAACGTTTCTTGAACACCCCCATGGTCGGTGACTTCCACCACCTCCCTGGGCAGTGCATTCCAGTGCCTGACTACCCTTTCCGAGAAGTAATATTTCCTAATGTCCAGCCTGAATCTCCCCTGGCGCAGCTTGAAACCATTGCCTCTAGTTCTATCACTGTCTACATGAGAGAAAAGGCCGACCCCTAGCTCACCACAACCTCCCTTCAGGAAGTTATATGCAATAATGTAATTGTAATATCCATCATAAGCATTTTAGAAATACTTAGTCTAAACTTTAGTTCAGTGGAGCTCCTCAATTACTGCCTCTATAAGGGGAAATAAGGTTCTTGGACAGGTTGCCTTACTAGCGTAGTATCAGTCTCTCTGTCAGAAAATATTAAAAAAAAAAAAATCCCTATTTCATAAAAAGAAAGAAAAGAGGGATATGTAGATAGAGATATATATATATAGATAGACAGATATAGTTTAACAGCAATTGTAGAATTGAACTAAAATCCCTAATTTAATGTATGTCTATGAGAAGGTGGGGATAGTATAAATTAAAAATCAACATATAGTAATTTAACACTGAAGAAAAGTAAAAGAGCAGCATGATGGGTAACGACTCAGAAGACATTTTTTATAAATGAACTCTTGAATTCTGAAGCACTGGACAGTCATCTCAAAATATTAAATGAAATAATAATTTGCTCTTTTATGTAAAGGAAACCTCCAACTAGAAACTGAACAGAGCCAACATGGTAACGTATGCCTGAATCACAGCTTGAAACTAATAGCCTAAAGGACATGAACTCAATGGTACATTAGATCCAGAGAATATATTCAGGTACAGTTATGAGAAATAAATTTCACCAGGAAGAGTCAACAAAGGTCCAAGCAGGTCAAATTATACCGCCCAATAAAAAATTCTCAATTGCAAGCTTTTAATCAGTGGGAAGTCAGGGCCCAGTCCAGTCTTTTTATTTCCTGCAGCAAAAAGTAATTTTTCTCCATATTCTAAATGTTACTATAAGAATAAGTTAAGTGCTTCTGTGCTTTATAGATGATTACCCATAATCCCAAGAAACTACCTCTATGCATTACTTCACTTGAATATTCTGATGCCCAGGCAATTTTTATTTTTCCCCCAATATATTCACTTGCATTGACTTGCTATAGACACACATATGCTTAAAATAAATCATTGATCACTTTAAAGTTGTTCCCTTCCTGAAATACCCTCGTACTTTCAGAATTCTTTTCTGCTCTAGAAGCTTTCAATTAGAAATCCAACTCTATTTGGAAGCATCTGTTATGATATTTTATTTTCTGAAGCATTACATACTTGTAAGGCCTTAGTGAGGTTGAAGCAGCGATATCAGATCCAAATGTGACCTACTTTTGAGGTAGAAAAGTTAAGACAAGACTGGTTGGAGTGCTGTCCAGAGCACTGTACAAGTGTCCCATCTGCAACCATCCAAGATAGCCCCTACAGCACCTCTAGGCTGCACAGCTGAACATGTAGCAAGACAATCTCTTCTCCTAGTAGACTCCACAATCAAGAATCATCTGCCTGTCCCCTCATTCTTGACAGCCCATACACCCTTTCCCATAGAACTGTACAGATCCAACAAAGCTTACTCACTTCCAGTGTGTATCAAACTGCTGACTCAAGAAGGACAAATGGGAAAGAGACTAACCTAGGGAAAAGTGTGGAATTTGGGAGCAGAGGACTCTGAATCAGAAGACTAGGCACTGGCTGGCGTATATCACATACTTCAGTCCCAACATTTTAATCTAAAGGTGTTGGCAGCACATAAGCTACTAGCCTATTACATGACAACCACTCCAACTACTGTGAGGCTGACTTTAGAACTAGCCCAATACAAACCCGTAAATACTATTTCTCAAGTGAATGACTAACCAAGTACAACAAGGTATCAGTTCAGTTTTCCACAGATCTAAGTTCAAATTATTTCAGAAATCTGTCTTCTCTGAGTCAGTGACACCTGTTAAGATTACATCACTCCTATGCCAAAAGATCTTCTTGAAAGAAATGAAGTTTTGAGTCATTGATAACAATGCTTCCAATATAAAATCCTGGGTTTAAGGGAAGAAACACAAAGAATTTTCTGATGAAGGGTAACTAAAACTGACCCTAGGAGCTGGCTGGTTACCTCTTCAAAAAGGCAGGAAACACTGGAGAGAGAATAAAGTCTAGGGGCAGAAAAAAGGAAGCCAGCTCAGCTGCCTGCAAAGCAAGGAGTCACCCAGAGAGGCCTAGTTTCTGTTGCTTGATAGTTTCCTCAGCTGCCAGAGGTGTGATCCTGACAATGTCAAAGGCAACACAGACCTGACATACATACAGTTCCTCCGTGTTACGTTTTCTGCATATGACACCTTGGCAGGGATTTCCAGTTCTGGAAATGCCGTACTTTTTTCTAACAGTAAGTGAAGCACCTCAGAGCATCAATGCTAGGCTGAAGAGGCAGCCGTATGAACATTTTGCAGACATCCTCTTACAGGAAAGGTGAACAGATGCACGAATTAGATGCCTTGTTTTAGTAGCAAAATTCTTCTGGGAATATTCCTAAATAGTATCAAACACTTAAATGATCTAACTTCTGGCTTTCACAGATGACTCTGTCCTGGACAAATACTGGATGAGAACAAGCCGGGGCATCAGGGGAAATGTTTTGTATCCTAAGACTATTCCTGTCCTGCTTCTTTCTGTCTAGATACTAGTATGTTCCAGCCTAACGTTGCTTGCTCAGAAACAGCCCAGCTTGCAAATTAGCTCTGATGTCTGGTGAGAAGGGAATGGGAAGTACAGTCCATGCTGTTAAGGCACAGTGACACTGATTACAACCACGGATGTATAGCCGTGAGAACATAGCCATGGCTGTTCTGACACAGCTGGATGATAAGAACTTTTAAGCTGCGTGGAAACACACTACTATTCCTAACCTGACAAGGTCCAAGTAGCAGCCATGGAGGAGCAGGGACACAAACTGAAAAAGTTATGGGATGGAGAGGATTATTTAGATGGCATTTCTAATGCCAAGAAGCTAGAGATGGCCAGGAAATCTGTCTGAAAACATCACTCAGGCAGCTTTCGCTGAGGCTGAAGCACATCTGGTTTGTTACAAGGTTCCCTTCATTGCTATTACCAGAGTTTTTTATGACTAGCCTAATTTACCCTGTTCCTTTGTCTATGAGGTTTTCTTGAAGGGAGGAGGATGAAGGAGGGAGGAGAAAGAAGAAAGCTAGTTTGCAACTAAGTAGATAATGGTATTCTATTTTAAATCTTTTCTTACAGCATCCAACCCATTAGGATCCTGAGTGGAGTTTTCAGACACTTAAAAATACGTGAGCATGTACACGTGTATACGAGTGCATGTGTATATATAAACATACATATGTGTACGTATAGTGACATTAACTAGCCTTAGGTCAAGAAAGTGAGAAAAGATGAGAAAGAGAAGAACCTGGAAGTATTTTATTTTGATTGCAGTAAACCAGCTTTTGTTTGGATTTAAACAGTTCCTTTATTCAAGAATGTAAAGGCTCCATTGTTTTTTATTTTCTTGTTTTATCAAGATTCCCTCTCTATGCTCCCTCTAGTGTTCTTAAAATCACTTGCATTTACTCATTCCTGCTATATTCATGTAGTATTTCACACAAGATTAAGTTGTTAATTTTCCTTAGCCTTTCCATAACCTACAAAATTATCACTGAAAGTTAGACTAACTTTTCTGAATATTCTTCTCCCTGCAATGATTGAAGAAATACAGATTAACAGACAAAAGAGAGAGCAAAGTGTAAAATTAATTCTGAAATAGGATTTTGTACTGCGTTGGTAGGTAAAGGGGAGGACTTCGTGTTGAGAAAGGAGGAAGATTTTGTTTGCAACACTTTTAATACAATATTCACAGGCAAAGGACAAGGAGGAGAGTTGCACTAAACCATCACTTATGTGGATCTCTTCCTGCTGCTCCCTCTAGCAAATACACAAACTCTCTTCAACATATACGCACACTGATGACTTCAAGCATAAAAAAACCAAGAAGTGAATAAGAACTAGGTTTTCCTAGTCATCTCCCCATTTTATGGGAAGATGAAGGGATGACGGTAACAGGTAGTTTGCTTGGCTTATTCTTATGTTTCAAGAAAGAAAGAGAACAAAGGGGAGATTGGATTGATCTGTTCTTTTAAAAAAAAAGGAACCAGAGATAAGTAAATTCCCTCTGAAGCAGTATTTCCAAGCAACTTTTTGTTTCTCCTTCATAACTGCAGTTTTAGTATTTATTTTACAGTACTCTGCCCATGGCCACAAGTGAAGAATAGAAAAGACCAAAGCAAATGTGAAAATGAAGCAAAACTCTATATCCCAGGGTGGGATATTTTCCTAGAATATTTTTGTACTGGTTTCTGTAAGTATTACAGACTCAAAACAAACCAATCAAACAAAAAAATCCCAAATATCAAAGTGAAGCTGATGACATTCTCCCACCTTGCTCCATCTTCATGAAAGTAAAACTTTAAAACAGAGAAACAGCTTTGCCAGAACTCCAATCAGATAGGATAACAGATCCTGCTAAAGAGTTTCTACCCATCTTTCTTCTAAGTCCCCTTTAGGTACTGGAAGACCGCTATAAGGTCTCCCCAGAGCCTTCTCTTCTCCAGGCTGAAGACATATAATTTGATACTGACATATTCATTTACATGTTTTAAATCACATAGAAAAAGTGGTTACACAGTCTAATCCATTTCTGTTCAATGTCCATTTTTCATTAATAGAAGAAACGTACATTTGGAGGGCATAAATTTTAAAATTATGCTTAGTCATGTTTGTTTCACTATTTTCTATGTAATTTGCAATGTATATCTGCTAAAGTTCAGTAATCTTGAATTATTTACTTGTAAAATAAAGATAGCAAGTCCAGATTCTTACACTGAATTGACACATTCCAGCAACAGAAATCAAATGCATAACTAGTGTTTCTACCACAACAGTTTTGCTCCCAATTCCTCCTTATATGCAGTAAGTCTATATTAAATGCTTTATCATGCAGACTTACAGTGCTGTCAATATATGCTTCAGTCCATACGACATCATGCTCTTGGTCGATAACCTTTGGTCGGCTAAGAACATGGAGATACTCCATGACGTTCTCTTGAACATCAGCTAAGGTAGAGATCTGAGTAAAAAACCCTGTGAAAATACAAAATTCCAAGTTACAAACCAGATAGAACAAATCACGGAAGACTGCAACAAGGAGCATAACGTGGTTTATATCTGTAATGTTTTCTGCTTGTTTCTTTCTGAAGAAGATACGCAAAAAAGGAATGTTTCATAAGAAGCAGCATCAAACAGTAATAACTGGTGAAAACGGAAGTCTGTGAAACCTTTGGCTGATCTTGAAGGACTGGGTTCCCAATATTGCTGTGAATCACTGCACTGCCTGTCCTAAACTCTCTATTTCCAGAAAACTCTTGTTGTTTAATGGTTAAAGAACTTTGGGTGGGTTTTTTTTCCTAAAAAAAAAAAATGCTGCATACTTTAGGAGTTAGAACCAGTATTAACTTAATCTAACAATGTTTCATCCAGTTTGTCCAGTTTCAAGAAACATTATAGATTAAAACTACAGTAACAAAATAATAGTTGCATATGCTCATCCCTACAGAGCGTGACTAGACATTAGATAATAGCAATATGTTAATTACCATAGGCAGGTCACAGAAAAGGTAGACTACAACTAGAATTGCTTGGCTTAGTGATCACAGCTTTGTTAATCCTTTAAAATGTCTCCTAAAACCTGACAGCACTGAGAACAGCAGAGGCCACAGCTACTTGAGCTGTCACCACTTCCTTTTCAGTGCTCAGACATCAAGTATCTTTATACATCACAAACTTGGCATCTGGAGGCCACATCATGGAGAAGTGACGAAGGACTGTCAGATTTCAAGGCTATAATCTCATCAGGCCTTTTTTAAATGCATCACTTCCCCTTCATATACTTTCCTTTTCTTTAACGAGAAAAGACCAACATGGAATTTTCGTGAAAGAGGTCTTGCTACAATTTTAGTCTTTTGACAAGATCACAGCTTCTGTGGAGCTAGAATATTAAGCTTCAGCAGAAAACATTACAGCTGCAAAGAAATTCTGTGCTCTGTTTATTGTAGACAGGGCAAGTTTTGCCAGGATAGCAAGGGAGCTCTGTAGTCTGAACATGAGAACTTTCTGACTCAAGAACACCTGCCAGTAATTTGTGCAGTACAAAATTGATGTTTCCACATACGTTTCATCAATGTACAAATTAAGACACAGTGTAAGAACAGACTTTATAACAAAGATGTATAAAATGAAACAAGTAATAGTAGTAGCTTAATGCATATTTTCAACTTTTTAAGATGTGATCTCAGGGGCAGGTTTAATTTGTAATTTCTGGAAAGAGTTCCTTTCTTGCATTGCAGGTTTTGTCTGTTTAATCTCCTTATAAATACCGTTTGTGCTTTTATAGCTCACATTAGAAAAATCTACAATTATTTTAGTTTCCATAACTCATGTAATATGAACAGTTACTTCTATCTAGAGATCAGAGGTATCCCAGGGATTTAAAAGCCGTACTCTTCCTATACCAAGGTTTAAGCACCAGATAAAGACATCCTCTGAAGTTCTTGAGCAGAGCTACTGAGGCCATGTAAGCAACAGCAGCAAACTGGTGCTCACATTTTTGCATTCTAACACCTGCTTCTCAGCTCACTGGGGTGTGAATTATGCCACCTTAGAGCCCCTTACAGTCAGTGCTACTTTTTCTTCCTCCCAAATAGGAAAAAAAAAAAAAAATCATTAAATAAATGGGTAAGATTGGTAATGCCAAGCGTGAGGTATGTATAATAATATGGTTAAAGACAGACACTTATGCTCTGCAAGCGGGCTGCCTTTCCATATTACACTGTCCTTGAAATGTTTTTGGATGGCTTGTTTCTCTCAAAATGTCCACCATTAGACTCATAACTTTCACAATGCCTTCAATGGATCTTTACGTGGAGTGCAGCACTTCTCATTTTCTGGACACTGTGCAAAGCAGATGCAATATTCTTGCAACTAATAAAATACCAGAATTTTAAAATCCTCTTTGGGTAGGGACTAAGGAGGGAATTCATTGTTTCCCTGCAGCTGTAAAACTCCCACGGAGAACGCCATGGCCCCCTGGCCCAGAGGCCTCTCAGGCAGGCGAGCAGTGTCTGTAACTGGCTGCCTGCCACCCCCACCAGAGCCCACAGCGCGCGAGGTGCTGGGGTCAGGCTCATAATGGGAATGGATGGGACTGGGGCTTCCTGTGCGCGCCTCTCCTCCGCTCATACAATGGTCTATAAACTGCTACAGCTGGGGCATGACTGGCCTCAGGGCTGATCTCTCCTGTGCTGGCAGTTAAGAGAGCTGCGATCAGCCTTCCGATACGCAAAGCCTTGCTCTCTACACTGCTTTCCCAGCCTCTGCTGCTTTGTACTGGTGAATCCTCTCCTTTCTCCATGTCACAATATGCCAACCAGAGTGAAGATCCGTAATAAAAATTTAAAAAAAACAATAATAATTAAAACAAAGGCTGTTAAATTACTAATGCAATAGAGAATTTTACTAAAAAAAAATGTTTAATCCCAGCTGCTTTCTTAGTAAATAATGCATTAACTCCCATCTTTACCTTCACAACTTTCTGCTGGAAGTGACTTCTGAGGGAAAGGTGGTGCCTGCTTAATTTATGATCTGGCACATACACAGTAAGCTCTAGGAAACTTTTAACCTTTGTTCACTTCAGAATCTTAGAAAATCTTTATTGTTTTCCTTTATGTGCACTTACTTATGATACAGAAGAGTAAATCACTGCAAATTTCACAAACCACTCTAAAGGGACTTTGGGGTTCTTGAATGTTTTAATGTATTTAAAATGGTTTGGTGTTTTGCTTCATTAAGCTCCCTCTAGATATGCCCTACTTATACGTAAAAACGTAACAGAAAAACATGCTTGGGGTTTTTCAAGGTTTCACCATCAGAATCTAGAAGTTTTGCAAGGTGGTATGAATTTCCCCCGTGACCTATTCTGAAGGAAAAGACTGCTGTCCACAGCCCAGTCAGCTGGAAACCCTGCAAACAGCCTTCATCTATGTTGTGCGTCCAAGGGGAAAATCACTGCAAGGAAAATTGATTTTAGGGTCATTGACCCTCAGTGACAACAACATACTTTGGCCCACCCATGCAAGCAGTAAACTGCAGCCCAGCTATTCAGCCATTCTTTAGATCAGCTTTACTACACTCCTCATCTGTTGTGCTGTAATCCTTCATTTCACCAAAAGAAAATGGACAAGCTGTAGCTAAAAAAAATGTAAGAAAAAGATCTAAATCCATACTGTATGACATAATGACTTATGCTGCTTCCAATTGTGATTTTCAAAGCTATAAAAAAGTATTTTATTACTGATTAGAGGTAGAAGATTTTTGCATTGTAAGCTATCAGAGAGCAGGTATTGTAACTATTAAACTGAGAGAAAAAATACAGAAGAAACAGTCATTAAGCTGTGTAGTTGATTCATATGATTAAGATTCTGACTCAAAGCAACATGGCTCTGAAAAGAACAAAGTAGTCCTGAAGAATGACAAAGGTGACCACTTTTCCCCCTCTGGGAATAGGGAAGACGTGGACCAGATGATCTGCAAAGGCAGTCTCTATTGCCTGGTCCTAATTTCTGAGTTGCTGTACTTAGATCTTTATGAATCTGTAGAGCTGGGCTAAAAAGCAAAAAGATTTTGTTGATTAAATTGTCTTCAAAAAGATGCTTCAAAGGATTCTTATACTATTATTTAAACTAAATTATGGTGTAATATTAGCTGATTAAGACAAGACTTCAAACTGAGTAATTTCCATCAGCTGGACATAACAGTAGTTAAAGAAATAATGACTAAATGGATAGCACCTGATGCAATTCATCATAATGTAATGTGGCACAAGAGAAAAGTATTTTTTTTTCCAAGAGGAAAGGAAAAAGGAAAACCTGAAGATTAATTAGGGTTTGGGTTTTTTTCTGAATCATTCTGACTTACATTAGTCCATCCTTTTACTGTAGCATCTCAGCATCTTACATGTTTTAATGCTCCTTCCTTAAAGATATAAAACTGTTTTTTCAATTACACTGTCAGTTCCTCAAGGGCCAGGATGTCTGGTATTTTACATACCGTGCCTAACTCAACAGGACTTGTACCCAGTGTTCTTAGGAATCAAACTAACTCTGATTGAGTAATAACAGCTATAACGGAACTAATGCTTTGAAATTAAAGTGTGTACTCTCAACAAAATATTAAGAACACATAGTTTAAAAGCTTCATACATATTTTAAGAAAAAAATACATTTCAAATTGGGTTTTTGCTGTTTTAATTGTATGCTACTAGATAAATAAGTCTTTTCCTTTCCTGGAAATAAAACAACCCATCCTTTCTGATTAGTTGTCGGTGATGCTATAAAAGGGTTGGATATTCAGGAAGGCTTAGTAATGAGGTTTGAAAACCAGGCTTCCACAGCTGAAGGTTAACTAACCTTTGTTAGCACAGGCCATCCACTTCAGGTTATCAGCAAAAGCAGCTTCTCTTCCAATCAGATATGTAAATATACGAACCTGAAAGTACAATGCAAAAGACTAAGTCAGTTAATACTGCGTTTAAAACTGACACAGTGGAACTTCCAATACAGATGTGTAACTGACAGAGATAGACGCTTTTTAAGGAAGTATTACTGGTTAAGCAGCACACTAGGTTAAAAAAAAAAACTCTGCCAATGTCTTCATGACAAAATGTAACTTTTGTTTTATGTAACAGAACGGCTGATCTCTTTGGATGTTTTTAATATCTGACATTTAACTAAAGTTATGGTTAAATGGTTAAAGCGTAAGTGAGAATAAACTAAAACCATTGGGGTACAAGGAGAAACTGCATTTCAGACAAATCTTTTCTGTACTTACTAATTCAGAAAATTGCTACATTGTGGAGGAAGAGGTACTTAATTAGCAAATACTTCTGTAGATAAAGGATCTGAAACTCCAGGCAAGGACATTCCCCTCAGTTTTCAAGGTCTCTGTGGACAACAACTTCCTCCTGCAGGCAATAGAGGAGCTGACAAGGAGGGGTGCCATGCTTGACCTTATGCTCGCCAACAGGAAGGGGCTGGTGGGGGATGTGAAACTGATGGACAGCCTTGGCTGCAGCGACCATGACGCCGTGGAGCTCAAGATCCATGGGGCAGCGAGGAAACTGCACAGCAAGCTCTCAGCCCTGGACTTCAGGAAGGTGGACTTGGCCTCTTCAGGAACCTGATGGGCAAAGTGCCATGGGAGACAGCCCTGGAGGGAAGAGGGGCCCAGGAAAGTTAGTCCACATTCAAGGAGCACCTCCTCCAAGCTCAGCAGAGGTGCATCCTGATGAAGAACAAGTCCGGCAAAAAGGCCAGGAGGCCTGCGTGGATGAGCAAGGAGCTCCTGGACCAACTGAAAGTGAAGAAGGAAGCCTATAGAGGGTGGAAGTGGAGACAGGTGGCCTGGGAGGACTACAAAGAGGCTGTGCAAGTGGCCAGGGATCGGGTGAGGAAGACTAAAGCCATGATGGAATTGAATCTTGCCAGGGATATAAAAAGCAACAATAAAAGCTTCTACAGGTATGTAGGGGACAAAAGAAAGTTCAAGGAGAATGTAGGCCCCCTCTGGAAGGAAACGGGTGTCTTGGTTACCCGCAACATGGAGAAGGCTGAGGTACTCAATAACTTTTTTGCCTCAGTCTTCACAGGTAAGGGCTCTTGTCTCGCCACCCAAGCTGTGGAAGGCACAAGCAGGGACTGCGAGGATGAAGAACCGCCCACAGTACTGGAAGAGCAGGTTTGGGATCATCTGAGGAACTTGAAGGTGCACAAGTCCATGGGACCTGATGGGATCCATCCGCAGGTCCTCAGGGAACTGGTGGATGAAGTTGCCAAGCCACTGGCCATTGTATTTGAGAAGTCGTGTCAGTCTGGTGAGGTCCCTGATGACGGGAAGAGAAGGAACATAACCCCCATTTTTACAAAGGGAAACAAGGAAGAGCCAGGGAACTACAGGCCGGTCAGCCTCACCTCTGTGCCTGGCAAGGTCAAGGAGCAGATTCTCCTGGAAACCATGATAAGACACATGGAGAACAAGGAGGTGGTTGGTGACAGCCAACATGGTTTCACCAAGGGCAGATCGTGCCTGACCAATTTGGTGGCCTTCTATGACCGGGTGACAGCATTGGTGGACAAGGGATGAGCAACAGATATCGTCTACCTGGACTTGTGCAAAGCCTTTGACACTGTCCCGCACAACATCCTTCTCTCTAAACTAGAGAGGCATGGGTTCGATGGATGGACCACTTGGTGGACAAGGAATTGGCTGGATGGCCTCACTCAGAGAGTGGTGGTCAACGGCTCAATGTCCAAGTGGAGACCGGTCACCAGTGGCGTCCCTCAGGGGTCCGTGTTGGGCCCGGTCCTGTTCAACATCTTTGTCGGTGACATGGACAGTGGGATAGAGTGCACCTTCAGCAAGTTCACCAATGACACCAAGCTGTGTGGTGCCATCAACACGCTGGAAGGGAGGGATGCCATCCAGAGGGACCTGGACAGGCTGAAGAGGTGGGCCCATGCCAACCTCATGAAGTTCAACCAGGCCAAGTGCAAGGTCCTGCATCTGGGTCATGGCAATCCCAGGCACAAATACAGACTGGGTGGAGAATGGATTGAGAGCAGCCCTGAGGAAAAGGACTTGTGAGTGCTGGGAGGACTTGGGAGGCTCAACATGAGCCGGCAATGCGCCCTTGCGGCCCAGGTGGCCAACCGCATCCTGGGCTGCATCAAGAGGAGAGTGGCCAGCAGGTCGAGGGAGCGGATTCTCCCCCTCTACTCTGCCCTGGTGAGACCCCACCTGCAGTACTGTGTCCAGCTCTGGAGCCCCCAGCATAGGAAGGACATGGAATAGTTGGAGAGGGTCCAGAGGAGGGCCACTAAGATGATCAGAGGGCTGGAGCACCTTTCCTATGAGGACAGGCTGAGAGAGTTGGGGCTGTTCAGCCTGGAGAAGAGGAGGCTCTGGGGAGACCTGATAGCGGTCTTCCAGTACCTCAAGGGGGCCTACAGGAAAGATGGGGAGAGGCTGTTCAGTAGGGCCTGTTGTGATAGGACGAGGTGTAATGGTTTTAAAATAGAGGGAGGTAGATTTAGATTGGATATTAGGAAAAAAAATTTTACAATGCGAGTTGCAGAACACTGGCACAGGTTGCCCAGAGAGGTGGGCAACATTCCCATCCCTGGCAACATTCAAGGCCAGGCTGAATGATGCTCTGAGCAACCCATCTAGTCAGGGATGTCCCTGCTTCTTGCAGGGGGGGTGGACTAGATGACCTTTGAAGGTCCCTTCCAACTCTAACCATCCTATGATTCTATGACACAGCATCTTTGTCAGCTTAGAGACAGGTACCCACAAGTGGCACTTGTGCTCTCAAGTGACCAACAGCAGGGTTTACGTGCAGGGTTGCCATGTTTCCCAGACAGAAATACCTGTGCAAAAAGCTGTGCAGCTGGTCTATGCATGTGCTTGCGCATAGGCATACACACAGACTCATCCAGAAATCCTAGAAAATTTCTGCTTTCCTTAAAATTCTACCCAGTTAAAATTTCTTGTCAGAAATTGGAACTTTGGAAACATTGGATGCAGGGTGGGCCTTGGGAGATGCTGAACGATAACACTTGTTTGTCTGAACTCCACAGTTCCATGTTTTAGTACTTACATCCAAAACTGGTTTGATATAAGGAAAAACATTTTTATTATGAGGGTGACAAAATATTAGAAAACATTGTCCAGAGAAGCTGCAGAACCTGCATCCTGGGAGATATTCAAAATCTGACCAGACAAGTTACTGAGCAGCCTGATCTAACTTCACCTGCTCTGTGCAGGTGGTTGAACGAGATGATCTTAAGAGGTCCCTTCCAATCTAATGATTCTATAAAATTAGCAACATTTTACACAAGACACTAAAAATTTGACTGATTTTCCAAGGAAATAACTTGTTCTAGGTTTTGTGGATTTTGAAGATAAAGCAAATAGACAAATTTAGGATGGGAAATTGACAATTTGTAGCTACAAATATGCTGCTATCATTATGCGTGAGGAGAAAGAAAATTAAGAACTCCGTATCGTAACATTAAAAATTGTAACTAAGCCCCACATCAGATACTTTTATCTTTTTATCAGTATACTTAATAGAATCATCATTATCCAAACTTTTTTACAGAAACTGTGTTATCATCATTAAAAAAGCTGTACACAACAAAATATGCTGCAGAACATTTTATCCACCAGCTAATTGGGTCTCTCATTCACAAAACAGACAAGCTTAAACTGTACTGAAAGCTAATTGCACAGAAAGAAATGTCATGATGCGAGAATTTCATGAAGACTTCTAATTTAATTCATTTGCAAATAAAAATATAACCAAATTATTAAATTTCTTATAGTTTTTCCAATAAAAACTTTCTTCTCACTCACTGTGAGGCAAAATAAATTATTTGTGTAAGATAACAACTTTATATTAAATTTCTATAGGGTTTTTTTCACAGAAGTAGTTTTAAAGTGTCTTTGAAAGTTTCCCTCTTTACTCTCAGTTGTGATGCTCTCTTTCCTCACTGCCCTTTTGTCCATTTTCTTAATGGACAGGTCATGTTTCTAGGCATACACGGTGTTTTGCCTTATTATTACGCCTAGAGACCAGATTTCAATCACAAAACTTTTCCCAGTCTTTCAAACATAAATTGTACATAGAACTTAATCATGATTTATATAATTTGGAAAATATACACATTGATTGTGTAGTGTTGTTAATTAATTTGAATTAAACAGTATGCATAATCCTACCCTAAGACTCTAAAGGACACAGTATTAAACAAAAGAACGGTACTTTTATGCTTTGTTGATGGCTACAAAAAGCATTAATAAAGAAAATCTCTATTCTCTAAACACATGTGAAAGGGTACAGTAAGATTTATACCCTCAAAATAAAGCATAAATCACTGTCACAGTTTATCTTCCTGAAAATGATGCTTGAATGTAGCCTATGATGAGACTGAATACATCTGAGAGATTTATATTTAAAGATTTGCTTTAATCTATAAAGAATCAAACTACACTGTGTTCCTAATAAAAGGAGACTAGCCTTATCTAAAAGGATGACCACTAAGTATGATAATAGGCGTAGGCAGAAAACTGCCTAAAATTGACCAAAATTAAAATTTCAACAAATTGGTATCACAGATCACCATGAGGAATGGGTGCCTCTGTGATACTGTTGCAAGGATTTTAATGATTTTTCTATGAGTACATTTTATACATATAGTTTACTTGCTGTCTGCAGTTTTGCAAGAAAATATTGTAAGCATCATAAAAACTACTGCTAATTGTTTGGCATTACTTGAAAAAAAAAAAATAAAAGCTATAGAGAGCTAGCACTGAAAATGAGTGATGAGAGTTTATTAAGTGTTGCCTTCCTTCCTATCCCAATGAGTTGTGCATTCTTCTCTATGTACTTTTTACTGTGCATGTTATATAAATGATGTTTACCAGTTGTCAACATAAAGTATAAAATCTTTTATAAAATGAAATATAACATAAACCTATAGTTTTTAAATACCATTTATATACCACTCATAACTTAATAGAATGACTTAATATTCATAGTAGCTTCATAGGAAAACAACCCTGTAAGGCTACAGGAAATTATTTTAGTTGAAAATAATGCCACTGATACATTAAAGTCTTTCTTTTACATTGACCTTAAAGATACATTAATAGATACTGTGAACATTGTTTAATACTCCATTTAGAATTGTGAGAAAAATCCTCAAAATCAGCTCTGATAGCAAACAATTCTGATTGTAGCTCTACTTCTAAAAGCTACATTTGATCAGTTCATTGAACTCAGAGTAAATTTAATTCACTGAGAGCTTGCAGTGAAAAACACTCATGAGTGCCTAACCATTCACTGGAGAAATAATTTTACAAAACAAATGCTTGCCATATTATCTTCTGTTTTCGGAGACCACAAGAATGACTCAGATAATGAATGATTAGAATTGAAACTTGCTTGAGTAAGTCAACATTCTAAATCCCATTTTTCAAAACAAATTTGTATCTACATACCTTTTATACTAGTTTTATTCTTCTGGATAGGTATTTTATGTAATAATTCTAGATGTGCTGGTACTATGCCAATTTTATTCAAATAATCCAGAGACAGCATTAATATTGTATAGCCTACTGATAAATATATGTAGTACTGAGGCATATGATTGAAACCTCTAACTCATAGCAGATGAGGAAGTATAGTGTATCTCATTCTGTGGTTTGTATCGGACCTTAAAGAAAATAACACAATAGAAACTGTAAGCTATAATAAGTATATACATTATATACATAGGCATACACTGATACACCTACATCGGTATCTTACAGTACAACACAATGTTAAAACACTAAAAATTCTTTGGAATCCCTACGAAGTTCACATTTTAGTCAAGGCAGACTGAATACATTCAAAGTTGCTGTAGGCCAGTCCCAGAAGATCCAGTAACAACATTTATATAGTCTATATATGCTCTGGCTAACTGAGTATAAGCCAAATGAGAAAAACACCTTTCAATATCCAAACACGGTGACTCAACCAAGAGACCATTTTCATCTGAGAAGGAACCTGCATCAGAGGTTATAAGAACCTCTCTGGCAAAAAAAAACATACAACAGAAAGAGAGCTCTTCAGTTCTGAATAATTTTGAAAGCTTTGTAAGATATATGAGAGATATCTGAATCAAAATATTTTCAATGTCTGACCTGTAAAATATGTTATCAACTACGTTAAGGCTTAACATGAACTGTTGGCTGTAGAGGAAGGAAATCATCTCAGGCAGAAGCACTAGTTTCAGATTGTTATATCCTATCTACAAAACTGAAAATTTTTTATGAATGCAAAATAAAGCTTAATTCAAAAGCAAAAGCTTTAATCTTTGTAATTGTACTTGCTATTCCTGCACAGTATGTAGCTCCTACAGATGTGCCATAGACCATTTTTTTTAAGCCAATATTAACAGAAAATGGAGTGAGAGCTCCACAGTAACATTACAGAAACTGAAAGGACAGTGGAACTAGAATCTTTAATAGAGCTTGTAACTTTCTCACTTCATATTTTTTCTACCTTTTTCTAAAAGAGGTGTTGAATGGCAAAGAATACTATTTGAGATTGATGTATTTAATTATCTTTAAAACAGCAGCTGTGGAAACCTCCCATGTATTACCTTGTCATTATGTCTCATTCCTGACGTAGAAGAATAATCAGAAATGCTCTGGAAAAGAGCACTCTCTACAGTTACTGTTCTTACTAAAAGATTGCTGCATAAGCTTAAAAGATATTCTGAACTGTAGAATCATATTCATATTAAGCAACAGACTAATTTCAACCATTTTGTGATGGTCAGCTTCTACATGCAAGATTGTGGATTCTGGTCCAAATGACTAGTCCACTAGTCCACAGTGAGAAGCAGCACAACACATCAACGGTTGCCACAAGCTATGTTGGTAACTACTCCCATATACACAACAGAATTAAATAATATTAAGACATTGAACCAACAAGCTCAGTAGTTCAGATGAAACTGAACAAACTTACACTGAGTAAAATACTTAAACCAACAGTAGGTATTTAACTGCATATAGCATCATTATTTTTAACTTTCTCTCTAGTTTTCAGTCTCTGTTTTACCCTCTTGTTGCCTGACCTAGGCACAGATCATGGTTTGGATTACACAGGTGGTTTGCTGCATATTCTTTGTTGCATTCCCTCAAATTTTGAAAAATAAGAGTGTACTGTTAACCAGTTTCTTGTTTTTACGGCTAGGGAATGTTGTGAAGTTTGAACATTTAAACTCTGGACAGACAGCTTATATAAAATCTCAGAGAGGCACACACTCAACGATTAGTGAGGAAACCGAAGAAGGATGACTTAAATGACAGCTATTTCAGTGCTAACCACTTCATCTCAAATATCCACTTAAGAGTTTCATCCATTATGCACAGACTAATCTGCAGTCCCTGAACTGTCCTCACCTCTGAAACTTCATTTAACTAGCAGCACAGCAAAGAGAATAGGGAACACCTTCTATGTTAAGCAAGATGAGTCAATCTGCAAGATTCTACACACGGAACTGTGAAGTCATATCTTCATACCAAACAGCTGGTAAAACAGTATTTCCAGAAACTTAAAATACAGTGTGGGAGGGGAAATGGGACTTCTGCTTGCAGCTGACAGTGCAGACCTCTGTTGGCGGCTGCAAACTATTTCACAGACACCTTCAGCAAAATAGTCTTTCCTTTCTGGCTCAGCAAGAAATAAAAATAGTCCTGTAGCAAGAGCTATGAAATTTTAAGTTACAGGTGGGATGTGGGAATGAAATTCAAGTTCCCACAGTTATAAGTCATGGTGGTCCAGGAACACTCCAGCTAGTCCCTGCACAGACGAGTGAATGGACTGACTGGGAACAATGGATCAACATGAGACTAAGTGATTGCCTGAACTCCTAAGTAGCCTCACTACAAATAATTGGCTTAATTGGTACAGGAGATCTCAAGGTGGGAATCTGGGACAGTCCTGGAGGTTTTCCCAGGCAACTCATACTATGGCTAGACCACTTGATAGGCACTATTTGTATACTGCAAAGTGTTAATTAGCTACTTGGTTGGAGAATCTGCCCATCCCAGAGACTTCTTCAGGCAATTCCCTCTGTAGAATTGACCAAACTGTATAGAGGAAAAGATACTTGCATAGTATCATAGTAGAAAGCCAGAACAACTACATAGGAGAGTCTTTCAAACATACTTAGGAACATAGTTAGGAAATGTTTTGCACATAATTTAAGAAAATAAATAGCAATTAATAATTCCTGTGCTGGAGGCTGGAGTGGTGATATACAATCACAGGCCAGCTGGAAATAAAGACTCATCAGAACAGTAATTCATAGCATCTCACCCAGTACAGCTGAAGACACTGTTGCAAGGACCCTTATCAACTAGACAGTGTGTGATCATGCTCTTCAAGAAGTTTGATTTCCCACTCAAGTTTTACCCTATCCAATGACCCCCCCGCCCCCCCCCAAATCGTTTAATATTCTGGCCTTTGCAACAGTCTCAATGGTGCACTGACCAAAGCATTTTGATCTTCAGTTGACTACCAACTAAAAAAATGACAGTAGGAGCAGAGGTGGTCTAGATTTGATTTACATGCTGTAATTCAAGATTCACAAAAGCAATTCTCTAATTGCCTGAATTTTGTGAACCTAATAAGGAAAAAGGCTTTCATTTATTTAGGTTTCTTGCACTTCTCAGTAGAACTATTCAAAAAGAAAAATCACTGGTCTCCCTTAACATACTTTGACCTGTGCTGCATACTGTCATGCAAAAAGTGAAGACGAGTATCCAGGAATAAGACAACTCATTTTTGTACTGGCATTTCTTTTCCTACTCTGCCCAAATATATTCATATGTTATCTAAAAGGCCATGAAAATTTACATAGCTTAGTTTATATTAAAAAAAAAATATTGCTGCATTTGTTTATCTTTGATTAAAAGCACAGCAGAATGATTAATAATTTTCATTAAGAGCTGGTGCCACCCCTCTAAATACAATCCCAGAGCTACATTCTCAAAGTCTGTTGCTCACGAAAAGCAAAGTTCTGGTTCACCCTCTTTGACTATAACTAAAAGACCACATGGGAAAAATACAGGGAAACTTAACAGAGTTCTGAGTGAAAAGAAAAATGTTAATTTTAAAATTCTTGTGTCCATCCTTTCCAGGTAGGTACATTTTTTTTTGCTTGGAAAAATAGCATTAGGGAGGTTCTCCATTCTTTGAAAGTCTACCAAGTGGTATATAAAAAAATAAAAAGGGTAAGGTGGAGAGAGAAAGCAAAAATTAAGTTTACAAGCTGTAATTTTTGGTGTCAGAATTAACAATTACATCACATTCTAATTTGCCAAGGTTAACTTCTGATTCTATTCTTTTGCTATTTCAGTTTTATGTTGTAAATTACTTGTCTCTTCAAACCAGTGTCTCTTTCTGCTGATTACGAATTTTTCATGCTTCATTTCTTCTTACCCTTTGTTACCGTGCAAATATTCTCAAAAGTTGTTACCCAGGATAAACTTAAAAAAAATATTTATTCTTTAAGCCTCAATAAGTGGCTTCTCCTCCCTGGGGTCCTGCTCCTTTATAATTTTCTGATGTCTTTCTAAAGTTCAAACTCCAAAAGTGAGTAACCTAAACTTACTTCCAAATTTAGAAAAAGCTTGAGGTTTTATTTATTCTTCCACTGCTTGCCTCCCAACATCGCACTGTACCTGTTGCCACTTCAAGACTGAAGATGAATATCACTCCTCCTTACATAATCTCATCCTCCTATTCCTCTCTCTCCAGCATCCTTTTGTACAGATCTACCTCAGAAGGCACCAACGGGAAAAGGAGAAATCAATGCTGCTGTTGGCCCCTGTGTTAAGGAGAATACATTATCCCACCACACTTTCCTGTGAGGAACAGTCTGGATGCAGTTATAAAGGCTTCTGAGAGTCATACCGGATTCCATTCCTCAAGATCGGTAAGATTCACGCTAAAAAAATCTGAACAAGCCACAGGTCTTTGCACAAGTAACCTTTCCAAATCTGAAAATGGAAAAATGTTGAGTTTTTAAAATATATCAGTTTCTGAAAAATGTTATAGTTTCTAAATTTAATCTACACACATACACAAACCAATATGAAAATAATACACAAATTCCACGTGTACTCCAGTGTATCTGATTGTTGTAAAGGGCATAACATAAAGGGCAATGAACAGGCATGGGAAAAGAGCAGTGGAAATACAAAGTCACTCTATAAATTTCACCTTATTGCTGAATATTTTCATAGTTTTAAAAATTTTAGTTCTTTTTATTATGAAGTGGTGAAAAAACGAGTTAAGGATCTATTTGCATTGGTAAGTTAGCAGGAAATTCCACAAAGGCAATGCTTTAAATGAGCAACACAAAATTCTACTGATGAGGGCCACAAAACCCTGTGACACAACACAAGATAGCATTACTGCAGTATCTTCTACCCTATTAGAGACCTTTACCCTATAAGGTGCTGAAAGACTCTACTTATCCTGCACTCAGTGCAAAAAAAGCCATGAAATTGAAGCCATTGCCTCATGAAATTGAATCCCTAAACATTAAGTTACTCAGTAAAAGGTTCTTCATTGTTAATTTTTCTCCTCTAGTATTTTAAATATCTCTTTTGGAAAAGTTTGCATTTATACATCTCCTCATGTTTTCTCCTTCCTGCAACTGCACCCTGTACCCAGACAATTTTATAACGGTGTTTTATATTATAGTGATATCTGAAACAGTGTGCATTGTACCCTAAATACTGATGGGACAGTTAACAGAAACAAACCTCCAATAATTAATAGGTCTACTTAACTGGAAAATAAGACACTGTAACCAAAAACAGTAACAAAGAAAACCACTTAATCTGTCTGGAGATCAAGCAGCTGAGTCCTGCTTTCCCAAACGTCTATGTCCCCAACAGCTCTTTCTATAGATCCACCACAGAAAATATGTGCAGGAGAAAAGGAAACTGATGCTGTAGTTAATCCCTTGTGATCAGGGGACAGCATTACTATGTCGTACTCTCCTGCAAAGTGCATTTCTTGATCCACTCTCTAGGTCTAGGACTGCTGAACGTCATTTTTAGAAAATTCAAACAAGCTACGTGTTTTACATCAGTGAGGATATTTCTTCCAGCACTAAAAACGTGTTAACATCTTTTGTTGATTTACAGAAAATTATAATGCATCTCAAGGTTTATGAAGAATAATTTCCCACTGTCAAAATTCACCCAATACATTAGGAATATTGTCAGCAGAGGAAGACGAGATTATGCTATTTTATACTGTGCAGAGCAGGTAATGAGAAAGCACAAGGCTTATTGCTTCCCTAAGAGAGTTTGATGGTTGACATAGTTCTGAGAGAAATGTCTCAGGCCTTTTACATGGGACACAAGTTCTAGCCACTATATAGATCCTGAATTATCGGTGACAGAGAACTGAGCAAGATCCATTCCCTTGCATGCAGATGAAATTCAAATGGCACAGCAAGAGCTGATCACTAAGGAATTCCATGTAAAGACTTAGAAGAGCAACAGGTTTTATTAAATAACCATTAAGATTTGGCATTTAACAGTAAAACAAAAAATAATCCCCAAAAAATATGTCTAAGAAGCATATACTACTTTCTAGCTTATCTGTCCTACTTAGTGTGGCACATATATTAATGATGTTAAATAAAAAAAAAAGTACAACGTGTAATACAACGGTATATATATTGAACGTATTAAGATTTTTTTAGTAGTTTAATGGTTAATTCAACAAAGAAAATTTTCACAGACTTTGATGATATTAAACTTCTGGGTTGAGACCATGTCTAGAAAATTACATCCCAGAAACTACTCCTTTTCAAAAAGTTGTGATTACTTGAGATACATCTATAGAGTGCAAATAAAATCTTCATATAGCATCTCCAAATATTGTATATATTCTACACACTTCTAGTGAAGAACTATTTTAGAAATATTTTACTGAGTTTCAAAAAATTTAATTTATTCTACTTTTTATATCCTTCCACTGGTAAAGCCAGCCACGGAACAAAGACTTCAACTGTTTGGGATGTAGAGGGAGATAAAAATTTTAACTCAAACTTTTAGAGCTTTCAAAAATGACCTGACATCAGTTTTCTATCATAACAATGTTACTATGTCAAAGTAAAATATGCTAGTATTTATTAGAACTAGGAACAAGTTCTGTGCTCTCATATGAAAAGCTAAAGAAATTTTGGTTTCCAGTCCTGTTATTCAAAGATTCTAAATCGGTCGCTACACACCATTAACAGTCAAGCCATAGATGAACTACTAAGGATAATTCAACTGTACTTATTATCACCATTCTTCAAAATGCTGGTAGATTTGCTGAAATATAGAGCAGATATTTTCTTTCTTAAATGTAAAATAGCAGCCTAAACAAATTAATTTACCTGAATGATGAGGAGTGGAAGGGATTAGAGCAAAACCATTACATAACCAACTTTCTTGGATCTAACTGAAGCTTCTGAGAAAAAAGCAGGCTCATACAATTTCTGCTACTACACTACTTAGCTTTCTTATATATCTGCTAATATTTTTTTGCAAAAAATCCATGAGAAAAGATCAAAATCAGACTAAATTCTAAGTAACCAAATACTGCCAACTTCTCCACTTCTGTTATTACATAGTTCCAGGATGTAATATAGAACAACAGTAACTCATTTGCAGTATACTTCACCATGCATGGTGCAGACATGGATTAAAGGATGACATAATGGATAAAGCACTGGCCTTTCACCCTTGGGATTTTGTCCAGCCTGCAGTCCTATCAGATAATGGGTTTGGCAATCTCTACAAGTCTCTTTTGGACACTAATCCCCACTACAGAATCTCTATAATTCATCATATAATTTAATACACCTGGCAACCTTACCACCAGTTCATTCTTTCGTTACGTAATGGTCCAAAGTGAAGTCAAGGGTGGTTAATGCTCTGACAACCAGCTATTATCTCCCATAACAGCTGATTTTGAGGGGATTATTGCAGTCATAAACCATTTTATAAAAATTGGCAACTGGGAAAGCAGTGTAACAAAATAAGGTGATATTTAGAGGTTTTATCACTGATTTTCTAACAATCGTAATGGAGTTTCTAAAATAAAAAAAAATGTTGGAGAGGAAACTTAAAATTAAAGATACAGATCACAAGCCAAGAATCTGAGGCCTGAACAAGCTTATAGCCAGAAAAGTTTGACTATTTTGAGGTTACTGACACTTTTTTAATATTTTTTTTTTTGTTTCTGTCAAATAGACAGTATATATTTTCTTTATTTTGTCTCAATTATTAGTTGACCTCTTCCCTTTATAAGCATTCCTCCCTTTTCACTTAGAAGCATTTCACCATTGATTACTACTCCAGTTTTAGATCCACAGCCTTGTTTCACAAATGAACAAGGGACTTCACTGCTATCAGGACCGACTGCTGAGGATGTAAGTGAGCCTTCAGGCAACACCAAAGGGGAGCTGTACTCAGTTTATGGGACAAGAAATCGGCTCACTGTAACTGTGGGAAAGGCTGGGAAGAAGATAAGCAGTTGAGACTCCAGTCTAAACTACAATGGCATTAGCGTGCACAGTTCTTACTGGAAAGAAGAATCACTTCTACAAATTTGTAAAAAAGGTTTAAAAATTTCACCAGCTAAAATGTAACAGAATGCAATTGTTGTCTGAGCTCTAAATTCTGTTACCAAAGGCAAAATGACTTGGTAGCCATCAAATTGTAGAAGAATAATTGAAAAAGATATCAGATGCAAGGTCCTTCTTGCCTCTCTGGTAATCTACCCAGCTACATCTCTGCAATGTCATTTTATATAGCATAGGATAGTAGCATTAGTTGGATTCTATTTATTTAATCAACAAAATTGTTTCAAAGAACAGATTTTGCACAATGAAAAAGAAAACAAAACAATAAAACAAAGCCAGAAGAATTTGAACCATAGCCACTCCTGCTCTGAGGGAGAGGCATTACTAAAAACGTCCAGTTCAATAAAATATGATCTGCTTCATGGAAGCTTTACAGAATTGTGTTGAAATAAGCTTCTGTATTTCATGACAGGATATCATCTACCTGTCTTTTTTTTCATGCAGATTTGACTTGAGCAAGGTTTCCTTCAATACAAGGAGATGTAAATTCCTGCCTGTGCTTTGAACCAAGCATTTTACGTAAGTCTATGTTCAGTTCTGTACAATTTAATTTTATGGTAGTTTTTATACCAACCTCAGTGGCAAAATGTTCAAGTTCTAGAAATCAAACCAGCAACAGGATGAGTTTTATAACATAGCATAGAAAACTGTAGTAAGTTCTACTGACAGAATGCAAAAAATTTTGCAAGTTACAAGCATAACAGGATAAAACTGAAGGCTTTACTTACAAGAATAGGAAAAAAGTTTGTGCATGGTATTTTAATATTACCTTACTAATTCTTTGAAACCAAAAATCTACCAAAGCAAAAGTGGAAATGCAGATACTGCTCTGACGGAACAGCAGACTCACTGTTTGGCAAACTCGGGTGGAAATGTGTGTTTATTGTTGGACTTCCTGTGAGTAGAATCACTATAATTGCTTTAAGAAAATCTTTCTGAAAATGCTGAGTTAGTGGATAGAAATATAAATGAGATTTTACAAAACTGTCTGCTATGCTGAAAAACATTTAATCCTTCACAGACTGTGTATATACACCATGAAGTGTTTGAACCATCAAAATGTTACAGCAAGGACATTAAATAGATATGATATTCCTTTATCTGGAAATTTCAACCAACTGAAGGCAATTGCTGCTCAGACTGTCATAATATACCAGTCAGTATTAAAATTACTATATAGCCTTTAAGTTTATCTTTGATTAAAAATTAAATTTACCTCTACTTTATCATTTTTGTAGCCCTACAGTGTCCATGTGTTCTCACAGTTAAGTCAAGTCAAACTAAATATTTAATACACTGTTGTAATTAGCTACAAACTATTACCTGATTTAAGTCTGTAAATGAATGTGAAAAGACTCTGGAGGCCTAACGTTAACCTTCATCCACTCCAGTTATATGAGAGAAATTACAGGCTCTAATTAAACTCTTTAAACTGCAAAGAAATAGAATTTTCATAACCAGCTTATTAAAAACCGAAGGCCCCCTTGGGACAGGGCAAATTGCTTCTACCCTGATCCGCTTATCCTTGTACAACACCATACAGAAGACTCACATTGTCTGACTTACACAGCTCATATTTCTCCCAAATTAATGAGCACTCAAATTATTCCAGCTGCCCCCTTGGCACAGGGAAAAATTGAAAATACATGGCTGCCAAGTGACGTGTATAACCCAGCTGCTAAATAAAATGTGCTTAAGGGGACACAGCTGTTGAGGTGCCTATTTACATTAAAATAAGTCCATAGATACAGAACAAATGCCTAAAGACAGCAAACAGGGTATAACACTTTGTTTAACCCTTTCATTAAACCAGGTCACAAAAATTTGTAGCATCATTTTTAGGCTAGAGGTAAAAGCACGGCCTTTTCACCTTATGATTTGTTTCTTCTAATTTGTCTAATCTTGGAAATTTTCTGATTTTCTTCTGCAGAACTGGTAAATTCAGAGGAATCATTAAATAGTACAGTTCACATGTCAGAAAGGGCAGTTGATTTTTCAGAACAGCTGTATTTGGGAGATACAGAATATTTAACTTCATTCCTTGCACTCCAAACATGTGTGCTGTGTGTGATAAGCATTCTATTCGAGACAGCAGAATTTCTGAAAATTATACTTGCAGAAGATTCAGAGAGACTTGTAAAGTCAGACCACTATGAGATTATGACATTTCTGTGCCTTAGCCTACACAGGCTGCCAACTCATTTCCACATGAAATTGAGGATACCAAGTATTACTTTAAAAATGCTAAATAGTATAGGAACTCAGTTCTGGAAGAGTTGTTCTAAACAAATTCATGATTCTGTGATTCATAGCCCACAATTTTAAAATGTTTTGTAAAACCTGATTGTAATCCAACTAACTTGAAAATTACTGTGCCATTTGTGGAGCCACTGAAATAATAGGGGCCAATACAATGTTTCTCTTTGCTTATCAGGAATACTTGGCCAATGGACACCTTAGACCTAGCACTAAAATCCAACTTCAAATTCTCACAGTCAAAAAAGTTTGCTTTATTCAGGAAGCACATATGAGGTCCAAGGCATAAGAAAGTGTATATGCAAGCTAACTCTAACAAGAAGTGTACAAAAACCAGCAGATAATGTAGATAAGGTTCAAGTAGTCAATGGTTTATTTATTTTAGACTTCACCAGCAAGTTTAACTTGAGCCATCACTATGACACAAGCATTTTTAACTACGGGATTAGAAGCTGAGGTCATATTTGGAAAAGAATGGTAGATAAATAAGATGTGTTTAAATCATTGAAGCCTGATAAAACTTCCCATAGAGTATTCAAGGAACTAATCAAATGAATCTTTACACTATCAGTGATTATTTTTTAAGTTCTGTGGGCAGCAAAGGAAGTGCCAAAGACAAGAAAAGTGAAATATATTTTAAATCTTAAAATTTTATTTTCAAAACCAATAAAACTTGTAGCATTGCTTCCTAGATTTTACTACACAGAAAGATGCTAGCAAAAGTGATTAAACAATCAATTCACAAGCATATATGACATAATAATGTGGTAAGAAATGGCCATTCTGTCAAAGCAATCTGATTTCCTTTTATGACAAGTATCTTCTGTACTACATAGGAGAAAAGAAGAGGAGAAAGATATCTTGGTTAAATTCTGTAACTATTTTTAGGAGAAGTGTGGTCATCCACTCTAATCTAGAGATCACAGGCAGCATATCATCCATAAGAACTTCCAATTTGGACTGACAGAAAAATAAGCCACTGTGTGTTTTCTGCTCAGTGATGTTGTCTACCTCTAAGGACTACTAGCCTAATTAAATGAACATAAGGTGAATGCACTTTTCAGACAGCTGTGCTCTCAAAGTGTATTTATTATTGTCATATTAAGAAGGTAATTTGGTGGAGGGGGAAAGATCTGGCCTGGATCGGGTGCAATTTAATAATTTAATTCAGGATTTAGATGACTGACTAAAGACAACACTGACAAATTTGTCAAATTACATGAAGCTGGAAGTTACTCCAAGCACTTGGGAATACAGAGTTAGACTTCAAAGTAGTATTTTTGAGCAAGAGAAACAGTTTGAAATGAACAGGATTAAATTCAGTTCAAATAAGTACCTAATTAGAAGGGAAAGTTCTAATGCACTGAAGAAAAGATGAGGAAAATTTTAGTAGAATATCAGAAAAAGATGCAGATTTTCGAAAGAATCACAAATTCATTGTGGGTCAACAATGGCAAACTACTGAAATAAAAGCAAATATCAAACACTTGCTTCCTGTGCCTGAAAGAAATGGCAAAACACACTTGACATGAATGCAAGACAAAGGAGGTGGTTATTCAGCTCTACCTGTGAAAAAGAAAAATGTAAAACACTTGTAGCTAGAGTTTGTGTTCACTGTTGGGCTGGAGGCTGTTAGAGAGGTCTGTGATAAAGTAGGAACCCTGCATGTCCACAAGAATTTTCTTTTTACTTCTCATTATCTATCCTAGCTAATTATATAAATTATATTTAAAATAATAAATATTTAAATTTAATTTAAATTTAAATTTAACTTAAAATAATTAATATTTAAAAATTAGTATGTCATCCAACAGTAAGACACATTTCACAGAAGTCTATATACATTGTAACATAATGGTCATCCTAAATAATTAAACATTAAATACAAAAGGCAGGTTTGCTTCATCATAACTGTTAATTCTTTTCTGACTGCATCCTGAGCAAGTAATTTAATGATTTTACTTGTCACTAACTCTAGGTACTGCCATTACTGGCTAGATATATGTGTGTGCCTATTAACCTGTTTATAATGTTGGCAAACCATTGGGTTTTTTTACCCATCAGTTTGAATTCACCCATGTTCCAGCACTTAAATACGAACAGCAGCAGTCAAGGTGTTTGGAAAGAACTATTTAGACTATTTTTAAACCTGATACTAGAAAAAAGAATGAGGAGCAGAACTTCTTTGGACATTAAATATGAAAACAGTTTAGGGAGGTCCATCCTTTGAGGTCAGAACTACACTGAGCACTTTTTTTTTTTTTTTTTTTTGACGTAAATCACAAGCTATGCTCTAAGTTCTGTAGTTAATTGTAAAAACATGCTCTGTTTGCTTTCTCAGTTTTCACTGCTGGTTTTGCATAGTCCAAACCATATAAAAATATGCAGTGATGTCATCATATGTATCATGGACAAGAAAACCAGACGAATACTCTATAAACACTCTTCACTCTTAGAACATGTAGCCTAAACAACGAGCTTCCCATGTTCCTCTAAAAGGAGAGGGAAGAATGAGAACTGGGAAATAAAATGAGGACATTGAGCATCAGCACGCTTACATTTGATATTAAGAAATACAGGAAAGTTAAGTTACTGGTGAAAAATGCATAACTCCAAAGTTAAGAGATAAAAATAATAAATTTGCTGAAGAAGTTTCAACACTGAGAAACTGATTTCTTTAAAAACTTCCTGACATGCTACATCACTGTACACATTTTTCCTTGTGGCAGTCGTCTTCATAAAATAATTGAATCTATTCAAAGAGCATATTGTCTGATTTTTTACTGCCTCCATCACTACACCAGTTAAAATACCTAAAATCAGATCAGTAATTCAGAAATCTAGGACATTTTTAACACAGAGTTGTTTTAAATATCTAAAAAAACTCCTAAAACTTCAGTAATTTTTAATATAAATGCACACAAATAAAAAACATTTCATGAACAAGTAGAATGATAATGGCCTGTACAGATAAAATATTTTCGGGAAGTGACTGTTCCTTCAGCACATAACACTACCCACTGCATATGAGAAGTAATAAACCTGTTGATGAGGTGTGATTTCATAACCCATCTAGACCAAAAGACAACCTGAATTCAGGTCTGTGTTTCAGAGAGAGATCAGATGCAGAGGAGACGTGATATTCTCACACGACAGCTCCCCTATATGGCAATTCATTGCAGGAAATGGCATCCTTTTCACCAGAGAGCAGAAGGGAATTAAAATACTACAATACTCAAGAAGTGAATTGTCATGTATGCTAATATCACTTCTACATTGCAGAACATCACCTAATGATGGAGGAAATACTACTGAATTTCAATAAGCTTTCAATATGTGAAATGGAAACTCAGGCATAGCACATCTTGCACGATTTCCTTAATTAATTGATTTTCAGCTGATCATTACAGATAAGTCAGAACAACCATGTACAATTCTATTGTGTCCAAAGAAATCACCAGTGTCTTTTTGGAGAGACAGCTGTCTGTAGATCATAAATTTGTCCCTAGGATCTTTTATCTTAAGATAAAATAAGTGCTTAGCATTTAGTATCACTGCAATCATATAAAAAGGACACTTTATAAATAAAAAAAGGAGATAAAAAATAAAGTGAACAGAAAAATAAGAGACTATTGGAGTAGGGAAATAAAGACAAAAGAACAAAGTAAATGTCCGCAGTGTCCAATAGAAGACAACAGAAGCAAGAATGAAAAAGTTGGAAGAAAAGACCAAGAGAGCATTAAAGAAGAAAATAGCTTACAAGAGAAGGAAGATAGCACTTTTGAGAACTGTAAAGGGCAAAGTTTGCTCAGCGAAGCAAAATGGGGAGTTTTCAGAAAACAGAGAGTTTAACATACTGCACTGAAAACTAGACATTGAAAGCTCTTAGTGTCATGAAATAGAACAAACATCCTTAATGCAATGTCAGGGGACACAGGGAAAAAGTGCCCAATTGAGACACAAAGGGAATATAATAATAATAATAAACATTAGGGAAGTCCAGATATAAGCCTAACATTGTATCTTATGATCCAGTAAAAGGAAATATATGGCTGCATATAAAATGAGAGCAAGAAGACAACAGAAAACACAAAAATACAGAAGAGAGAAGATAATACGTGCACATGCAAGTTCTCTGTGTAAAAAGCATGCCTCAGGAAAGGGAAATCTAATGTGTAACAAATTAAGACAGATATTTTATTCAACCTATTAATAAGACAGCCAAAAGAAAAAAAGGGGTTGTTCAATCAAAGGTAGAAGTAGGTTAATTAAGCCAGACAACATTTGACACACGGAATTAAATCCCTGCCCAGCTGAGCCTGAGGGCCCAGCAGTCCCATAGGCCCTGCAGTAGGAACAGCTGTCACAGAGGGAGGTTACAGTCCCCAAAACTGATCCTTCACTGACCCAGGGAGGTAAGGAACACAGCTGGGCACCACAAGAAAGGCAATGGCCAGCTGGGGGCAACGAAACTCCAGAAATCCTGGCTGATGCCAGAGAGCAAGGTAACATAGCTCCCCTGAAATTGCTTGCCTACCTATCTGTCCATCATCCCCTTCCTATTTTTCTGTCCAACTCCACAATTCCTTTGGGTTAGCCACTGCTTTCCCCTCCACAGGAAAAACATTTGGTGTCTGTGCAATTTCCTCTCACCATCATGCACAGCATTAAAGAACTGCTGTATTTCAACACTGATCTGAAACAAAGATATGTGTGAACTGAAACACAACATCTATTCCTGAATGAATTCATGAGTTCACACTTAATTCAGAGTACAAATGTTGATCACCTTGTCAGTTTAATCTGTTTGGAAGATGGGAGGATAAGAATACCTGCATGTGGAGTTCAGGAATACTCAAATTCTTAATAGATACTTCTCAACATTGCCATGCGTAGGCTATAATATACGGTGCTCTGTGCTACACAGATATATATACACTTGTATAATCCCACTTATGTCTGCTGGAAGGAAGATACAAGGGAGGAAGAGGAAGTCCTGGATAGAAAAGAACTTTTATTATTTAGCCTTTCCCTTCATAACATTTACTCTAACATCAGTCATATTCTTGAAGTGAAGAACACAATTATGTTACTATTAGAGGCACTAAAATTAGAATTTTAAAATTAAATTAATTTTAATGAAATTTAAAATTGATTTTCATTTACTCAAAGTAAAAAAAAAAAAGTTTTACTTGAAGATTATCCACTTAAATAAAACTTTGTATTTCTTTAAACTACATACAAGAGCTCCACTGTGCTGAAATGCAATAAATGAGATGTAGATATTTTCCTGAATCATAAAACACATACAACCTAGTCTTAGTTCAGAAATCTCACAGAAGAATAAATATAGCTTTCAATTAACAGTGCATTTATTTGAAGCAAATAGCATGCAGACACTATCACCTCTTGGTTTATAGCTGCCAACTTTAAAATTTCATTCTCAGATCAACCCAATGGTCCTACAGATGCAGTTTAGAATGGACAGAAACCACCCTCCCTTATTCAAGCAACACATACTGCAAATACAACCTACACACCAATCTGCAAGCGTGTTCCATAACCTTTTTTTTCCTGGAAAGCTCTTGATGAGCTTTTCCTCCCAAATGCCTTCTCCTACACGGAGGTTCCTACCTCTGTACTTCATCAGTGGTATTTGGTGTAACTCTTATTTACTGTCTATTCTATTTTCTTTTCTAAGCTGAGGTATCTTCTTAGAATTATGCAATTTCCCAAAACAGCATACTTCCTTAAGTAAGCTTTTTCTGAAAGCAGAGTGATAAATCGTACCAGGGTTTTACTCTAAAGCATCACTAGAAGTAGATAACACATACAAACGTAAAACATAGTTCAATGTATTCATTAGACAAGGAGATGTACAGAAGGTCTCTGAACATCCAGAAAACCTTACTACTTCAGATGTGGGGAGCTGCACATGGACTTCTAAAGTGCGCTCTCTCATTTGTTCTCACTTATTGTGCATACAGAGACATTAGTCTCAGTTAGCTGAGCCACTGGCAGAGGCAGATTAGGATAAGGCTGACAGTTAGCTTGCTGACGTTGAATTAGGAGAAAACTCAAATGAGACCAGTATACTTGAAGGAAGAACTCAGCTTATATACCAAAAAGGATATATTTCTTTTTTATGCAGCATGTATTCCTACAATTTGTTATGCACATTACTAAGACGGGAGCTGCACCAGATCCCCCAGCTGCTCTGGAACCAGCAACTGAGCCCACAAAAGCTTTCTACATGGGCAACTAGCCAAGGAATTGCAATTATTTATTTCAGATGTCATCCTTTCTAAGATCACTCTTTTTCTCAAAGTCATGTTGTGGCAACATATTCCACACAGAAACGTATCTTGAGTCAATTCAGAAATACAAGACAATACAGAACATAATTTCTACATTAACTTCAAGATGAAGGTTGAATCTATCAATCCCAAATAATTTTATTAGTATCTATTTGAGAGTCTCATCTGGATTACTATACCTGTAAATGTATTGAAGCTGCCTTGTCCTTAATTTAAAAGAGGATGGAATTAGAGCATTTCCCATTAGAAACTCTTCATTTGGCAACAGGTTCCACCATCTGCCTGAAATTGTCCAGAATCAATGACCTTCATAAAAACATAATTCAAGAGCCATCTTTTTATGGAGACTTGGAGCAGAGCGAGTCCCTCAGCAAACACACATAGACAGGAAAAGAGTTTGTTGTTCTGCTAGTAAGTTCATATTGTTTTAGATATTTTATGCAAGGATGCCCAAGGCATTTTACTATTATCTATATAATAAAAAAGTAATAACAAATTTATTGAAGGCCCAGTAATTGGATAGGTGAATTCATTAATATTTTGCCTCAGGAGATGCTGGTTGAACTTTTACATCACCCATGAAACTGTGCCTGCCACGTAGACAACAAAGAATAATGCAAGGATCTGGGATTGAAAGACCTAGCATCTGTTCCTTTCTCTGTAAATAACATACAGAAAGTGTCTTTACATGCCTGCCTAATATCCTATTTGCAGTCTGACTGCGGTAACTGAAGAGCAAATTTTCCAATTCAGGACTGTCTTTTCATATGCATACACATCATTACTAACACCACAGAAAAAAACCCCAATAATATGAAAAAACCCAGAATTTGCATGTATCTACAAGGAACATTTGTGACCAGAGCAGCATGTTAGTATCAAAACGAATATACACCAGTTTGACATTACAAGAGAGATGTATGAGAAGAAGTAGTTGGTGTTATTTCTGGCTTACTCCATGCTATCATTGTTCCACTTTCATGCACATTAAATAAAACCAAAATAAAAACTAATTAGATTTTTAAATACTGTTATTTTAAAATTAAGATGCCAGAATTCTTTATGGAGCAATTAAATAATACAATTTCACTTGAAAGAACTTAAGCAAATTATAATAGTCATGTTCAAAAGCACTTCAGAGTTTGAATTTTATTTTATTTTACAATTTATGTCTAGATACTGTTACAGAACTCAATACTGACCAGTAGACCTATATGTGAATTTGCCATGCAAAAATTCAAATTCTTTTATATTGTATTACTTTGCCAGCTATTTTAAGTATCAGGCATGGATTTGTGTTACTTTCTTACTGACATTTGTTACAATACCAGTAATTTATCTGGTAAATTTTATTTCCATTGAATTTAATAGAGCTACTTTAGACTTTAAGCTATCTCATAAGGCAGAATTGAGTTTACTGTCTGATTGTATGCATCTTTGGTATTTTTATTCCAGAGTCTTAAAAAGAAATCCTTAATTCACTCTACTTTTCTCACATTCTTCAGCCTTTTATTTATTTCCAAAATATCAAAGCAGACTTTTTAATCTCATCCTTTTTATCTCTTTACAACTTTGCATCTATCCAGTCCATTCTACATCAACTATTATCTCTAATTTTACCAGCAAAGGAGGACTTCACAATTACTGTACTCCTTGATTTCATTGCTGCATTTATCAGGACAGACCTTTTTCTTCATCTTTGTTTTTGCACTAGCTCTATTGTTCACCTTACTAAAGGCTTTTTTTCTTCCACCGAGGTAATTCTTCTCTGTTGGCATTCATGATATTTCTGTCAATGATCGCTCACTAGGACTGCTTATCTGCTTAAGTGCTTGCTGTGCTGACCTGCATGGCACAACACAGTACTTCGCAAAAATCAGGTTCTAAATAGGAAAATCACAGCAGTACAATATGTCTCACACTAGAAAAGTGGTCAAAAGTCCTAAGCTCTTTTCGGAATAAAATTCAGAGTCAAAACTGCAAGTATAAAAAAGTATTTTAGATTCCAAAAGATAACCCAAAGCAAGATCATAAAAAATTATATGATGCCGATAATGTAAAGAAGAAGCAATATTTTTTAAGTGTACATTTTCATACCAAATTTTCTTTTATATCTTCCAGATTATAAGTGTCACTATTATTCCAGACAACTAAGTTCTAACATGTAGTGAACCATTCATTGCTTCCATACTAAAAACATCCCTTGGTCAAAACTTTAATTTACCAATATGCTTTTATTTACTAACTCCAGAACCAAACTAACTCTAACTTTACAAAAACAAACAAACAAACAAAAGTGATTTTTACTCCAGGTTTTCCTGTTGATAAAAGTACCAAAACATGGGAATTGTTTGCCCTTTTTAAACTGTAATTTTTTTTTTTAGTTCAGGAATCAGAAAGGTAAAATTGTATTTCTAGTTAAGATTACAGTTTGACCACAACATTTTGCCAAGATTTATTTATTATATTAAGAAGATTCAAAATGTGTTTGAATAAATCAAACTTAAACTGTATCTGATGTGAAACTGAAAGAAAAGCTACATCACCACATCTCCTTACAGTCTATAATTAGCAGGGGAGAAGAATTAATTTTAAATGCCCAATCAATTTAAAAGCTACGTAGTTGAAAAGAAATGAATTGCTGAAGACCTAGGAAAGTCTGTTTCAATGTTGATTCCCCACCAAGAACTCACTGGGTGGATAAAACTTCAAAATCTCTTGTGATTAAAATGTTTAGGTTATGTCTTAACTTACAAACGTGCATTTTAAAGCATCCTCTCCTAAAAGATTTAATTGATCTGTCCTCTGTCCAAACAGCAGTTCCCACTTTCTTGCATATTTTGGCATAGGTTGGGGGTGTAAAACTGTACCTTTCATGCTCCTCTCCTCAATCAACACATAACCTATTATAAACATCTCAAAGTCCAGCCTGGCAGTTATCCCAAATGCTCCAATCAAAGAGATTTTGTTCAGGTTTATCCGTTCAGTGTCAGGTTTATTTTTGTTATTTTTTTTTTGTCATTTCTGTCTTAGTAGCTGTAGAGACCCCAGAATCAAATGGCCTACTGATCTAAACTTTACAGCCAACTATTTATGAATTTCTATATTGTATTAAAACTTGTACGCAAAACTTTGGCTACACTGAAACAAACTGCATACACCATTTCATTTATAACACAAACCCTCCAGATATTTCCCATTCTAATAAGGTACAAAACAGTTAAATAAAAGGAACTTATGTAGACAGAATTGCAAAAAAAAAAAAATTGCTTTATTCACCTCTCCATTTAAAAAAACCAAGGTATGCAAAAGCTCCAGGGGTCTAAGCAGACTAACTGTTGGTCTTAAAACAAGGCAGGAATAGAATTCAGAAGATCTAATTGTTGAGTCATTATTTTCAATGCCTTTTATTTCTTCAAATATACTGTGTTTTAAGGATCAAGCAAGTTTCATGCATACTGTGTTTGCAAACAAGAGATTCACATGCAAAAATCTAGGTTGCAATAGACAACACGTGGGTCAAGCTATGGAGCAGAACATATTCAAGTGAATGGTGTTAAGTTTTTAACAAAAAAAAATTCCTCAACACAAACTCCCCTGGTAACTTTTCCTCAACTTTACAAGGCAGATTACAGTAACAATGTATCACAGAGGAACTTCAATGAGAATTCTCTCTAAAAATCTACAGGTTGTGGTTCCCAGGTCCTGAATAAAGCTTATGAAACTAAGTAGATAAATCTCCACAGGACACACAGATTATTAAAACACTAAAAGCTGTGACATTTTCTGAAAAGTAGAAACTCATTTTCTACTTGACAACTACTTATAATATGTCAAATAATTATTACAAAATGACCAACAGCACTGCTTGCTTTGGAGACAGTAGGACGAGGTCTTTATATCAGAATTCATAAACTCAGGCCCTGAGGTCTTACATACATACAGGCAAATGCTTCATTTTTGTCTCCAGGAATTTTTCCACTGCCTGCAAATACACTATACAAACCCAAGTTCGCCGCCCAGTCTTCCTTTCTGATCATCCAGAAGGTTTTCAGGCACAGCCTAAGGCCACTGAGTTACTACTTTTTGCAGCAAAAATTCAGGGTGGTCCACAAACTTTTAATGCCGAATGGGTGTTTTCTAGTGCTCACTGCCTGATTTGACAATTCTTGCCTGTCCTCACAGTCACATGGTGCAGATATCACTAGGTAAACGAGGGTATGGGGTGCCGCGTGGCACATCTAACATGGATATGGTAGTAGAACCACGATATCAAATGATATCAGAATTATTAGGTACCACCATTGACATGCTACATGAAATATCAGTTTAGTGCCTTACTATATATGCCCGCTACGTACTTGGGTTTTGAATGTCTTTCTAAAAGTTAGACAGAAATATTACATGTTCTTTTTTTCCAAAAAGCTGCAGTTCTTCAATGATTCCTGAAGAACAAGGAAAGAAAAGACTTAAGCTGGCCTCAGATATTCCATATGCTGGGCAACTAGTGAAGCAGGAAAAGATCCCAAATCTTGCATCAATTTCTGATGTAATCCCCGAACTGAGGGGAATCCTGTGGAGACAGTTCCCAGTGCCTTCATCCCATCATGAGGTCAAAATGCTAGTGAGGCATGGGTTAATGAGAAATTCATGGTCTCCTGACAGACAATGCTTTGTCCAAAAGGTTCATTAATGTCACAATATTATTTTTAAAGTATTTAATGTGGAAGATTCAAATGGTTTCACCTATCACTATCCTCCAGTCATGAATATGTGATGCCAGATTTGATTTCCAGGCATTCTGAGCTCAAATAAAATTTAGGCAGTTCATAAGGGCAGTAAGGTTATAAGGTGTCAGGTCTTAGGGAGATCTGCTCATGGAAGTGGCAAACTCAAACACAAGTATATAGACAAGATCAAAAATTAAACTGCATTTCACAGAAGACTCTCGGAATATTCCCAGTGCATAAAGCTAAGCACATACTTAAAACTTTTCAGGATCACAGCTGCATCTTGACACAGAACAGAAAGCAATGTCAAAAGATAAGAAAATTAAAATGAAAGTTGAGACTACAGCAATTGTACTTGGTTTTGTATTTAATATCTGCCTCATTGTGGTTGTTAATAATCATAAGTAATGAACAGTAATTGCATTTGTCTCCAAATTACTTGCTAGTTAATTGAATTTACAGTGGACATTAATACCTGAACACTGAATAATCTTCCACTGGCTGCAGCAATATAGTAGTATCTTTTAAGATACATCCTTACCTCAGTTTGGATTAGTGAACCATGATTTTTTTTTAATAATATCCATTGTAAAGATGTCTTGACTAATACATTTCTGAATAAGGCCTTCAAAGCAAAACACATATGTAAGTATTTAATCACTACTTAAGTACAACCAGTAACTAATATAAAGAAAAAAATTTTTGAAGACCAAATATGTAAAAGTGACATGAAAGATAAAGAGCCATCCATCAATGACTGCTAAATATTAAACCAAGCACTTCCTTCTACCCTCTTACTCCTTCAAAGTACCAAACACATAACATAAAGCTTGAGTTTTACATTAGTAGTACATCAGTGAAAAATTACTGAATTTATCACAAGCAGTTTGGGATATTTGCTTTCCCTCTGTCCTATGCAAGTCTGCATTATTCTTACTCATTACCAAAGGAGCAATTTTTCACTTATTGTGATAGCATCATTGCCACGTGCCCTATATATCCTTTCTAGATTACAAATGTTTTCAAAGGTTTTCTCCACCAAAAAAGAAATAAACTGTCCAATGAGGCAGCAGACCATAAAATCCCAATCTGGACTATAAGCAGTTGTCTAAATGATGACAGAAAAACAGAAGCTGGAAATTATACGGTGCAATATCACAGCACTTACAGTCTAGTGGAATCTATCCAATCAATATCTTGACAGTTTGCATGCTCAAGGCTGCTCAGGGAACACGATGTGCTGACTGAAGAGCATTAAAAGACATTCCTTCATTGATCATCAAACGCATGACAGTCTCCTCTCAAGTCCTGCTTGTTAGAGTTTACACTGTTCACTGACATCAACTCAAATTATACTGAGGCAGGGCACAGGAACAGACTGTAAATCAGTTAGAGAGAACAGTAACATGCTGCCCGGCTGTGGCAGAGAAAACTTTAGGCCTCGGTTTAAATCAGTGCCACACTGCACGGAAAAGTAGTGAGACTCATGTCTGCTCTGGGATCCCCCATTACTGCTATAAACAAATAAAATACATCAAGCCTCAAAACTTTAAAACTAAATAAAAATAAACCAAGCTTTGCAGACAATTTCAAATACTGAAAACTGACATAAATACACTCTTAAAGCCTTTGGGCTCAATGAGATCTATCCCCTCTGTCATCCACCTACTACAGCTACCTTCTTCTAAAGTAAAAAGGCCACTCAACAAGGAGGTTGAACTTTCCAAAAGGAAGTAGAACTTTCCCAGAGTACATTTATGCTTCAGGCAGAGTAGAGGGAGTTGCATATTAACAGAAATACTCCAATACTTTTTAATTTTGCAAGGTCAATGCACAGCAATACCAAAGACACTGGTAGAAGCACGAGTGCAGGCCAGCGTAATGAGTCAACCCCAGACTCCCCACGGGATTCGTACCACCCCACTTGGCTCAACTCTTTAACATCTGCTGCCACACATCCCACTCTGCCAGGGAAGGGAGGCTCTTTGCCTGCCTTTCACTGCCCGTCGGCAGCATTGCCTTTGCTCGCATTCTCACAAAGCACAAGCTCTCTGCTAAACATCAGAAATGTCATGGCACAACACAAGGATTTGAAGTGGCATCACTGCCACAACAGGGAAGCAATTGATAAAGTTAAAGCCCTGCCTTGTAGCTGCAGCAGACAGTGACACATTCTCTCAGGGTCAGACAAGTACTTAGCTTGCACAGGTAGGACAGCTACTAGTTGACCAGGATTCCTCCATAGTCACCTCTATAGCAAGGGAATGGCATACCTCATGATTATTCTCTCTGCTCTCTACCTTTTTTATAGCCACCAGAGAAACATCTTTGTGCATATATGTGCTTAATGACTTAGTACTTAAGAGAGATTGCCAATGTTAATGGGGTTTCCATTAGGCTGCAGGGTTCAGCGAACTATAAGTCAAAACCATATAAGTACACAGAGTTATGAGAGGTTACTTATAAGTAATGTCTTGTCTTCAACAGCTATGCTGTCTTCTGGACAGTTTTCTTTGTTCTATAACTAAAACTGTAGTTATGTTGTATATTTACCTGTATTGTTATTGTAAGCCATTACAAATGGAATGTGATCCTGGCTATATAACCAGTTTGTGAATTTTGAACAAATTATTCTTCCTCCCTGCAATACATTTTCCCTATGCATAAACCAGGAATAATAAAGTATTTTGAGGATTTCAGATACAAAGCATTCCATAGAAGTGAACTGTTTTTCATTATTATCACTATCATCTGGTCAACTGTGAAAATTTCAAAGGCAATCAAAACATTTAGAAGATGTTTTAGAACATTTAGATGATGTATTTTATAAAGTTTATCATAAAAGCAGAGAGTGAAAAATGTTTCTAATAAAAATGTATAATATGCACAAAACTTCAGTTGATTCATTCCAGTACTCTCTTAAAAACTAATCTTTTTTAATGACATTCAGAACCAAAGAATTTCATTTTAGTTTTAATTGTGACATCCCTATTAAAATCTGAAGCATTTGACTTTTACCATTGATATGCCTCTTACAATATGTTTCTCTTTTAATGAATGTATATATATCAAACAGACAAAATCAGAAACATGACAAAGAATGATGGTGAGCCAAATAAAACATGTGTTAGTCCTGAATATAATTGTAACATTATGAACTAATGGAGAACAAACACGAACTGAAAAATTCTTTGACAATGAGCAATGTTCCAACTGTGGTACAGAAAAGTGATACTACGCATCCAGAGGCAATGAGGAACCTGTCCCTACAACTTTGAACGCTTCCCTCATGAATTTAAACAAATTTAGGTTAATACAGAAACAGCTCCAATGTGAAACTTCAAACCAGACTATTGACAAGGATATGCTTCTTTTGGCTACTTGTAAATCTTGTACCTTTTTGCTGTATACGACAATAAAATAAAATCTACTGCAAGAATTAAAAGCGTTATTTTAATTTAGGAACAACACAAAGGTATCAGAGAAACAAATCAATGCTTTCTGCTACTGTAGAGAGAACTAGAAAAGATTTGCATTTACTAAATAAAAATATTTTGAATACATATATTGTAATTTTTATAGATATAAGAATTACAAGAGTAAAATATACTATTCAGTCTTGTAAGTTACAGGATACTACAGACTTGCAGCTTGATTTACCGCAACAGTATTCCAGTTAAATGCTCGTGTAACTTAGGTGATTTCTAGCCAGTCCTGACTCAGAAAGAATGGACAAGAAATTTTGACAAACTATGATTTTTTACCTCCCTTGACCAGCCATGTATTCACTACAGTCTGTTCATTTTAAGTAGGATTTCTAAATAAGAAAAAAAAAAAATGTAAAAAAAAAAAAAAAAGTGAATTACTGACTTTATTATTACAACTTTGTATCTGTACTGGCATAGAAAGATGTGTCTCAATTTTTCTTGATATTTCTCTTCAGTAAACACTTTCTGTCAACTACTTCATCTTTTCCCCTCCTTTTCATTCTGAATAATAGGAATTTCCTGGAACTAACACTTTTGTTTTCTTTAAAAATATTTCTCCTGAGAAGATGGATGATATTTTTAAATCATGAATTTCCTACAGCTAATCTAACTTTTGTCCAGGCATGTTCGAAATCTAGAAGATGAGTAGGGAACATTACCACACGGAACATCAGGTTCTTCTAAGCAGAATCCTCAACATATTGCTAGGAGGGTTAGGGTTTCTTAGGCAACTTTTTACCAGCAAGGATAGCAACAAAATGAGTAGAAAGATTATTAAAACAGATACCTTCTGCTGCTTTCTATTCTTTTTCCAAGATAGCCATTCCCTTCAATATCTTCAAAAGCAAGCTGAATTTTGACTCATCCTTAAATCTACCCTGACGCCCCCAGAACTCTGTGTGTCAAAATTTAACTTCTCCCTTTATGAATTTGTAACATAATAAGCTATTGAAAATAATTTAGATATTCACTCTGGTGCTCCATTTGTTGATTTTCTGATACCTTATTGTTTATTTAGCTTATACCTACTCCAGTCTCCAGTGAGGCTAGAATGGACAGATTGATAAATTCTCATTTTCAGGAGATGGCAGATCAAAGTCATAGTAACACACCATGGATGTACCTGTTTCTATAGATATTAAACAATTAAGCATGACAATGTCTAAGTAAACATAATACGATATGTTATAGAATTCTGATTCATTGCTGTAGTACAGCACTGCATAGAAAACTATGCTATTAAGTTTACGGTATTACATAAATGTTTATTTACTTTATCAATGACAACATACAATTTGCCAACATAGGAAAATTTTGTCCTGTATTTGCCTAAGTTCCATTTTGTTCCAACTAAGAAAAATTGCATGAATATACAGGTTGGCTGCTACAACTTTAGAGCATTTAGACAAGAAGGACGCCCCTTCTTGTCGTCCACTCGTAATTCTGATATCTTTTAACATGTGTCACTTGAACTAACTGAGAATAGATCTCATATATTCAAAATTAATTGGCCCAAACATCTTTGTTCTTAGAAATGCATGAAGAATTAGTAAAGTTCATGCTACTTCTGTTCTTGAAATCAAGAATAAACACATGCACATGTGTGCACACAAAAAACTGTTTTAGGTACCATTTGTGCTGTAAAGCTAGCCATTTTCATTCTGTGCCAGGTAACTGGTACTCATCAGTGAAAGCTGGTAATGACAAATGTTCACTATGATCCTCTATAATGGATTGAAAATTTTTACTACATTTTACACAAAAATAACATTAGAAAAATCCCCCTTTATCAAAATATATTAATTCTTTCACGTGAGCAAATCTGAGAATTTTTTAAAAGTTTCTATTTTCCTTGGCTTTTCAAATCTAAATTTAAATTAGTAGCATAAGATAAGGTACATAGTCAGGTCTTCAGATGCTGCCGACACACAACCAATGGTGTTTAAGTACAGTTGTGCAAAGGTAGAATTAATCCTTGTTGTTTCTAAAATAAGTCGCTAGACTCTTATCAGAATGCCATGAAGGAATAATACAGACTGGGTACGTGTGTGGAACCAAAAGCTTTGCCATTGATGGTTGCAACATAGGATCGTACTGCCTCTATCTCTCCCACATCTCTGCTATTGCCAAAAACAGGGAGAGAGCTGTAGGAAAAATCTCTTTCACACTTCTATGACACACTGACACTCCATCCAATTGTGAGATATAAATGAACAGGTAAGTAGATTTTCTTAGAACTACAAATTTGTGCTGCTCCATAGAATAAGCCCTTTACACATTGTCAGTCCTTTACTTGCCCAGAGCTCTTTAAAAGTAGCAACTAATTACTAACAAATACTAACAATTACCAGCTAGCAATTTCTAACAAATTCCTACAAATAGTCACTTAGCAATGGCCAGCTAACGCTTTTTTCTTTAAATAATTCTCTAGTTTACAGACAAAAAAACCAAACAAACAAAAAAAAACCAACAGATACTTATGGCTTACTGATGGCTTGCTTTTCTATCAAGACTAAATGAAGCCTGGCCGTAGCAAAATGGAGAACAGACAGAAGGGAGCTATGGTGAGCGGCTGGCACTGATAATATTACTGTTGCAAAACCTCATGCTTGTTAAGAAGTGTATGAAAAGGATGTCACATCCCTCTCACCAAATCTCAAAACTTTACATGGTCTCCTATTTTTTCTGTTCATACTTTGTTTCACTTGGAAAGTTACAAAAAAAGTTATTTTCAGGCACCACTTTTGCACTCCTGGACGCAGTGCAGCGGCAGTTCACAGAGCGCAACCCAGGCAGACACAGTCTACTGATTTTTCAGAGAGACACATGTCTGAGTAAAATAAAAGTTTCTTTCTTAATGCATCTTCCTCTAGGTTTCTTGCTTTTTTCTCTTGCTAATACTGCACAGATGCGACAGCTTGAGTGGAATTCCTTCGTGGATCTCTCATCATCAACAGTGATGACTATATGTTCCATCCTTCTTCCCTTATAGTTATGATGACTCTCTTATTCCCTTTTTTGGATTTTGCTCTCCTCTTTTCCCATTTCAACACTTCTCTTTCAAACTTTTGTACAGCCACTCATTTCTAGCATATTTAATGGCATGCATATATTTACTATTAATTTTAATACCTAGCTTCCTACACAGTAGATTGAGATAAACCCCAAGCCAGACCACAAGTCGAAGAAACTTTGAATATTCAAACATATGTATAATATTAAAACAGCATGTGATGAGGCGCAGGATTTTTCTCTATAGTATGATGCTTTTGCAAAAGGAATAGAAACACACTGCTGTCAATTAATACATTATGTTCTAAAAAATTCTAAAGTAAAAAGAAATTCTAAAGTCACAGAAACTCAAAACATTTGCAGTTAAAAATACGTCAGTGTCTTAATCCTATGGTACAAAAATAAATTCTTTTTTTTTCATTTCACTTACAAGAGAAAGATGGAATTGTGTTAGGATTTCCCAGTCTGAATTAAGAACCGCTTTTTAAATGTACCTAGAGGTACACATAGGTGACATTGTGACTCTCAAAAGCAACATCCACTGAGTAAAACTCCTGTGAGCTTTTGAAAATGCCACTAATTACATATTAGAGGACTAATTAGTCACTGTACAGAACCGTGAGCATGTTAAGCACTCATAATTCCTAAAGACTGTATTCTCTGCACCAGCATAACTGCTCTGCAAAGTATTACTGGGAAAGACTGCCCATGGGCTAACTAGCCCAGGCAGGTTAGCCCACAGTTCCAACAGGTCAGTGAGGAATACACCTGACACTATCACTCTTTTCTGGTGCACCAGGGGCAAGTGGGCTTCACTAGGAAAAAGGAATATGTGTAAGTCAATACTGTGTCACAGCCTTATTTGGTGTACTTTCAGCTTCTGATACCTAAACGGACACTGAGATGCTTGAACCATGTTAAAAATCCGATTGAAACCTAAAGCGGTAAGATGCAGCTGTTGACATCTCCATTATTCTAGTGATATCACAAAGCATTCTTCTACAACTTGGGGTGAAGCTTCATATACTCAACCAAAAAAAAATACACAAAAATTCTATTATTCACTTCCCTTCAAGACCCTTCCTTGCATATTGGGAACACACTTTACGGTTAAGCCTGTGTTCTATATTCAAAAGCAAAGCACTCGCCAAGCACAACAGAAATTGATTCAAAATGTAAGATAAGATTACACATGTAGAACCAGCAACATGTCATCTAATTTCCTAGACTTCCAAATATGTACTGCATAGCAGCGGTCTTACAGAAATGTGCATGACAGCCATATTTAAGATTCTCACACTGCACAGTGGCACTTCAGCATGCTGACATCTATGAGTCTGTTACCACTTCCGTATGCATCCTCAGTTCTAGAAACAGAGGAAAATGGAAAGAGTTCGAGGACTTGTCTATTTAGGCAATTCTTCATAAGCCTTACAGATGGAAGATAAAAGATAATGCTCTTATGTGAAGAGATCTAACATAACTATGATGCTGTATTCATGTGTGTTATTTCACAGCCAGTATACTATATTTGAAACCCTGGCACTGGTTCCTACTCTATTTTGTTTTATGACTGCAGCTAGTTTCAGTGTTGAATTAAATGTCTATTTCTCATAGAAATGTAATCCAAAAGAAATCAGAGCCAAATCACTGATTTATAACCAACACTGACTACAGTGCAAGACGTTTTGTGCGTAAAACTTTCCCCAAAACTTGAATGAGAGGGCACCACTTTAAAAGAGAAGTACCAACAGAATGCTTGAAGAGGCTTGCTCTCTACAAAGTGCAATGATTTTACAAATGCTCACCTGAGCTAGCAAGGGAAGGAAAGGGTAAGTCTTCCCATTCATTAATATTGAGTAATCCAATCATGTTTCCAACATATTCTAATGTGGGAGAAGAAATGACAGAAATGGTACATTTGTTCGGACAGATACTTTTACATTTTTGACCTGCCTTGGCTCCATCCCTGAGTATTTGCACTTCTGTCCCGAGGGAAACATTACCCATTTTAATGTCACAAAAGAGAAAGGCTAATGAATTCTACACATTAGCATGACCTTTTTATGTACATACCGCCTTACTTATTGCTCAATTCAATTTTTCACTTTAGCATGCATCAATCATGACGATCACGAAGGTCTATAAATGAAAAGCAAACTAAACTCATCTAAAAAAAGAAGTCTGGAACAAAAATGTTGTTGGCTCTGGAAAAACATGTGAGAGAACACATGTACAAAAGCATACTTTAAAGTATGCACACGTAGGTAACACAAGAGTAATTGTACTTGTATTAATTAAACCAATGCTTTCATTACATAACAGTAAGACGCATAGTCATCTCCTCTAACAAATTTTTAAAAAGTTTTGTGAGGGTTACCCAATAGAAAATCAAATCAAATATGAACATTAAGATCTTAAAGTACTAAGGAAGTTATTAATAGATTAAAATATTTAAAAGCTGTTCTAATTAGATGCAGCAGTAAGCCCTCTGATGCAAGCAGTGCATCTGCCTTAATGTATTAACATCTTCTATTAACATTATTTGAATATATACTTTGAACTAGAGATTGAGCATTGATTGTGCAGAAAGCTTTATTTCAAGAATATGTTTCTAACTTCCTATTTTTGTATAATGGTAATTGCCAAGGAAGCTTTTCTAGCTGAATACCACAGTACAAGACGTGTCATCTTGCTTTTTATTCCAGGTTGTTTTGTAGAATTGCTCTACCGATCAGATAACTTATCCAAGAAACCCTCCACATACCTGAGGTCATATTCAAATGATAGCTCAGAGAATACGCGGCTCATCAGAAACTGGACATAAAGGACTGGGATGCTTTCGGAAATTTGGCAAAGTAGGGCTGTAGGATCAAAATCTAAAATAGTAGGCCACGTAAAGCATCAAAGCTGCTAGAGCTAGCAAGTATAACACCTAGACCACCTACAAATAGGTGGACCTGACGATGTAAACTTGTCTTGATTGCACTTAAAGATTACTTTTATATCCCTTACCTTTGTGATGCCTCCTAATGTAAAAACAGTTTTTAGTACTAAGAAGCATACTGAACAAGGTCTTGTAGCTTATCTTTCCCAAGCTGGAAGTTGGCTTCCATCTGCTGCCCACATCCACTAGCATCTTCACATTGCTTTGGCTGCTGGTCACAGCCTCTCTTTAAAAAAAAAAAAAATCTAAATCAAAGTACACTGCAATTCAGTTGAATTCTGCCCCCATCCATACAATTCCATCATCAGCGCTTCAAAGAAGGGATTAGAGAAGGGATACATATTGTGTTTGCAATAGGGGCACAATCTTTCACTGCAAGAGATTCTGCTTCCCCCCCCCCCCCCCCCCCCATTTTGGAGCCTTTTCTGTCTCCAGTCTGGCATAAAGGAAGCAACAGACTCCTACTTGTAACATCTTACTCAGCTGTTGATAAATTGTATTACCGAGGGATTTATTTATTCTTCCATGTAGTTATAGATGTTTTCAGCATTTTTTTAAACATTTGTCTTGGGATAAAATGATTTTTTAAAGTCATAAAACACCTCTCCAACTTGATAATAAATATAAAAGAAATCCAGAAAAATAATGCAATAAAAAGAGAAAAATATCTAAAACTATCTAAATCATAACTCAGAGAAATTTATAGTAGTAGACTCATACACTGTTGCCTAATAATTTGGACAGTATTCCCAAAGCCCAAAATTTAATTTACAAATTTAATGGAACTTTTATGCATTAAAAGGCTGCCAAGTCTACACACATCTCAAAGATTTTGAATTCTTTCATCAGAGAGCATATACTAAGAAACAGTGAAAGAAACTTTGTATTTGTTCTATCAAGAAGAAGTAGAGGCAAACAAGTTTAGCTTTTTTTGCAGGCAAATACAAGTTATTGAACTGTAAGCACAGCAAACAATGTAGTTGTCATGAGAATTAACAAGGAAAAGGAGAAATATTTTAGGTTGCCAATATTTCAAATTAATCATCATTTGATCTTAGCTTTATTGCAATTACTGCTTTACCTAATACCAGTTTTCCTGGCAGCTGGAAAGTACAATTGATTGAAGCCACTGAGGTTTTTTTTAGATTTGAGTATACCATAATGTAAAGGACATTGCAAATCTATATTAAAAAAAGCTCTTGCTAAAATGCAGCTCTGAACACAGAAATTTCTCCACGATCTAGCATGATTAACCTAAGGCCCTCAAATCACATTTAGAACTTGGATTATACTGATGCATGTTTTAGTTGCACTTTTTGACAGGGCATTTGTTGCTAAGGGACTACTGATCTCCTGAAGATGAGTGGAATTGTTTTCCTGCCAGAAGGCACTTTAAATATAAAAACACACTGCTTTGTCAAAATCTTTGTGTACATTTCCAAACATTCTTACAGGGAGAGTTTTGTTAGACATTCACTTTCTAATTTGGAGTAAGTATCTCTAATAAAGACACTCTTAAACCAGTGCACATTTTAAACAAGTAAAATATTAGGACTAACATTTCATAACAGAGATTAGTATGGTATAAACCTCTTTCAGAAGGTCATATTGTGTAAATCCTCCTAATTTAAATGGAAATGTTATCTTTGAACTGAGAAACAGTTTGGCTTGTGAAATCAGTATACAGTCCAGTTAGTATGTAAATTTAGTACAGCTTTTACTACTAATGCTCAGCATATGTTTTGAGGCACATTACCATATAGATACAGCCTAGAAAAATCAAGTTTGAGTGCCTCATTAGCCTAATGTCTGAGAGTATCATACTTGCACACTGACAGTTGTTTCTGAACTCACCTGGGTATTCCTAAGGATGTATCACTTCTAAGAAATAAGGACAACTCCTAGTCACTGTGGAAAAGGTTGCTTGTCTGCCAGTAGGAATTCTGTAAGGTCATTGTATCTGGGAATGATTTAGTATTTAACTTCACTGAGAAGTAGGCTAGCTTCAACCCAGGCTGAATTCACATCCTAAACCAGAAGGTTCTGCATCTCAGTCTAGGAAGAGGGCCAAATATGCTAAAATCACGATCATTTATATGTGGTGTTAATAGGATGGAAATCAGGAATGAAAAGCAGCTAAAGAAGTTACCTGGAAAACTTTCCTTGGACAAAGACCACTCAGTGGGTAGAAACAGTCAGAGCGGTGGAACTCTACTGAGTTAGTATTAAAGGATTATGCTTTCATTTTCATTTTTAAAATACATTTTCTATGACTCTGCAAGCTCTGTACTACTTTTAAGGAGCTTGTAAGTTAAATTAGTTTTTACAGGGTACAGGTAAACAGGAGTTAATAAAGATATACAAAGTGCAAGTGCACAATCCACAGTTACAACATTTATGAATAGAACACAAATGGGAGACAAATAAAACACTAATGCTCTATAGAATTCTCTAGTTTTATATTTCTACTCCACTTGATTTAGACCAGAGAAATATAGCTATTCACATGCAAAGTGCACTAACTGACAGACAACTGCAACCTGAGGAGGATGCCTTAACCACTCCTATTGCTACTGTTTCTTCACTTTCTAGAAGTGATTAAAATATTTATTGGAGAGTGTACATCTTGGTCTCCCACTTTCCAGGCACATGTCATATCATTAAAGTATATCCAGACACACACTTCCTCATATTCCCTCTCTTTTTATTTTGTTGTAAACTAATGAACTAATAATTGTATAAAAAGAAAACAGCTCTAGCAGGTAAGAGTTAGCAAACACTCTACTTGTGTGGTGTCTAGTCCATCCTATACCTGGTTTAAATCAGAGACTTTCCATTTAAAACACCTAGGATAACAAACAGTCACAAGAATAACAAATAATCGAAACTGAGTTTCTTTCCTACATGTCACTTTCATATATTCCTGCATATTTTACTTGACCATTTCTTACTTACTTCGTTAGGTAGTTCCCAAACAGGCCTTTTAAGGTAGCTGAAAATACATCTCTTAGTATCAAACAAATGTAAGGATTCTGTTTTTATTTCAGGTCTTTACAGCGTAAAACATCTTAATGCAACAGCTGCACATAATGTTTTCTTAGATCAATATGGATGTTATTAACTTAACGAGCAGATAACTTTTCTTTTCAAAACCACAGGCTGCCATGAGTAACAACACACTTGAGCTGAAGGGCATCTATTATACCTTAAATGGACTCCCAAATTATTAGGCATTATTTGAATGTGAGACTAAGATGCTCTTCAGCTGCTATTCTTTCTTCACACTTTTATATCTTTTTTTTTTAATTTGCTCCTTCCTAAAATGCAAGTGTACTAATTAATTCAAGTTGATGAATGGGTAAATTTGGGTCTCAAATGTGACTAGAAAGAGATGTGACTTAAGCCAACTGAGAAAAAGATCAAGTTATAATCAATATCACTTCCACTAGAAGGCTCCACACCCAACTAGGAGGACCATACAATGACATGGCTTTAATTTTGTTTCAATGTTGCCAAGCTGTATACTTCCTCACATATGTCCTTTATTAAAGAAACTAAAAATAATATAAGTAATAATATAAGAAAAAAAGCAAACATGAAAAATACATAGTAATGAACCAAGCTGTTTATACTGAAACTTTTCTATTGTTACACAACCTAAAACATGCTGCCCCACCCTCTTTCCTTTTTTTTTTTTTTTGCTGCCATTCTTTTTCTAAATTAATATCCTTCCTCCTTCAAGTATTATTTTAAAGCAAAAATTCTCAGAAAGCTTCCCCTGAGTATTTTTTGTAATACTGAGTGGAATACATATATTTATTTCTGTGTTACAAAAGGCTTGCCTATATATCAACAAAAATTTCCCAATGAACACCACAGCTTTTAACCAGGAAGAATATTACTGTTACTGGTAACAGTAACATAGAATCATAGAATTGTTAGGGTCAGAATGGACCTTTAAAGGCCATCCAGTCCAATCCCTCTGCAAGGAGCAGGGACATGTCCAACCAGATCAGGTTGCTCAGAGCCCCGTCCAACCTGGCCTGGAATGTTTCCAGGGATGGGGCATCCACCACCGCTCTGGTCAATCTGTGCCAGTGTTCTACCACCCTCAGTCTGCTCTGGCTGCTTGCACACAGCTCCTGGCGGCACAGCTCGCCCACTTGCCCACAGCCTGCTTGCTCCTTTCCCAGCACCACTTTGCTCCCTCCCTGCTTTCTCAAGCTGCACACATCATTGACAGTTTTAAATTGGCTCAGTTGTTTCATGAAATCTCAGCCAGAAGGATATCACAATAAGCTTAACACAACTTTAAACCATAATGCTATGCTCTTATGTTCTTACCATCAACCACAGGGTTTCATTCACCTTCTTTTCTTCATCTTCCATCTGATCGACCCGAGTACAAATCATTTTTTAGGTAGATTTTTTTTTTTTTACTGTACTAGGGACATAAAACACTAGTGGCAGTAAAATGGAGATGACATGACCATAGAATGGTACTGACCACATTACAGTGAATGTGACCACAGGTGGTCTCACATATAGTGGCACCATAGTCCTAGATTGGTTTAAGCTGCTAATCAAATGGTAGCTAAAGAGATCTACCTGTATTGTATCTGAGAGGGACACAGCCATGTTGGCAAAAGTTCTAAGCATAGAAAGTGCAGACTGCACTCTGCAAAATCTGCAAAGCTCAAATTTATTCTGGCTACATCATACTAGAAATAGCAAACTATGTTCACCTCTGGTCCAAGAGCAGTGACTTCTAGGAGAAAGATCAGCTGGAGTTAAATTATGCTGATTATAAGACACAGTATGTGACAAGGAAAAGGATAAAAAGGAAAACTGATTTGATTTAAAATACTTTTGGGGACACTAACATTTAAGAGCTAGAATTCACAGTATACTCTTTCGCTAGGGCATCAGTGTATAATTTTTCAAAATAAGAGAAATGCATTCTTACTCAGAATTGCAGTCAACAAATAGCAATACTTTGGTGAAAGTCAGACAAGATATTAGCCAAAGGAACAGACACAATACTAATTTTACTTATTTTCTTTGATCCTTCCTTTCAACTTCGTAACTAAAATAACTAAGAATACCTGAATTTACATAGAAACTTCACAACCAGCTTATTTCACAGCTGATGGAATAAGCACCACTAATTCCATACATTTGACAAAAGCCAGCACATTACCACTCAATGTGTAGAAACACGTGAATCTAAGAAAAAGCAGATTCAAGTGATACTGTACTATGAAAAGTAGCTTGTACAGTAGCAATCAAAATTATTGCCACAACACAAAAACTGTAAAAGTGTATTTCCTTCCTTGCATTTCACAAATGCTAGTACAACGCAAGTGGAAGTTTGTAGTGACTCTCATCACAAGACAGACAAAATAAAAAGCCCAGATAAATACCTTTGAAGATAGCAGTTGAAAGCTATAATCTTTCAATTTGTCAGTGTTCATGTATGGAAAAAAAAAAAAGGATCAAACACAAAAAGCACACAAGTAGCCTAGGATTTGTACATTTGATTCTCATTCTTAAAGAGCAAGAAGGTTGCCTGAATCTTTTCCCTGCTTGTATAAATCGGGAAAAATTATATGCTGCTACTCAAGGACAACTTCAGCACTTACTTTTCCCTCTGTCCTGCAAAAACTTACTTTGCTTTGGAATAAATTTTAATACAAACATGATTGTTAGAGGTCTTTGAAAAAGTAGAATTTTTTTTTTTTTTTTAGGCAAAACAGAAAGAAGAGAGAATTTTGGTGTTGAAGTGAATCAGAAAGAACTTCCCAAATAGTAGCAAGGTAGACAGGAAAAAAAAACACATACGAGATTGGGAATTAGTGTGCAGTTGTGGTAGGTAGAAGTAAGATTCCAAACAAAAGCAGCAAAGAAAGAGGAATTTTAAGCATTGGGGAGTTCAACACAGGCAAAATGGGATGAGAGGACAATCTGTGAATTGAGCGAGGACAGAAAAGACACAGAAAAATAAAAGTTTGCAACCACAGGCAGAAAGGAGCAACATCTCTAACACTATTACTGGTGCAGTGCCTTATTCAGGCTATAATACTAACTATGCCACCTCTATTATTTTCTTGAATCACTAGCTCATCTTTTACAAACAGGATTACTGATTTCACCATCTAGATCTCAGGAGTTTTACCACACGTGTATTACAGCTCTTGCTGTACGTAACACTTTCACTCATCAGGGTCATTCACATCTACCTTTACTCTCAATTGAATAAAATTATTTTTTTCTTTTAGTTTTATTTTGTTCTGTCATGAAATTTATCCTTTCCTCTCTGAACTGTAAGTATACACCTAACCTCTTCATTCTGAGATGTCACTTTTCATAGATGTCATCTACCTGCACCTCAATCTCATTGAAATGTACTTCTTCATTCAACTTAATTGTTTATACTCTTTGTAACATTTCCTTTTAACAGGAAAAAAAAAATTGACAATGTCACATTCAGAGCTTCTGCTGGTCCCTTACTTGTCAATTATTCTGACCACCTTTTTGCAGCCAGACACTCACTGATTGCTCCTTCTCACCATTCCCACACTTCATCTTACTCAAAACTACCTCTCCTGGCTCCTTTTCCTTCAGTATAGCTACTCTTGCCTTTACTTACCAAATCGCTCACTTTCCCTTTCCCTTCATTTAGTGGCTCCAGCAGGGAACCCAGTCGAGTAAGCCCAGAAGGATTTTTTAATTTGAGCAGTATTGGACCCAAGCTGTTTCTTCTACAGCTACATTCCTATTTTAGGAACAAATATAGTTTTCATTATATATTTCTCCATGCTTGCAATTTGGAAGAAAAACAGAATATCCACAGATAATAAAAGATACAAATAACTTTTTTAAGGGTAAAAAATATAATTTAAGAGTACAACTCTGATAGCATTAGCATGGAGCTTTCCGGTTGTTAATAATGATACAATTACGTAAAATTATAAAGATTAGAAAAATAAAACTCAGTCCCTATTTATCTGTGGTTATTACAGAACACTTGGTACTTCCTACAAGCACATTGTTGTGCCCATATTCTGGACAGATTTGTAATCAGGCAACAGTGTTCTCACTGTGCAACGTAACCCTTGTAAAGTATCGATTGGAAAAATGGGTTTTAGACTTTCCCTCTAAAACACTCTCTTGTGTCTTGTTGATGTATAATGAACTACCTGCATCCCTGAGATGGATGAGCGATCCCTAAATATACAGCCTGTGAATCACACCTGTACTTTATGGGCTGTATATATGTACTATGTATATGTACTTCAAAGTATACCTGTACTTTGCAGTACAAACTTGTACTGTAGGTGAAGAGAAAATTAATATAAAGCTTGCCACATTTAAATTAACATTATATGATTAACTTCCTTTCTCCTCTGATAGCTTTTCAACTTCCTGCTGATTTATGCCTACAGAAATGATAGCATTTTAGAATTAGGAAAAAAAAAAAAAATCAAGGCAGAATAGTGAATGTATACACCTACAGATATTTATAATACGTTGTGTGCAAAAAAAAACCACAAAGAGCAATGAGCCACGAGGGAGCTGTGGGTGATGTCTCCTTGGTGTCACTTGGTGGCGCAGTCAGGGCGGGCAGCCAGCCAGGGCCTCTGCGTTCTAACAGCCTTTTCTCACCAGTTCATTTCTGCAGGACCAGCACACTACTGAAAACGAAGGAAGAGGGTACGAAATAGACGAAAAAGATATAAAAGGAAATTAATAAATTAAAGCAGCCCTGAACTCCTCTCCAACAGAAGAAAACCTCTTTTCAATTCTGTTGTTTGATGTAGCTTTGAAACCCCAAGATAAGCCAGGAGAAAGTACCTTTTTCTTACAAAATGAAGAAATCAGACACAACAGTGATATCAAGCAAGAAAAAATCAGAACGGAAGAAACACGCTTTAAAATAAAGATGCTGTGGTACTGTTGAATGTAGAACAAATGGCCCTGGAAAAATCTTCAAGGATACTTGGTGTGTATCCAAGTTTTGTGGTGCAAGAACTTTAACAAGTGAATAGTATAACAACAAAGTCAGAGGTAAGAACGGAGGATTTCAGAACAGGTGGAAAGATCACCTGCTCACATACGGCCAAAGACTACACAGCAGGCTCAACGAACCCACTGGCCAATCTGAGACGACATATCCTGTATTTCTGCCATATGTTCCTAAAGCAGAGTGAACCTGTTTTATCTGTTTGCTTATAACTACTACACAGCATCTTTTGCCAGTCCGTGTCCGTTCAAGGCAGTAAATTAGCAGAAATTATTTTTAAAAAAAATTAGTGTGAGAGATCTTAATAATACTACTTCAATGGCTGATTGAGCTGATTAAATAAATTTCTGTGCAATAAGTAACCAACAGCTCTCCAAATAATCTGCAGAAATCAGTTAAGGTAGCTTTTGATGCAAGAGCACACAGACTTGGTAGAAGGGCGGGGAGAACCCTGGCAGCACAGCTAATAAATGTAATTATAATGATAAAAGTTCACAAATGGCTTCATTCCACACTGTCACTCACAGCAGAACCTGCTATCGCTCACTCCTGCTGCACACAATGACCTTTGCCATGCTTGAGAAAACAGCTTCCCACTGTGATTTGACTCTTACTGAGTGGCCAGATGGGGCAGTTTTGCTTCATTATTTCTGCCTGTGAAGTGGAAATGCCAACAGAAAGATTCATTACTGTCAAGATCATCTCTGCAAAGCTCCTCTGATTTATTAGGGCATAAACTGCTGTACTGGCTGTAATGAGACATAAATGTTCTGTAAGGCCTGTGAACTCAAGAAGGAAATACACCGCCATCAAGAGGCTATGCGCCTAATTTATTAACAGCTTGTGCCAGTGCCATCACAGAAAATCATACGAGCAGCACAGGCTGCAGCATTGTAGGAAAAAATGTAACAGATTACAAAATGCTATGTTTTCATAAAATAATTTCTTTCGTTTGTCTGAAATTCGTACAGGGCAGACAGGTGAAATGCAATAGAATTGCTGAATATATTAAAATATTAGCATCTCTGAGATTCTATTTAATGTTGAGATTATGATCCAGATTCATAAATCATAGCATGAAAAAAAAAAAAATCAGTTTCAAGTTGTCTTGCAGGAAGACAATTCCCTGTCCAATTTAAGAATATAGATTTCTTTTTTTTTTTAAGCCCTACATTTTGTTAGGCAGTCCAGATTTTCTTGCATTTTTATTTTTATCATAAGTCATGCCCACTTTTGTAATTAATGCAGTATAATGCTCCTAAAATACTACAACTATTTATGATGACAAACAACTGTCAAAGAAACACTAAAACTGCTTATTTGTGTCTGCCACAAAGTATAGGCATTATATGAATACACCAGCTACTTCATCCACATTGACAGCATGAAAAAGGCATGTCAGCAACACAGGAATAATTTAGTATTACATTGACAAAGGGCTTCTAGTGGGACCACAAAGATGCTGGCAAGGCCACATCTATGGTTTTGCTAGCACTGTTCACAGTTTTGGTTAGAATCATAGACTCACAGAATTGTTTGGGTTGGAAGGGACCTTCAAAGGCCATCCAATCCAACCCCCCTGCAAGGAGCAGGGACATCCGCAACCAGATCAGGTTGTTCAAAGGCCCATCCAACCTGGCCTTGAATGTTTCCAGGGATAGGGCATCCACCACCTCCCTGGGCAACCTGTTCCAGTGCTCCACCATCCTCATTGTAAAAGTTTTTTTCCTAACGTCCAGTCTGAATCTACCTCCCTCTATTTTAAAACCATTACCCCTCATCCTATTATAACAGGCCCTGCCGAAGAGTTTCTCCTCGTCTTTCCTATCAGCCTCCTTTAGGTATTGGAAGGCTGCTGCAAGGTCTCCCTGGAGCCTTCTCTTCATGCTAAACAGCCCCAACTCCCTAGCTGCTAGCATTCAAAATAGTTCAGAGGCTGTGGTTAAGGTCAGACTACAGTCACTAGAGGTGCTTATTCTGGCATTGTCCCTGAGAGACCGTAGGCAAAAGTTGCTGGATCACTGCTACAAATAGTATGGCTTTCTCTTGGCAAGAGCTGCAGTCAGAAACACGGTGGCAGTTGCATCAAGCTACAAGATCACACAGACCATCCCAGTGCAAGATCCACTCCTGACCATGACTGAAACAACCCTTTACAGCCCAGCCCTTAGGATTTTATGTTTCTATCAGCCACTGGTTCCTCAGATAGTTAAAAAATCAACTAACCAAATAACAAAAAAGCCCAAATGACCATAAAAAACCAAAACAACGACAACAAAAAAAACAAACAAACCATAAGCCAAAACAAAAACTACACCAATTTTGCATAACACAACTTAGTCCAACTCTGCAACCACAGTCAAGTTCTCTTCTGTACCTTCAGAAAGAGTGTAAATAAATTATGTTTACATTCAATTAACACACTATAGGATAAATGTAAACATCTAACCATAAATTTACACAGTTTACAGAAAGAATTGTACAAAAGTTCCTTACTGAATTCTCAATAATTCTTCATGTGCCTCTTCCAAAATTTAGAGGCATACACACAGTATAGATCAATTTTTTAAAGTTTGGTTTCAAAATGTTGCTTCAGAAAACTTGTTACAAGTTATGCCTCAAAAGAAACTTCCCTAGTGGGAAATACATCCCAATCTGAGCAGTCATACACAGATAATTCAACTCGCATAGCACTTTTTACTCTTAAAATATAAGCAAAAGTAATTAAGCAAATTAAAAGTCCAAAGATATCTGCTCATGATGGCATGGAAATCTTGCCTATGCTTCTAATTTACTAATCCAGTCTCACTCAGAGGGCAAGTACACTTTGTACTGACACAGCTCCTGTGAGTAGTTCTGGGTTTTGTAAATGCTGTGATGCTGTTAACACTTGATTAAATATTAACATGGGAATAAACACCAGGTTCTTTCACCACTCAACAACCCATTAATAAGTCACTCTGGAGAAAGGAGGAAAAGATACATGTTTTGCTGAGTCACTTTATTTTGGGAAGGCTAAATCCATACCTTAATAGAGGGGGGGAAAAAAAAAAAGTTTATTAGTAGTGTTTTTAACATACCTATATGGTTTGCTTTATATTGCAATTCCCTTATGCCTATTAAACGTTCCAACATTTAAAAAGCTGCAAATTAAACCAGGAATTTACTCATCTATTTCCCACTAAATGATGGAAAGTTATCTAGATCATTTTCTGCAAATCTGTGTGTTATTTCACAGTTTACTGTCTGTTTAACAGTGTAGCTGATAAAAAGTTATCTTAATATAAAAAACAGAGAACATCGTAATTCTGAATGCTGAAATAGTTAAACATCCTTCTGACTCAACTTTCTGTTCATTTCTAGTAATTTAATAGAGAATGAGCCTTTTCGAAATGCTTTGTCGCTGACACACTGCAGGATACATGCTTCTTGGACAGATCATACGGCATCAACAGTTCAGCGCAAATGCAAGAAAGTCACCAATTTGCCTTATAAGTAAAAAGAAATGGTTTATTTTCAAAAGCTAAAAATAACCTTAGTCAAGTCTCTTCTCCACAAGGTGAAATGAAAATTTAGGAATCATCCTTCTAGTTTTCCATTCAGTTTTATACTGCAGTTCAGCTCTATTTTAAGGTCATGGCTTCCCAGGGGGAACACACTACTGAGAATTTAGCTTCAGAGATACCTTGTAGCAGAGAAGGAACAATTGCCATGAAACTCCTCCAAAATTTCTAGTCAGCTACTCTCCTTTCCTGGATATTCTGGAGTACTGAGCACCTGTATAGTTAGAGATGGAGCAGCGGTTGTACCAATCTTGCGTAGAATTTCTACCAGAAGGGCCAATAATACTAGGCTTGTATGAATGTTGTAAAAGACCTTAACCTCACCAGGATGTGAAGCCCATCTACCATTTTCCTCCTCCTGTCTCCACACAAATATAGTTCAAGCAAGACCATATTCCTCCCTTCTATCATCAACATCTACCAGGAAAATTCTTTCAGAAATAAAACAGAACAACAACAAAATGAAACTTTTAAAATGCATGAAAGATGGCAACATTACCATCCCTTAGAGGCTGAGGTCAAGTTCTACCTTTTTTTTTTTTTCCTGCCTCCTCAGCAAAAGCGGCTGTGACTATTTACACAATATAAACACTATTCCTCTCCTTTTCCTGAGAGTCCTGGTGGCTTACATGATACAAAGCTCCTGTCCACCTCTGCTAAGCAGTCACTCTTAAAGGTAATACTTTTTAGTTATGCAAGTGAACATCTGGCACGAAAGAGCAGATCTTAAAGTTGCTCTGGTGTAGAGTGGCACAATACTTACTAGAGTTCCCTAGGTGGACACAGGAGACCGATGGAGGGATTCACATATTTAAGAGAGGAATTTGCTAATTCCCTTAAAGATTCAATATTTGTCAACTGAGAAGTTTGTTCTGGCCAGTTGGCAATGATTAATGACTGTCGTCATCTTGCCTGGGAGAAGAGACACCATTCTAAGCAACCTTTGTGAAGGCTGTGAAGGGGCGGGGGAAGACAATCCCTAAATCCTTGCTGCTGTGTGACCAAAAATGGACTGATGTCAGTCTAATTGTGTCTACTAACACAGGGAAAGTATGTGAGGATTTTATTATGAACAAAAATAAGAACTAAGATTTTGAAAATTAGGTTTATTATTTCCTATTGCTAATGCAATCAGATCACAGACTTTGAATTTCACCTTTGAATACAACTGAGTACCGTATACAACACTGTGATAACCATAGCAAAACGCCCACCAACTATATTGATCTAATGGCTTAACTGATGTCACTCTTGCCGCACACAAATGTAGAGCCAAGTGCATTTTTCTGGCTGAAATTGCACAAACATGACGTACCGCAAAAGCATCCTCAGATGTCTGGCTCATTGCTAGTTTCCATACATGACCTTTTAAGGAGAATTTAGGTCAACCTAAATAAAACAGTTTGTTTCAAAATGGGGTGCCATATGTCAAAATGTACTTAGTCAGCCAGTATAATTTTTAGCCAAAAATTCGTATTATTAGATATGGTGCTAAAGTGTCTGTACTCACCATTTTCTCATGCTGTTTGTGCACACATTTAAATATTTTGCACAAATTTGGTTTTGGTTGCTTAAATGAATCAAAATATTTAAAAAATACTATCATAGTTATTAGAATCATACTGATATCATTGTTTGTTAAAAATCAAGATTAAGTAATACTAAGTTTCCATTATGCTGTTTACGGACTAAATTCTGTCACCCTTTTTAAAAATTCTCAACAGTTCGATTTTCTATATAGATACTGTGGGTATTACTCATCATTAAATCCATAAGTCAGGGAGATAGTCCCAGAATAGGAGATAACTCCCATTTTGACAGGATTGTACTGAATAACACACAAGAAGATGCCTTAAACTGCTGCTACCTAAAAAAAAGAAAACCCAGCAGAAACAGAAACACTGTACTAAAGAGTCTGAACTCCTCTGATGAGGAGTTCCCATCAAAGCTATGAAGAGAGATTTTTAGATCCTCATTAATCCCCACCTGCTACACAATGGCGCGATGCTGCCACTGGCTACGTTCCCAACATTGCACAGAACAAATGCAAGCAGCACTGACACCACAACATAGGAACAAGGGGAAAATAACTTGAGCTTGATAAAAATCCATAGTCATTTTTGAATAGATTATGCCTTTTCAATACAATATAAACTACAAGATCAGACTCAAATTCTAGGCAAGAAAACAATGGGAATCTCAGATTATCCATACTCCCTAGCCGCACTCTGTAGTCCTCACTTAAAATTGCCAGCAGTACAACTGCAAAAATGCTACAGTGATGGTGCTCCATAAATTGGTGACTGATGAGGGACTCTCTTTCAATCGCAAGTGACAAGAAATGGACAAACAGAAATATAATCTAACCGTAGACACTTTTGCACACAGGATGAAATGCATCTTCCATGAGTTTTTGTGCCTATAAAACTTGACAGTGTGAATATTTGACCAAAACTCACCCCTAAATGCGATGTAAACTTAGCCAAAGCAAACATGTACAGTTTTCACCCATCCCCACCACAGATGTTTCAGTATTTAGACAAAACTCTCATTTTATGGAAAATTCAACCATTTTTCACAGTGAGAGCAAACAAACAAATGTAGACTCACTTAATTTCAGTCTTGGAGATGAACTTATTAGAATAGATGAACCGCCTAGGGATTTTTCCCATCATTGGTAAAAAGAATTGAAAACAACTGCACACTTACTGCAAGGCAACTGCAACATATTTGTCAGGCTGGCAGATGTTTCTAGATACTGCAAAGTCTGGGGAAAGTAGGCACCTCAAAGGAGGCAGATTGGAATCTTCAGTGACATGCTGCAACTGACCTAAAACACAGCATTATATGAGTACTTAATGTATCTGGGAGCATAAGACATATCGGACAGGGAGGTCAGCTGCAGCCCCAAATTTTATAATCAGTTTGTTGAAAATCATATTCAGTGGCAACACCAGTCCACAGTTTGGCAACACTCTTCTCCCAGGCTTGTGTATATTGGTAATTCACCACTGTCTGCAGCCAGCCTTCCATGCAATATGACAGAAAAGTTTTTGCCAGAAGAAAAACAATCTGTGTAAGACAGTCAAGAAATCCCCTTTTGATTCCCATTCCATTTACTTCCTCTTACTTCCTTCCCTCTCCTGTTCTTTCCATTATTCCTTTTCCTTGTAATTTTGGGCATGATTTTTTACTCTTGGAAAGTCTGTGAGGCAAACAGATCTAGAAAATAACAGAAGTTAACTTTCAGATTATATTCTATGATTTACAACATGTTGCACTTATTCCTTTTTTGAATGAGTTTATTATTTGGGGAAGAGATAGTCTACGAGAATGACTTGAAAACCTGCTCACAGCTTTCTACCTGACATACTCAATATATATTTCAGTTTGTTTATTGAAAATGATTAATTGAAAGACTAGTATTACTCTTTTGTCTTTACACTTAAGAAACATTACTCATGGTTTTACTAATGTTTTATATTATTAAATCAACTAAAAGCCACAGAGACAGACTATAACTGATACTATCTTGGACATTATTAAAATAAGAAAAAAAATCTCCTTTATTCTTGGAATAGCTATAGTAGTTATTCTTGGAATAACTACTGTATTTCACAATGCCACCATACTTTGTTCTTACCAAGGGGAATGCCCAGGAGCTTGCCTAGCAGATATGTCTGTTGTCTGCATTCATGCACGCTTCCAAATTTTCCTTTAGGCTTCTTCACAACAGAGAGCAGTCATCTTTCTCAGGGTGTTTGTGGCAGTGTTTGTCCTCAAACAAGGATAATATATTTCTATTTTTTCTTAAAATAGGTGAAGTGAACATTAAAATGTTACCAGAAGTTGCTGGATATTTCCAGATCCTATTGAAGCATAAGGGATATGGAAGGTGATTGTACAATTTGAGACACAGCTTTCTAAAGAAACAAACCCTAAGTAGCTTTTGTCTTGAATTGTCCAGAAAAGCCAGAATTAAAGAAATTAATTGCCCTTTTGTGTCCAGTAGACTTCTCTCTCTCTCATCCCCTCTCTATATATATTTACATAAAAATACACAAAATTATTTGGTTAATCAAAAGTATGCTTCATATATCTTGTTCCCCTAAAAAAAGCCCGTTCCAAGTGTCATAGGCTCTGTAGATATTTTATTTTATGAACCTCAGTATAACACAAATTTCAAAATGTTATATAAGTATTTATAGCCGCTTCTGTTGTCATAATGACATGCTGAACAGCAACCATTGGGATATAGACTTTACTACTACAATGGATTTTAAAGCCTCCTTCAATAACAACTCCCAGATGACTCAAAATCCCACATGTCTTTTTCAAGATATGAACGTCTAATGACATAAGATAGCAGAATAAGAACTTCTGTTTTCTAACAATGCTCTAAACTCAGCTGCAATGTTAAAACCCAGCAAAGAGGTTTCAAGAATTCGTAAGGGGAAATCTCTGCGACTGAGCTTAAATCTTAACAGAAGTCAGTGCACAAGTGTTATCCCACAGAAACAGAACATATTTATTCAGATGTGCAAATCTCATACTGTCAGTTTTGCACAGAGACAATTACGGTAAGAGTAGTAGAGAGGATTACGAGATGTTGGCATTTAGAACCTCATAGAGAAGAATAGGTTTTTATCAGTTTCACAGCAGATGTCTGCACATGGGAACAGAATACAAAAGTTAAGTCTGTGGAGACGGACATGTTTTTTAGAAGTCTCAGAATGTAGTTAATGCTGTTATGCCAGTTTAGAAAAAGTAGTTACAAATACAGTGAGATAAACAGTGCACTTTAAATGGGTATTCTATAAAATGCAGAACCACTAACACGGTTAAAGATTCAGCCACTCACAGCATCAGCAGACCCACAACGGAGTTCTAAAGATGGAATTGTTTGGATAACTTGTTTAGTTCTCAATTTAGAAAAGCACTTTAATGTATGCCTGAATCCATTGCTTTGGTTAGCAGAGATGCAATAATTCACATATGTAAGTGCTTTGCTGAAATGAATACTAAACTACACATATATGCTCCCCTGCATGTAATGAATCTTCCGTACTGTCTTGATATACAGCGCATGTATTGCGGGATTGTTCTATAGCCAGACACCACGAAGGATAACAGAGGTACTCTGGGAAAATAGTATATATGAATAATAATTTCATATAAACAACATCTGTCACACTTCCAAACCAGCAGAATTTGGCCTCTCAGAGCAAAATGAGCAAGAAATACCATTTACTATATGTAATGGGATGCCAGCAAGAGAATACTATACCAAACATTTAACTTCCTCCCTTTGTAACACTCCCTTTCCAAACATCTCTTGAGAGTTGATATTTAAACATGCAATTTACCAACCTCCTCAACTTAATGTAAATATCCAACAGAAGTTCTTAAAGCCTCAGTGTGTAATGAAACAACACACTAAAGCTTATTTTAATTCACTGAGAGTTATATAAAATGGAAGTATATGAAGATGTCATTAAAGGAAAAGTGATACAGGAATGAACTTGGAATGGATCATACAAAGTAGGTAGAAATATAATTCAGTGCTCAGATGAAAAAGTCTGAAAACTGTTATTCTTCGTGCTGGTCTATAGTTTTCCAGGGTACTTACCGATTACTTACAAGCTACTGGAATTGCCATGCCTCATCAGACTAGCAATAGGTTAGGAAAAGGCAAAATAACAGGTTTTCCTAGTTAAGTCTCACCATTGCTCTGTCTCCTCTACTCACATTACCGCATGTAACTGTGAACACTCTCTTTGGTCATAAAAATATCTTTAATCTTACTAATTCTTGTCTACTACATAATATTGTATTTGATTCAAGCTTAATCTTGAATTTAAAAAAAAAAAAATCAAGTAAATACATCAGAAAACTGAAATTTTATTGTAGTAATTATAAAAGCTAGAACAGAGGCCTAAAACATCATAAGGATAGCTTTTTAAAACCTACTCCAAAATATATATGAAGTTTTCACTCCCCTGTCTGTAGAATCAGAGGAAAGTTTTCACTTAGCATTTTATGCTCTACAGAACAGAAAGTACCCATAAAGCCAGGAAGCTTATAGTTCTATTATAACTACCCTTCCAGGCTATAGGTGAAGGAAGCAAGAGATGACTGAGCACGATCCCAGTTTAGTCTCATTCACCAACGCTCTCCTCTGTAATGTAACGTTTAATATAGATCCAGATAATTTCAAGTACTTCCAGAAGCCAAACTTTAAACAGACAATTTAGGAAGACACTCAGTTCAACATAATCTTCAGGCTTTTTACTAACTATACTACTTTTAAAATTATTAATTCAAATTAATTGATTGAAATACTGGTGTTATCTCTATTGTCAAATGCAACAGATGTAGCTATAGTTTCACAGATGTAGCTATAGTTATCTTTTTGTTGGTGGGTTACTCACAATTAACAATACTCATTCTTGATATTTTACAGAGACTGTAGATACTCATCTAAAATAGAACAGCTCTGACAGCCTTCACATCTCTTTTCTTCCCGTTGTGTTTAAGTAAGAAGATGCACATGTTACAAAGAGAAGTAATTAAAACTAAGCAGACTATGAACTATGTCCTGACTTTTAGTATAATTGCAATATTTTTCAGTTTAAACCACACAAACTAAAATACAGTTTTTATCATGGTATTGAAGAACTTCAAGAAATAAATGAAGCCAATCCTTCTTTAAGCGGATGACAATTCTTCATAAAGAACACTACCTCAGGAATAGAAGTAGTCCACAGAATGGAATGGGCATATGTGTGCAGTTACTGTGCCTACTTTGACTATCTTGCTTCTGGCATAAGAACTCCATAAAAGTATATAAAAAAAAAAAAAAAAAAAAAAAAAAAAAAAAAAAAAAAAAAAAAGACCTTACAGCACTTCAAATATCAGGTCAGGTTTTATTATATCCATGATTAGTAAACAGAATCCATAAGATATCAGGTTCTTATTATGATATTTACTTTGAATACTTTGGTCTCTTGTTAATAATGGCTTTCAGCCACATATTTCAATGATATGGAGTTTATGCCAGATGCAAATAGTGATTAGTTGTAGTCATCTAGGCACGTTTTATGTATACATATTTCATCTTAAATTTTTGAACTCTATGTCTACATACATTACATAAAAAATAACTTCTTCTTTACATGCAAAAGTAATATTTTTGGTTTTGATACTCATGAATTCCCAAAAAGTACTTTGGACAATATATTTCAGGTTGTGGATTATTCTCCATTTGACTGCCCATTGTTTATAAGGTACTCTGTATGACTCATCGTTAATTTACTTTTGTATCTATTTCTGACTACATGACAAACATTACTAGGCTAATGACACTTTGGATATACATTTCCATTGTGTATAAATGATCATCCCAACTAAAATTCTTAAAACATTCAGAAAGCATTACTCACCACATGATTCTAGCCAACCATATAACTCTATATGTGAGAGGCAGTAATCCTTCCTCTGACATTCCACATATACCCTTCAGGGTAAGATTCAGTTACCCTTATCTTCACAAAAAAAACCATCTCCCCGCTTTTTGGCTTTAAGCACTACAGAAAAAGTTTCTTCATGACAAATTAAATTGACATTGGCCTACAAAAGAATTCTTAACTACTTTGAGTGTCATATTAAAGAATACAAATAGAAATGCTATTCAGAAACAGCATTCTTGCAGTTTGGAGGGGGGGGGGGGGGGGGGAGTTCAGTGAAACAGAAACCTACTTATCTTTTTTTTCTCTTTAAAAGGGAGAAGTAAAAAAAATCAGATGGGGCAGGAATCTAGGACTAGAGCACTTCTGTGAGGAGTTGTTTCTCTTTATCCCCAAATCAAGAACTTCTGTTTGATCTCATACCACATCTTTCATCATACTGCAGTGGTGCCTAAAAAGATAGCTAATTAATTTAAGTTATGTCATAGCTTGAAAGGCCTATAAAATTGTCTGGATCTTCTTTTGTTCTTGAAATAACCAGTAATAAAGCATACGGTTTGTGCAGCAGTAATAACATCCACCTCTAAAGTACTTCAATCTTTTTAGAAAAAAAAAAAAAAAATCAATTTAACAACATCCAGACAACATTGTACATGAGACATTCAATGTGCTGTACTAACATTCCATGTTGCCAATTTCAGCAGGTTCCTAAGCTACAGAGACTTGGTTAAAAATGAGCAGAAAGGCTTGTAACTTTGTGGATAGCTGATATGAAGAAAAAGGTGATTTCTCACCAATGCAATGCAACAACACAGCTACCCATTTTCTTGTAGCCTGTTTTCACAGCATCCACTTGATTTCATGTTTGTCTTTAGGATAGTTTTCATGAAAAATAAATTAAAACATGTAATGTTTTCTTTTTCCTTTGTCAAAGCAGAGTAAGGAAAACATTCTTTCCTGTCCTATGGCAGAATCTAAATGCTTGAGGAATTTTATATATACCCAAAGTGGAGATTCTCATTTCACATACAGAAGTTGAAGTCAATAGATTTTTTTGTCATCTTTAAACTCCCTAAATAGATTTTTAGTAAAAAAAAACAAATCTAAAATTCAGAATTATTAAAGTTAAATATTTATTTCACAGATCTCTAATATAAAAAAAGTAATGAATTCTAGAGTACATTCGCATTTCCTTCTTATCAACAGAGACACAATTCAGGAAAGACTTCTGACTTGTCTAGCTGGATTTGATCCTAGAAAATGAGGAAAATTTAGGTAGGATTTTGGTTTCCATTCCACTTTACCAAGCAGTGAGGGATTATTGCTTCTGGTTTTGCATGTATCTACTACAGTATATAGCTATTTAGGATAATTATGAATTATGAAAGCAAATGCTTTTCAAGATCAAAGGACAAAGCCAAAGGCAAGCATATACTTCAATTGATTCAATGATCCTTTTGCTTTCTTTTCCTGATTTTCCACATGGCACAATATCAACAAGTGAAAAGCTATCAGGCTCAGAGAGCAGAATATCCATTTCTGGATGCTGCAAGTCACAACAGCTGACAAAGATGATATGTTCCTTGACCACTTGTGAGTGCTGCATCAACCCGTATGAGAAACGACTAGAAGATTCTATTCAAAACTGAAACTTCCCCAAAATATTTGCTTATATACGTCAAGTATATACTTATTTCCCCTTGATCTCAATGGGATTTTAGACTCTGTCCTGAATCATGGTCATAGAAGAAATGGTTTTGGGCTTCTCCAAAACAATGAGGAGATGAGCTTTTAGAGGTGCAGAACTTGTTAGCCACATAAAAACCACAGGGACAAGGAGGAGACAAAAAGACCCATACTTGGTCATTTTAGCCAGTGGAGAAAAAGGATCACGAGCCTTCATGGAGCTGCTGGTGAGTCACTAGGGTTCTAAAGCGTTTCCTCACACGTTTCAGTACATTGTTTTCCTTTGCAACATCACAACAAACTGAGAACAGTCCTTCTATATTTAAAATGTGAAAGTATATTAAATATTATTTAAGTAGACACTTTCTGTTCCAAGTTCGGTAATTTTCAATTAGTGACTAAAATGGCTTTCAACGGAGAACATGACTGGCCTTGAAGCTGTGATGATCTCTCTGATCTCATTGTAATGTCATTTTTAGATGTGCTATAGCATTTCAACAACATTTACAAGGTTAATCTTCCTGAAATTTTCCATTAGTTACTTCCTGGAATTTTCCAATAGAGAGGAAGTAGGATTATGATATTTAAGAACATATAATTAGTGAGACTGCTTTCTAGGAGTAAGCTTGACCGTCTATCTTTTCCTGTAGTTATGTCCATTTGTCTGCTCCCCCACCCTGCCCCACAACAATGATCTTTTCACACTTTTAAATTAGATTAAGGTACCTAGTGAAATACATAAATGCAGTATTTCCCTTTGTTTGTAAAAGTGCATTTGGATGTAATAGAAGCAGCAATAACATACAGTGAAAGCATGACACTCTCTCTTATAACAGACATCAAAGAGATACTTTGAGACTTAAAGGCTTTCTCCTGAAATAGGACATCTAAAAAGAGAGAGAAAAAAAAAAAAAGGTATTGCAACTATATCATAGTTGCAAACAAACATTTTCTTGGTGCTATTGTTTTTAAATACTTATTTCTGCTACATGGTGAAAATGTGGACTTTTCCATGGCAGTGTAGATGAGTTTATTCTTGCAGATTAATTGTTCTCTTTTTGGTACTTCCTATTGCAGAGCTATCATGAATGAATTACAGAAATTGAAAAAACTGAATATAAGTTTCATGAATGGGAAAAATTATGTACATAGCAAACTCATTTATAATGTGTGAGAATTTAGTTCTTTAAGGTGCAAGATTGCATGTATGGACTCAAAATAAGGAAATAGACACGAGCAACTTCGACCTTTAGTTATACAAATAAAACATAGCATGTTATGAAAATAGAATCTGCTAGATTTACATTTTAAGTAGCAGAAGATATTAAGAAAGCATGAGGAAGTGAGTTTTTTGGTGAGGGAGATAGGGACTCATGAAATAAACTGTAAAGTGAAAGTGTTCCTTCTTTCAAGGTAACAGTCCAGAAGACAATTTTAAATAGTTTTTCATGGTCATAATTCTCTAGCCGACAAACTGGCAGAGCCTTCACAGTTATATGAAGAACTTGTTCCTTTCTGCAAGAGAACAAGAGGTTTCTGCTGGAACTAATGATGACATATTTAATATTACCTAACATTAGATAAAACATAACTGAAATAGGTATTTTGCTGACAAGGTAATTGAGGTAGACAGAAACTTAAGAACCTATCTCAATAAGAACTATTATTTTGTTCATCACTGTCCACCACAGTACCAAAATGGCAGGAAAAACATGAACTATAAGAAAGATGGCAAGGCAATACATGGATGAATAGAGAACAAAAAAAAAACATGAGGAAAAAAACCCACAAAGTAGCTCAAATGTGTGATTTATAAATACAACAAATGGCTTTGGAAAAAATAAAGATGGTGTAATGTAAAAGCAGAGGATCTCAAAGTGCACCACATGCATAATTTTCTGGCACACTGACACTGAAAATATGTAGGGTATTGTGTTTTCAATAATTCTTCCTTTCTAGAACAACAAATCCAACAAAGAACATTGAAAGCTCTAATGCATTAAAGCATACATATAAAAATCTTTTACATTTTTCATACTGAAACATTTCAGGCTGAGAAGGACACACTAATTTGATTATTTTTCTACATATTTTCTAATATACAATTTATTAGACTGTATAACACGTTAAGTATTTTATAAGAGTTGGGTAGAATATCGCATATTAAGTAAAAGCTACTCCCTAAACACCGTGTCCTTGCTAAACAAGGTAGGATTCTTCACGCTAGGTCTATTGCAGAAGTATCCTCAAAGGGAAACCTGTCTTGCTGCTTATTGCAACAGTTGTGCGAAGTGTGGTTATCTCAGATATCGCTGTTGATTTGCACATGAAATATATACAGCACACAGTTTTGTGAAAATACTTAGATGACTGCTTCAGATAATTCTTTCCTTACTAATTTTCACAAGATAGAGATAGTTTCTCCATGGTCTCTTCCCATTCTTAACAGAGGAACTAACTTCATAGTATAAAAAAACACAAGACATCAGAGGCATATCCTTCTGAGAGATTCTGTAAATCTCCTTAGACATCAGTGTTTGCTAAAGCAAAACATTCTCATGGAACATTTGAGGACTTAAATTAAATCAGATAATATCCCATTGAATAAGAGAGGAAAGGCTGTCCACAAAACTTTTTTTTTTAAAGTATCCTTTCCAGTGGAGCAAAATGAGTTATGTTTTCATAAAGCAGAGCTAATGCTAGCCTACGAAGTCACTCAATCATATCAAAACTGGAAAAGAGATGAAATCAGTGGAAGAGGGAAGGGGCCAAAAATACTGACTGGAATTCCAAAGATAGTTTAGATTCAATCATATTCTTCATATTCTCTATTTAATTTGTTTAAATTTATATATTGCTTAATGAAAATTCTTCACACTTCATTTGATCAAGGACAGCTTAAACCATTACAAGATTTAATTGACTCAAGTATTAAGAATAAATTGAAGCCTATAGCTGAAATTAACACTTCTCAAACCATTTCTATAGGGACAATATTGTAGTAAACATCTGGGAATCACTCAAGAAAAGAAAATGTCTGTTTATAAACATTTGAAGAAGTAGCTATTAAAACAATGATTTCACAATCAGGTTATAGTTGTCTTGTTTCTCTCAGAGAACGTTTGGAAATAAGTTTGAATACAAAGGAATTAAGAAATATATTGAGACTGTATTATGACCAGGACAGCCAGCTGATAAAAGACTTGAGTGGAACTCCTTAATATGGTATGACTTATTTACTTGGGAAGAAAAACATAACATATGACCGGTCTGATAAAATCAGATTCTGTTTTGAATATTTAAATATCTGAAAAGCAAGCTACAGTTCAAGTATGTTACTGTTGCCAGAATTACTCAGTAACTGCAACAAATGTATCTTATAAAGCCCTAACTTTTCAATTGTCTAATTAATCAACAGAAAAATCAATAAAAGCTTTACCCCGAAGAATCACCTTCATCTTCAACAGTAAATCAGAATAAGAGAAGGGAGGAGATCTTTTCATGTAAATAGCAACAACAAATAATCTCAGTGAAAAGTACTGAAGAAAAGTAGTAAGACACAGATCAAAGGTCACATTCTTCTCTCACTTGTAAACAGTTAGTCACCACATTTCAAGCAGGTACTTCTTGTATGTCACAGAGTAGAAACAAATATCTCCCTTATATTTCAGCAATACCGTCATTGCCAATTGAGCTGTGACCCAATGAAGTACAATAAATACCAAAACAGATAAATGCTGACATCCAATTGAACTTCTTTCATAATATTTAGTTTTACATCTTAATGCATTAATTAAATATTGAACTTCCTCACCCCTTCCACTACACATGGCTAGTATTAATTTACACAAAAAGGAATTACAAGTGTCCTCAGAATGTGTACAAATCCTTGCATTCTTTTAAAGATGACGGACTTCCTGGCATGTCTGAGTAAAACCCCCAAAAGTAGGAACTTACTTCTTTTATAAAATGAAGTTACATAAAAGGAGAAAGCAAGGCATCTGAAGAGAAAAAATAGATCTTCAGATTGCAGTTAGTTATTAGTCTACATTCTCTGAATAAAAATCTCTTAATCAACAAAAAGTAGAATAGGCGTCCCTCATTTTTACTACATGAAATGACAGTAATTAACATAACATTTTCAAGAGATCAGTAAAAATACCATCAATTTTCCATTTTTCTCGTGCTCACTGATTGCTAATAGATGAGGTTTAGTTCAGGTAAACAAGAAAGAGGAGAACACAAAACAAAAGTAATTTTATAAATGAGAGAAATGTGACTAAAAACTACTACCTTTTTTTTCCACAGAATACTGAAACCCCTGATTAATACTGATTAATATGCAGCACAGTCATATTAATCAATTACTTGCTCCAACTGCACTTTGAAGAGTGAGGCGCTTGCTTCCACAGGCATATAACATGACTACAAAAACTTCCTAAAATACTCCCAAAAATTGCTTTAGCAAAGATAAAAAGTGTAGAAGGAAATTATTTCAAATCCAAACATGAGGCTTACTACAGATTTCTCTTCAGGAAAATTCAAGGCATTTCTGCACTACTGTGTAACATTCATGTGTTATGTAAACAAAGTAATTTTGTTCCAGGCAAATTTCTTTATATAGATGGATAGAACCAAATACATTTTTAATAAAATCTCACCAATTGCCAATTCCACCCCTCACTTGGTCAAATAAATAAATTAAAAATACTGAGTACTACATCTGCTCCTTCTCCAGTCACAGTAAACCGTTCACTGTCCACAGTGCATGCCCCTCTTTAGCCTCAAATAGCATTGAATTATTTATGAGTATTTTGGAAGAAAAAAGAGAAAAGTTTTTTTCATGTTTAATAATGTCTCCCAGGGGAAGCATTTTATAATGGTTAAAAAATATACCCTGGAGGAAAATATTTCCTTAATATCTTATTATCCTAAAAGGGTCATCTCAATCCTCAAGCAATACCACATAAACATCATTTTTGTCATTAGTGAAACATCCAGTAATCCAAAATCATTTTTAGATCATTAAAAAGATCATTACTGACTTTTCAACAGGCACACACTTCATACTGGATATGAAGCTTTGGCTTTTCCATCAAATAAAGGAGATAACATACTTACTTTTCTGTCTGGCCAATTATATTTTGCAAATATTGTATCATATGTGTCCACAGCTCCATCAGTAATTAACATTATGGCTTGGCTGCAAATACTTCCTTGTCCTGTGTGATTGAACTGTGAAAGGAAACAATCATTTAGTTACAGCACATTCCTGTTACACGAAGATAGATAGGATTGTACTGGAGAAACATGGATCTTGTCAAATCTCTGGCATGCTTAAAAGTCAGTGAAAGTCTCAGGTTTAAAACAGTTTACTGTAGGTATTATGATCTTACTGAATTGTAATTTCAATTGTGTAACAGATTCAGGATTCATTTTATAGCCTCATTTTTATCAGCTTGAAATTAAGAAACATATATAAATACAGCACTTTGCCAAATTGAAAGTGTATCTTCCTGATTTAGATACATTTTGACACATCTATATAGGGTTTGCTTTGATTACACACAATGTTAAAAAAACAAGCTACACAAAAAGAAGAAGAAATGAACAATAATTTTACTGGTAAGTACAGAAGATACATCACTTATAGAAAGACATACGACCATTCACATAGCATTCATATTCACTGAGGATTACATTCCATATGTTATTTTTCATAAAATGTTTATCTGGGAGCACGAAGTTAATATTTATATGTTCTCAGATTCTTCTATTAATCAAAATGAATACATACAAGTAATTCAAGCTGCTGAGCAGCAGTACTTGAGCACAGGCACTTAGACAGCAATCAAGATATCCTTTGGAGTATGCAAAGAATGTTTCATCATTCCTCAAATGGGATTCTCTCCTGGTCAAAGAGCAAGTAAATCAGACTGAGTCATAACATAAGCTTTGATCTTTTGATTCTGGAGTTGGTGTCTTAATTTTGAATTCATGTGTCATGAATTCTATCTACTCTTATAGCAGAATAGGCTCTTATTTGTCTGTGTATTATTTCATATATCCAAGGAACCTAGGTGAAGCATCTGGCTTTTAGCAAAACAAAAATGCAAAGTTGGAAAATTATTTGATTTTTAATTACTCTGTATGAACACTAAAAAAATCTGTGAAAAGATCAATAAACTGGGTCATTACACACAACGCTTTATAGACTGGGCTAACATTTGAATACTTGATAATGAATTAACAATCTCCTATTGTTCTCTTCCTATATCGTTTTCAGGCACATTACCAGCTCTGAGATTAGACAAGGCCTCATCCTACTGCCTTTCTCTTGGTATTGGGAAAGCCAAGCAATAATTACCTTGTCCCACCTTAACAGCCTGTCTGTGATGAATAGTGCCCAAAAAAAGGTGGTCTTATTTGAAAAGTAGTATTTAAATTTAAAGTGAATCACCTTTTGAAGTGAAAGATTCTAACTGCCTCTGGATTCAAACAAATTTATTTAGAGTATTCAAGTTTGATTTGGGCTAGCAACTGCTCTGTCTATAATCTTTCATCAGTCTATTCACCCTTATAAACTGGCTTTTCTTCCCAAAACTCTAAAAACCTTTTTTCTAGAAAAAGTTCTTAACTTCTAGAAATGTCATTTTTGTAGACATGCCTGCAGTAGGAAAGGGAGTGGATGGTGGGTTCTAGAAGTGCTCTGTCCTCTTTTCTTCTGCCTTAACATTTCTGTATCTGAGTAATCACATCCACAATAATTCAACAATTATTTATATCTGCAGATCTCCAGAACTAAAGTGGCTTTAAAGAGTTAGCTATATTCTGGTCACTGCCTGTGTGAAAACTCTTATCTGTGATACCTGCAAGGCAGTCTGTCCTTAGAGTGTTTAGTCATGACAGCTTTTCCAGTCTTAACCAGAATGAGAATTATTGAAGTGGGATTCCTTCGTTAGTATGATCTTAGATCCAATATTTTCTCATAAAGTTGAAGTTACTTTGTCAAGGGATATATTCTTCACATGGACAACATATTTTGAAAGAGACAAAGGTATATTAAAAGGGAAATTACGCATCTGCATTATTTTACATAGCTGTTTGAATATTTTGAAGAATGAGATTAAATTCATAAGCTTTGATGAGTAATATCTTCTCATATTCGTCTAGAACTTTAATTTTATTGAATAGCAAGAGTGATGAAAGTGTTTTCCATAATAATAACAATGACAAGGGGCTTATGATGAACTACAATTAACTCAGTGATTCATCAGTTAGCAGCAAAAATTTCAATGCATCCTGACATTTACAGCATTTGGTTGTGATTAACAGTCTTTGAAATGTCACAGAATTTTATTTAATTGGCTATGATTTTTTAAAGGTAATCACTGCGAAGACCGCATTTGTCACCAAAAGAGATAATTGCAGTTGTCACATGACACAGTAGGTGCCTAACTACTGCACCAAGCACTTCTATATTCTTACACTGTATAATGAACACTGCATAAATTGATGATTGGAAAGGATTTGGAAGTGGATTTTTAAACATGCTTTTCAAAGACATCAGCATCAACCATGTTCAAGTCTTAACAACCTAGGCAAATACTGAAAGGTAATTGCAAGGCAAAATTAACCGAGTTTAATTACTGTAACCCCTGCACCATTCTATAATCCAACCAAAATCTTAATAGACTATTTGTGTAAAATACAGCTTTTCCTTTTTTCTTTTTCCTTTTCTTCTTTCCCCTCTCCCTTTTTGGAGTTGATATTCTTTTTTCCTTCTCTCCCCTGCTTTGTTTTTTAAATGTAGATGAGACATCCTTAGCTAACATATAATTCACAAGAATAGATTTCTCACACACAAGGTCATATCCTGTAGACAAAGTGGAAAATAGCTGTACTTTTTTAAGGAGAGATTAAGTAGCTTTTTCTCTGTCCTACGCTACTTAATATAAGCTCCCAAAGACCTTCGTGATATCTCTGTAAACAATAGAAAAGATTTTTATGCTGTTGATTCTGGAAACACACGCAAGAAGGCTTAAAGCTGTAATATTCCCTTTGATAGTATAAACAGTCATTACTCCACGTTGAATAGATCTGAACATACATGTAGCATGATCCATCATCACCTTGGAGATCAAAAAAAACTTTCACTCACCATAGGTACAATTCAGTACATGGGATGCCAGTTCCCTTGATTCTCAAAGCTATCAGTTTACCTAATGAGATTTTCATACTACATTCATCGTTATAACTTCAGTTGCCTCACAGATTTTAAAACAAAACAATCTTATCTCAGGTCTTCTTGATCACTGTCTAGAATTTTTATTTTTTTTTTCAGTTAACATGGATTTGGAAGACTAGTATAGAGCACCTCTTGTATTAAGACCAGTTGGTATTTACTGCTGTGTATCTGTCTCCTAAGACAATATTCAGAGCCCACAATGAGCTTCTTAATAAATCCTCTACAAACAAATGAGAGCATTGTTTACTTCGTGCAGCTTTTCCCATTGCCATTTTTGGCATTCACCACATAACTAGTTCCCCACTGTCTGGGTGAACATGTGGGCAGTGGGTGGAGAAAGATCCTCATCTTTTCATCTTAGGATTTTATGTCCAGAAAAGAACCAATCAATATTGTGCCTCAAAATGAATATAAAGGAATTGGAACCATTAGTTAGTTAATCTATGATCCTATACTATAAAGGCAGGCAAACTTGTCCAGTCAAATCCTTTGGATAATATTTTGTTTTGAGGTCTCATTTGCAAGGTACATCCTTCAATCAAAAGACAATTTGCTACTTATTTTAGATGGGATTTTCTTTTTTTTTCCAGCAGACTAACAGATTTTTTATTTTTTTTTTTTCCCCAAAAGAAATGACTACACTAATTTTATGTGGAGTTTGGAAGGGAAACTAGATGCCATGCACTAGATTATCTCCATGATCATGATGTTAATCTTCTAGAAACTGCATTCCTGTTACAGACATTATTCATGAGAAAGTTACAAGAAAATTGGCCTTAGGTTTTTGGCAGATAAATAGTTAAAATAATATTAATACCTCTGACCTGGTTAGACAAAGCTTTACATTTCTCTCTCTTAGGGTATTACAAAAGTAAGCACAAAAGTGCTCAAATAACTTATTTTACGTAAGCTATAAAAGATATCGTTATGCCAGAAGTCAAACCACTGAACAATCCCAAAGTGTTTATGAATATAGAAATTCCTGACATTCCTAAAACATTAGCCCTTCCAAAGAAAAAAACAACAACCTAAACTGTAAAATTTGCATGTTATCCTAGTATTGTTTAACACCTAGAACAGCTACTGAAATAAACCTTATTTAATGTAAACATGTATACATAGGTTTCATCTGCATGTATAGACACAAAATACATTAATACATGAAGTATACATATAAAGATGCAAAATCATTTTTCTTTCACCACATATAGTTTATATACAATTCTTGTTCAATAGATAATATTTTACTATCATCACATTTTCGAGCAAGTTCCAATTTATCTTAAAATTGACAGTAATCACTAAATAGCAGAGAAAGATGTTCACAGCATAAGTCTGAAAAGCATTAACTTACTTCATTGAGCATATTGAAAGCTTCATTTAAAGCAATGTCCAGCATCCCAATTCCTTTTGCAAAAAGTTTGTCAAGGTGTTCCCTGAAATGCTGAAACATGAACAAGAAGGTTTTATTTGTCAGTATATTGTTACAACATACATGCTGATTTCTCAATTCTTTAGACCTACTTCTTAAGCTTAAATGACTGCATACACTAATTCATAAACCGAAGTAATTCCTGGTTAATCCTTTTTATTCTTGAAGTCACAGTAAAATACAGATGTGTTAGAACAATAATGACAAAAAAGCATCACAAGATATGTTTTTGGCTAGTTATTCAACCAAATAGTTTTCCTTTGGGTTTTTCGCTTGGTTTTCTATTTAGGGATACCCATATTGTCTTCTTGCTTCAAATAGTAATTTTTATATTATTTCTAACTATTCAGCTTGTAGATTTTTGGGATCTGCTACTTAATAATTCTTTCTGAAATTTAGCTTTGGGATTCTATTATGATCCCTCCCTGAAAGATGGTAGACGCTAATCATCAGGCCATTGCAGTTTAAATGTAGTTTATCAATGTCACTATGATATTGACATTGATAAAGAGCTACTTTACACAAGAAGAAGGGGCTAACCACTTGCTAGCTATATGCAACTATCTATGTTGCGTAGTCAAACCGAATTTTTGCAGTGTTAAACAGCTCATCAGTTATGCACTGCCATACTTACTGGCCATGAGCATGTGTAGAATTTTATAACAACCAGTTCTTAGAGGCTGACAGGTCAGAATTCATCTTATTTTCCTCTTTCTAAACAGATGTTATTTCTCTGGATATGTCAGAAGTTTGACAAATTTCATTAGTTTTGCACTCAACAAAAATTTAAAACTATTATACAAGGTGTACATTAAACTGTAGTTTTTTAGAGAAAATGTAAGCTACGAAGTACTAACTAGTACATATTCAAAACAATGTTAGAACTACTTCCCAAAAACAAAATGTTCAGAGGAGAAACAAATTCTCTTAGGTTTATAAAAAGGAGCAATATATCATTAAAAAACAGTATCATGGACCATGCTGTCATAAAGGGACACTGTATGCACCATCAACAAACAAGTACTTCACTCCCATGATTTTCTATGATGGAAACAATTGTTTTTTTTATTTCATAAAAGATATTACAGCAGTATATTAGAAGGCAAAGAACTTGCTATTTCTTTATTAAATTTCAGTAAGTTGAAACAGGACAATTTACATCCTAGCCCCTAGGCAGTTCTGAAGCCACAAAAAAAACCCAAACCATTGCTTTTTCAAAACAATTATCTCATAGTGACCTAATAAACGTGGTTCGTCACAGCTCAATACTTTGAACAGCCGAAAGGCAGTTTTGTTCATCTAAATAAGCAAGGATAGAGTAAACGCCTGTACAGCTACACTGCAAAATGGTTCTTTTTTTTTTCCCCAACTTAAACATAACTATAAATAAGTAAATACTAGTCAGTATTTTATAGTACTAGTAATTGCTGTTTTAAATACATTTTTAAATTTAATAATTAATTTGTAAAAAGAAAATGAAGACATATGTGGTGGGAAATAGCAGGGAGGCAATGCTTTTGTGAAGTATTTCAGTCTCCACAGCTGGGCAAAAAAGTTACCTCAATAGGTTAGTAAGAGGAAAAAATTTATTTATCAGTCCACTGGTCTTAAAGCATTGTTTAGGCAAGAAAGCCAATTCAACCTAATTATCTTCTATAGAAGAAGAATTATAATACCACTGTCCCTTGAATTATGACTTTCGTACTTTTTACAAGCAATGATGAAAGTAAGAATGATCACAAAATACCCAAATATTCAATAAAGGCATCAACCTTTTGTTATTCTGTATTCAACTTTTTATTTCAAAGTATCTCTGAAATTTAGGTCCACATTGATCAACAGCCACTTTGGCATATTCTTGACTTCAACTAATGTGGCCTGGAAATTGAAAGCAGCAATGCAATGATGGTTGTTTCCCAGAAAAGGGCTACTTCAACTGTCAGCAGCACAATGTAGCGTGTTTTCCATAGCTATTTTAAAACAGAACAACTGACCAACAGTCAGATTCAGAGACTACTGACTTCAGTGCTCAGGGTGACTTCAATACACATGGCCGTCAGTCCATATACAGAAGGATTAACTTCTGAAGGGGACAATTAAAGTTACTAAAGCTTTCCAGAAACACAGAAAACACAATCGTATTTCATGAAATATGTAAAGCTCATATAAATTTAGAATTGTATATTGGAATTCTTGCAAAATTAAAATATGTCATGTTTATAAAAGTCTCCAGGAAAAATCTTAGCAAAATGAATTTTACATATTTACATTTTTAAACAGAAGATGTTGTTAAGATTTAAAAAATATGGAAAACAAGCAGTTTACTATAGTTTCACCAGCGTCAAAATCAATTTCACAACATCAGAGTTGTGTTGATCAGACATTTTCAAGCTGCTGAAGCAACCCTCTGCTCATAACCTGTCTCTGCCAGATACATGGAATGAAGGTTAGTTTACAGTTACCACAGATGCTTCCCTACTAACACAGCAATTCACCACGAAACAGAGGAGTTATCTGAAAATTAATAAAGCCAAATTTTTGTATTGGAAATAAGTTTCTAATCTTACCATTTCACAAATCAGATACGTTAAAATAAATACTTATTAGAAATTACATTTCTCTTTAGAATACATTAATGCTTCATAATTAAACTAGAATTATTTTGGTATTAAAAAATGTAGCAGTTTATAAAATCTCTGAACACTTCAGAGACAAGTACTGTGGAATGTTTATTACAATTATATACATTACCAAGCATGAACATACAGCATAAACAGATTACCAAAAGTTACTAGTAAATGGTATAATCTCTAGTGTATAATTCAGTTCACATGATTTGTCAGAAGAAAAATATTTTCTTTTGCCATAGCTATATAGAGATAGGTTCTGACAAATACACTGTTGATATATGAAGAAATATAATAGTGATGTTTGATTGATGTAAAATAGTAAAAATGATAAAAATGGATTTCATGCAGCATGAATTTTAACAAATCAATGTTTTCTGCCTCTGGGCTTCAGAATGAACAGATGCTACAAGGGGATTCTACAAAAGGATTAAATGACGAAAATGTTTGTGTGGTTTGGTCTTTGTTTGTCTGGAGGAGAGGGTTACAGTGCTTTTTTACTTTTTTAAATCAATTCCATCCTCTGTCTTGTCTTTGGTTTTATGAGAATTTCAGCACTTTGTATGTCCACTGGAAAAATCACACAATAACATGCAAATTAACATTTCTTTGTTTCCCTTTTTATCACACCAGATGCCCTGGATGTGTGGCATTAATTGGATTGATGTCAAAAGAAATCATGTTTCATTTTACAGGCAGCAAAAAGAATAAGTTCCTGAGATTGTTCACTCTACATCTAGCCAATGTCGTTTATTATTAAACAATCAAAATGTACTATTGAGCTTTCATAGAGACTAGGTTTCCACCTTCTCAGAGTGGTATTTTATCCTGACTTCAAAGGGTAGACAACTGTAATAACCATTATCTGTCTTGCTGTTGTTTCAAGGAAAATTTATAAGAAAAAAAAATCCAAATCTCCACACACTCATTTTTTTCCTATTTTACATGTCCAGTCAGTACAGCAATGCCCTGCCAGTCATGCTATAGTGCCCCCTTTGTTACTGGAAAAGGCATTTTTTAAAAACATTGTACTCTGTGTATGAGAAAAGCAAAGTTTCAAACTTGTACATGTCTCAATTTTTCTACAACTCGCTCACATGTGTCTCCAACTGCCACTCAATAATTTCATCACTTACAAAAGCAGTGCAAAACAGAAAAGTATATTTCAATCCTACTGGTAGTGAAAAAATGTCAAGGCAGGACATGAACCACTGAAACACAAATTTAAAAGAAAAGAGTAAGTGATTTTGGAATAAGGTAGCAAACACCTCAATTTCTCTTTCAGTAGCTTTCAGAAATCAGATCCCAGAAAGCAGGATTCTCCTACTCTTAATAAGTCAAAAAGCATATTTTAATATTTACATCTAAAATAGCTCTTTTTAGTAATAAACTGCACAAGAAATAACATTGGCTCACCTCGGCTTCTCTTTACTGTCCTGTTGGAGCCCTTGTAATTAATATCTGAATTTCCTAGAGTTTGAACTGGATACCTGTCCAACTGTGTGCACATTCACATGCAACTGTATGCTTAATTCCCATGTGCAATTACCAGATTGCAATATCTAACTATGGACTCAAATATCTAATTGACATGCATAATCTTGGTAATTCTAAATGCAAATTAGGCACATAATTATGACAATCAGACTCTGATGTCTGATTACAAAATTATAGAGCCAGAGCCCAACAGGAAAAGTTGTGTCTTACTACAGAGAGGGAGCATAGATGTGTTCAGCTGTGGAGGCATCTATGATCCATTTAGAAGTGGCTGAAAAACATGAGCTGAAGAGAGCAAGGATACAAATCCAGTGGTGCACATCATCCAAGACAAAGTCTTTGCATATGTCTACAAATGTTCAGCCCAGAACATCAGGGATGTGTACACTTGCCCTCATACCCTTGCTGCTGATTTTGTCTGTTCATAAACACTATCCACTGTCAAAACCAAAAAGTCCCAGTGAACCTAACATCTGATAATAATCCACGTATGCAAATCAAAAAGGTTCTCTTTTTCTTTTTAAACTGTGTAAAGTTTGTTAGGACCCTCTAAGTCAGAAACAAATCAACAAATACATTGGATGGATCTAGAATCGGGAAATAGATTATTGCCCTAGGTATGCTTACAAATACACCTGTTTGAAGAACAATGGGGTAAACTGAACGGAGTATACTGAAACTGTTTCTCCAAAGATGAAAAAATAATATTCACACACCTATTTCTGCCTTAAAATCAGGTGGTTCAATTTGACTTGGACTAATTCAGAACCTAAATGAGGAGGAACATAGAGAGATTTTTAATGGTCTTCATATTCTAATGCTTCATGGGTCAGTTACACAGAATATTAAAATCACACCACCATTGTATTTGGCTCTGGCATAACTGAACAGAAGGATAAATGTATAAGCATTTCTCATGATCGAACTTGGAGTCTCTCCTAATAAGATTATTTAAAGTGTTTTTTGGTACACCCAGGTGTATTCACCTTGTCTAAACTCACAGCTTAATCAACAAGTGTATGGATTTTGGACCATACTTGGTTAGTTGACTACATGAAATTTTCAGATTTCAGGGATTAGGGTAAAATTGTCTTGCAAAATACAATAGCAAGTCGTATTTTGTTACTTCTTTTTTTCAATTTCCTACTGATGGTTTATTATTATTTAATAAATTTAAATAATTCAAGTTAAGTAATTTATTTCAACAAGTCTGTGGTTGGTAGGTGACATTTATAGTTTTGCAAAGATTCAGAGCATTTTTTCATGATCTGGAACACAGAACAATTTAGGGAGGTAGAGGGGGCTATCTGAATACAGCAGACATTCTGATGTTCCTTTCCTAATTTCAGGTCATTGCAGGAAATTTAAAAACTCTTAAGATTAAGGCCAGAAAACGGTGAAAACAAAAATTTTCCAAAGGCTTCACGAGGTTTACTCTCTGAGATTATAAAAGCTGACTCGTATCTATAATTACAAGATGACAAATTTTTACATTCTGGAAGAGAAGAGAACCTGGTCACACTCCTAACAAACAAGAAAGACTCCTGTGCATGCACTACAGTCGGGCAAAGATTTTGGCCTCTATTATGATAATATGAGGACGCTCCATAATCTTCAATGTTTTACCCTAAGAAAAAGAAAGGAGAAGAAAAAAATACAGCCACCTGCATTCCACATCTGAAGAAACAAACACATTTGAAAGCAAGCAATGATACATCAAAGCAGGGAACAGAAATACAATTCTGAAATGCCAGGAAAGTGCCGTAACAACCATGCCATCTCAGATATACACAAAAAAGAGCAGACAAGTTGTCAGCTAACGTAATCCCTGAAGTCTGGCATTCATGTTTTGGTATAGCTTCTTTTGACCATAGCAAACGTGCAGAATTTCACAGATGGATTTTTCCATAGCATCATGACAAAGCTAGTCACAACAGTGGCGTGCTTGGCTCAAGTTTTAATTGGCACATAGTCTACAAGATTTCACAGACTATTTTAATGGATCTTAACATGTGGACACCACCTAAAGCCTCACAAATAGAGATATATCATCCATTAAGTTCAGCTTGCTATGGCTTATAGCAGATCCTTTTTCTGGAAGACCTGGAAACCTGTTTGCCTTTATATCATATTTCTCCACAAAGGACAGAATGGAAGTACACTGTTAGTAAATTTACTACCTCGCTAGCAAGTAAACTTCTGATCAAATCAAGTCCCCATCTCTTATCTTCCTACTTACCAAGCTAAACCACCCTCTTTGTTTGTTTGTTTGGTTTTGTTTCTATTTTAGGGTTCCTGAATTAGTTAATTGAGTTATGCCCAACTTCCTATTTATACAGTTTTCAGCTTTTTTATTACAACCAACAGCTTTTTGATTTCATTCTTGTTACGGTAATATGTACACAGTAGTCCCAGCACCCTGTACAGGTACATTAAATTATAGCTTACTTGCGATTACCAAAAATAAGGTACCATTTATGATGAGTACAAATTTCCAAATTACGTGGGGTTACAGGACCTTGGATTCAAGTCTAAGCATAAAAGAATAAAGCATTTTCCACTGATTCCAAACAGGAAAGTAACAGTTCACGACTGATACATGCAGGAGAGTTTATACAGTTATACTACAAAACTATTATACTTGCTATTAATTGTCTGACAAGGGTGAGCTTCTTACAGAAAAGCGTTGTTGGTGGGTTCAACATTCCTTCAGATTTCTCTTCCAGTTTTAGAGCAAGTCTTTGCTACTTCTAGTATTAGTATAGTATTAGTACTCATCCATGTATGCTGTAACCCCAAATGTTCCTGAGACATATTTGGTAAAGATTTATCAGATTTGTGAATGTGAACTAAACCAGCATGTAAGCCAGTAAAAAAAAAAAACAAACAAACAAATAAAACCCCAACAATTAGGGCATTTGCATGAGGTGGGAGAGTGGTGTTTATTGATGTGTCATATTGATGTGCAAGGAGCAGGGACATCTCCAACCAGATCAGGTGGCTCAGAGCCTCATCCAGCCTGGCCTTGAATGTCTCCAGGGATGGGGCAATCCACCACCTCTCTGGGCAATCTGTTCCAGTGTTCTACCACCCTCATGGTAAAAAAATTTCTCCTAATATCTAATATAAATCTACCTCCCTCTATTCCGAAACCATTACCCCTAGTCTTGTCACAACAGGCCCTACTGAAATGTGCATTCACATCTGTAAAAAGCATGTAAACATCATTCCATTTATAATCCACTGCCACGGCAATTACAGGTTGGCATGCTGGTGTTGATTATCCAATCACTTGTTTACCTTAGCACATTTTGTTGGTAGATTGATTTTATTTTTTTTTTCAGGAAAACAATCCTGAAAACAACGCTAAACAAAGGGCTTAAGATTCAATACACTCAGATTAAAACCAAATTCTTGTTAAGTAAATTAGTTGCCTGAGGCTGCAATAGAAAACTTCAGACCAAATTTCAGCGGTCTAGGGCTAGCTGAAAGTTTTCGAGGTCTATAGTGGCTAGCCAATTTTTTAAAAAAAGTAAAATTTCAGTGAGACTTTATGGTTTTGGGTTTTAACAGCTAAGCAATGCAGTTAATCTTTTTTTGGAGATCTGTTAGAGACAGATAAATATACACCCAAGTAATTTCCTTAAATAAAATTCAATAAGCAAAATTTGTATTTACCAATCTCTTGTTGGCAATTTCACCCAGTTTCATTGCTGAATCAGTCTTCTGGTTATTTAATTTCTAGTAATCGCATACAAAAATAAAAGCTAATTGAAAGTTATACACTACATACATCTATTTTTGTCATTCTAGTTTATGCAGGGGTAAGTCCTTGATTTAGTTTGGAGTTACTGTGCCTATCTGTGCATCTAGAAGATGATATATTTCATCTGGAAACGTTTACAGAGAAATGTCCTCAACCCATATATAGTACATTAAAACAACATATAAAACAGGAATGTATATTGTAATATTGTTACTTTAAATCTGGAGTTACATTAAATCAGATTGTCATCCGATTCCTTTGGGGTAGGTAAATTGCAACATGGAGTTTCTCAAAGATGAAAACCTCTTGGCCCAAAAAAACTAGTATTAAAATAGGCAGTTCCACATGTTTGTAATTTGTGGAGAAAGTGCAGACGGTGACAGAATAGTGTCTGAACTATTTCCCACTCTTTTTTAAATTTGTGTATAGCAAATTGATACACTTGAAGGTAGCAGCTGTTTAATGCTAATGCCAAATTATAAATTAGTCTGGTAAAATTCAAATATATATTACATATTTTATATTACTAAACCACATTTAGGATCATAGATTCATTTCAACTTCATTTATGCTACCCAGTGTAATTAGAGACTTAATCTTTGTGATAAACGAAACTTGAAGCAAGTTTTGCAAATTAGGGATAGCTTACAACATCCTGAGAATACATCTCCACATATCTAAACAGAACCTTCAATGCAGGCATGTGCCAAGACAAAAGTTTTACGACAAAGGCTAAGCTATGAAAAATTTTAGAAATAAGTGTATGCAACTTGATGCCTGCCATATCACCTGTAAACTACAATCATACTTAGAAGAAATTCTCCTATTGTAAAAACAAAAGTAGAAACACTATGTTGGAAGAAATCTAGTACTGGGATGCCTATTTTGTAACTTAGCAAAACTGGTGGCACAATATATTAACACCACTCACATCACACTGTTGTATTTGAAGTCGTAAGTTTGTCTCATATAAATACATAAACCAGACTTGATGCAATAAAGTTTCTCAAAAGGAGTAGGCTTTCTGAAGTTGTATCTGATAGAAATTCAAGGTGCAATTAGATCCTCACTGTTTTGAAAACTACATGTAACATAAGCTTTTAAAGAAAAAAATTTACAAAAAAAAAAAATAGAATCAAAATCTGTGGAAATTTCTAAACATATTATACTAGCATCTCTTCCTTGCAGGTTGCTGCTAACAGTAAACACAAAAATGAAGTTAAATGAAGATTTACAACTCAAACTGCATTATTTTGCTGTTCTTGAAGCTGGCAGGAAACTGGTTTAGATGCTTAGAATCATTAATTCTTTCAATGTATCCTCACTCTTTGTTAAAGAAAAGCATGTTACTTGATCAATGAGTTGGAGATTCAGGACTGAAAACAAAACCTGTTTTTCCCAACATTCATTCACATCCCATAACAAAAATACATCAATATATTAAACATATCAATGCTTAATTACATTTAACTTGTTTGATGTCCTTTCAAAATCTACCGCAATGCAGCTGACATACTTATCAGTACCTTAATCAAGGAGTGATCTTGATCAAGTAACCTCTACAGGTATTAAAAAAAAAAATAAAATTAAAAAAAAAATCCTGCCTTCACTATACCAACTATCACAAAAATCTGCAGCAATCTTCAAAACATACACTTGGCTAAGTTGAAAGTTGCAAAGGTAAAAGTAGTCATCCTATGGGGTTTTTTGCTGTCTAACTGCTCTCTTTACACAACAAAGCAATGCGGAATCAAGAATCTTTGGCTAACTTGTGGTCCTATATCATATAAATTAACAAATAAATCTAACATATCATCCCTTACTAAGATGGCTGTGGGAAGAGAGACCTAAAATATCAACCACAGGGGCAGGGAAGTAATAATTTATAAAGGTGCAACGGGAATACAGATTGCACATCATAGAGAACTAGAATACAGCTTCATCAATAAAACTGGGTTCTCATTCAAAAACAAATGCAACTTCCTTGCTCTGCATGTTCTTTGTACAGATTTAGTCTAGAGTCATGTCCAAGTTCCTACCTGAAACACAAAGAGAAAAAAAGTGGGCAGGAGGGAAGTGTGGGCTTTATATCTTTCCCGACAGTTGGAACAGAAAACTGAGCCACATTACTCAAGGGAGAGTGTCACCACAGAGTGGATATAAGAAGGTTACAATGCTTTAAATGCTTTTTTATACTTCAATGAGAGTGGATTTTTTTCTTTTCGGTAAGTATTTCCCACACTTAAGTCCAGAAAATAATAAATGGTCTAGAGCCAATGTGTGGAACTAACACTGTGTTTACAATACTGTTTCCTCCCCCCCGCCCCAAAAAAAAAAAAGAAGTGGAGGAAGGGGGGGGGAGAAAGGAGGAAAAAAAAAAAAAAAAAAAAAAAAAAAGGGGCAGCAAGAGTCACACTGTTTCACTGAGAAAATCTGTAAACCAGACACCAAATAGGCTGCTTTTTTTTTGCTCCCCAAGACTAATTGGATTTTCTGAAAGTCTGGTTCTTTGGAAGTCTGCTACATTCCCTGCGCATCACGGAGAAGAATTTCTGCAACCCACCCCTGAACGTGAAAGAGCGTGTTCATTTGCTACCGGTAAATCCATTGAACATTCAGCACCAACAGCACTAAGAAGCATTCATTTCCCAGGCTGCTCTAAGCCCTAAGGCTGAAGCAGTTTCCTGTAACCTCCCCAAAAAAATCCTTATGTTCTATTCCCTGAAGATGCTCCCAGGTTTCATCTTACCTAGACAGGCTGTGCATGGGAACAGAAGAGGCTCTGGCTGCAACCCAGCCGCCTGCGGCAGCAGACCACTGCAGGTGGCAAACCCAACTATTTCACTTACGCCTGCATCTGGGAAAGCCAGGCTGGCTGCTGCTGCAGCTGTGCAAGGGGTCAGGATGCGCGAGGCAGCATCTACAGGCAGCACAACCCTCTCAGCAGAAGCAAGTGCCACACTCAGCTCTTTACAAAAAAGAAAGGATCTGATCTCTCCTCAAGTCCAGCCCTGGCCCTTCTGTCCCAAGTTCACATACTTTAACCCTATTTATTCTGCTGAGAAGCTCCTTTGCCTTTAGCTCACTACAAATAAAGTGCAAGTGATAAAGATAGTCTAAGCTTCTCAATTTTCCTTTTCTATTTCTTTCTTTTGTTAAAGTTTATAGATTAAAGAAAACTTGAGTCAAAGATATTCCACAAGTTTAAGTAATGTTCTCAGAGCAGAAAGATTCTATTTGAAAACATCTGAGCCCTACCTACAGACAGCAAAGTCTCCTTCAATAAATACTTTCAAGACAAATGTAAAACTGGTTTTATGCATGCTTTCACAGCAACAAACACTGCACTAAGAAATATCTGTCCTTAGCAATATGAAAGAGTGGTAGAGTGAACTGTTAAAAATCCAGTCCCTGCAATCATCAGCAACTTACAACTCTTCTTTCCATGAAAGGGAAAACTATAGCAATATGAAATACCATTAAAGCAATTTCTAATTGTTTCTATTTAAAGTTAGTATATAGGAATATATATTTGCTAGCTAAAGAAAAAATGTTCTAACTTATTTTTAAATGGTTGTATTTATTTCAGTGCTAATAAAGCTTATACTGGTAGTAATAGATGTGGTCATTCTTGCTCACATCCAACTGAGGAGAATATTTGACATTTGACAAAAGATAAAAAATAGAAATCTCTGGAAGGAATATATATACAGTTACATCTTCACACTTACACCGGACTTCCAAAAAAAATCAGGCACATGTATACACATATAAAACTGAAACGATAGCAGCTATTTTAAAACATCGCCTGTCAATCACCTGCTCTACTTTGCCAATACAGAAACTTATCATTATATATTGATAATCGCTGTTTGAAAAAAATATATTTCAGTGTTTGGAGTAATATTTTTCTTATTTCTGTTCTATCATTTAACAAAAAAAATAAAAAAGAAAGAGCTATGCTTACTACTGAACATGTTAAGACTTGTTGAAAAACTCTAATTTCATCTACTGTCATCTGATATTACAACAAACACTTGGCAATTACACAGGAAATAAAACTACAGGAGAAGCCTGGTATATCTGTCAGACTTACAGAAATTAAAGTAACAGCCCAGATCACTGAATTCTTATGATGAGTTTGAAAACACAGCTAAATACCCTGATAGCTCTTGACCAGTTTTAGAATGTGTGTAGTTACAACATTTGAAGACATCTTTTTTCCTACAAACCAAAAGTCTATGAATGCAAGAGAAAATTTTCCAGGAAATTCAGTTTTTGAGGAGCCCCCCAGGTAATTTTGCTGTGTTGTACATTCAAATTACATAGTATCAGACCTTACAACAATATCAAACAATTCAGAAAGCTATTTGTAACTATGAATTCAGGAGTGTGACATCTGAATTAGTCATTTAGGATTAAGTGGTTGCTCATGTCCTTGACAATCTTAATACTCTGAGTTATACTTGAGACAACGGCACCTTTGTGCCTTCCAGTGTTTAGGCAAATAAATTAACTCAGTTACATGAATCAGAAAAATTATTCAAACATACAAATTCACAGAAACTAAGAAACAAAAGAAGCGTGACAATGTCACAGTATATATGAACTATCACATGCTGCCTATGTCAATATTATTCTCTAGTTGTGGCCTTTTAAGGAAAGAACAGAAACTAGCTCATTAATATGAATAACCAAAAAAAAGTCATAGTCAGTTATTCTCTGAAAACTTGAATGTATTACTCAATTGATAGGCAAAATAAAGTATAAAGTGATTCCAAAGTAAAACAAAAGTAATTTAGCTAATCAGAAATTATATTGAAGCTTACTGAAGAACAAAATATGAAGCTGTACTTAGCTAATTTAAATAATTGAGCATTGCTCATAAAATCTGAGAATCATCTGGGTGGCATAAAAACTTCCTGATCAATTAAATTAAAACAAATCTGACATTAAGTAACATATGGGTGTATGGTAATCTGCATTTTGATCAATTGCAGAGTGATGGAAAGGTTAACAGTAGGATTAATTCCAGACAGTACATTTGGGCAATATAGTTGAATCTTTGGTTTTAAGTTTAGAACTTGCACAGCTTTCATATGGCTCATTAGACGAACTCACAATAAAGTGCTCTTTTAGAAAACGCATCACAGTTCACAAATAAGGGTCTTCAGCACTAAATGATTAGAAACAATTCATGTCATTCCACATAGTAACCAAATGATATCTAATCTAAAAATCAACAGTGGAAAACATCGAGTATATTAAGGAAGCAGCCCATGAAGAATAATTCCTGTAGAACATAGGTGTACACGCAGATAAAATACAAATAACTCAAGTGAATCATACAATGGAGTAAAGTTCAGCATAAGGAGATCAAATTCAGTTTGTCTTGGTATACATAAAAAGACGTAACATTGACACAGTTAGAATTGCCTTTTCAGAGCTGTTTTCTAATTCTTGTAACATCTCATTGACTTTTTCAGCAAAAATGAACTACCACACTGAACGTTAAGCACAATTCAGTGCTGAACTGAAACTCATCTGATTCATCTTTATTAAAAAAAAAGGGAGAGAAGTATTCAAAGAAAGATACAAGACTGCTGCCCTCTCCAGCCATAAGCAAGACTTATGTAAAGGTGGACAAGTCACTCGAAGAGAGGAAGCTTTAGCAGGGAAGAAGGTCTATAACAAAGCAAGTTGCTTATTTTAAGAGGCCTTTACCTCTACAAGAAACACAGGACTTACCAACCATCTTATTTTTGTAATTTTACACGGTAATGCTTGCACAGAGCAACTGCATTTGGATGGCAGGCAATAAACTAAACTTCAAGCTGCAGATTCATACTGCAGTTTCCCTTCAAATAAAACTTCCACTGAAATCACTGTTTTTTTTTTTTCTGAAAAATGCCAGCAGGATGTAATTAATTGGAACACTTTCACAGAACTTTCTTGAATGAAAGCATTATTATTTTGACAAGTGTTTGGAATGCTACTTTTTTTTTTTATTTTAATTCACATAGTATTCTATTTGTTTTCATTTGTTTTCAGATTTTGTTTCAACTTTAGTGTTAGTTTGACTGAAGAAAACAGTCTCTTCCTCAGTAATTTTGGTAACGGAATGACAGTTCAATTTAAAGCGACTGAAGTAGTTTACTTAAAATAATTACTAAACTTTATTAACAGTATATTTGCAGTGATTTCTGTATTTTTCCATTAAGTTTATTCCATCAAATTGACTAGGAAGTTACTTATTTTTCTTTCTACTGAATCACATAAGCCTCCTTTGAAATGGCCTAAGTAGAATAATTAATTCTAATAATGGAATGCATTGTACTAGGGAAAGATCATTATAGCACATTGTTATGCACCACATCCTATGTCTCTGCCGTTTTTTTACTGTAATTTCTTACCTCTTTGTTGGCTCTGTCTGCTTGAACTAATGTTCCATTCAGACACGGCTCTACATAGTGAAGTTCTTCATTATACTATAGAGAGAAATAAAAAGTATGATGAAAAATTTAATTAAAAGCTTTGAAAGATACAGTTTAATTTAATGATTTAGAGCTACAGTGAAACATGCACATAAAGCAAGAACAAACGTATTTGGCTCATTTTAAAAAACTGACTGCGGTATTTTTTTTCCCTTTCACGTTTTTTAATGTTTTAGAGGTTTATACTTTTAAAAAGGAGCACTAAGTTGAATGGATGCCAACACTCAGGTGTAGTTAGCGGGTACTATGCACACAAGAAGTCTGTAGGCCTGAATCAACCCTGGACGCGCCTGACAACAGTCAGAACTTCAGTCAAGCAGAGTAACTTAATAAGCACTAAGCCAGGAAGCTGTGACAGATCTTTAAGGAATTCTATGTTTATCTTGCAAGGTCTAACTAAGTTAGATAGCCAAGTCCTATTTCCAGATGCATCTTGAGCATTAAAAGAAACTAAGCTTCATCTGCAGCCAACAGATCTTGCAGACTCGTGGATGCTTAAGTCACTTGATCGAAAATTGGACTTGATTGTTTAAATCTTTTAAACCTTTCAACATAGCTCAAATTAATAAAGAATTGCCTTTGAAAAGTCTAAATTAGTTGTATAGATACAGTTTTTAACTTAATTCCTCCTGTCATTAGTTTAATCTGCTCTAGAAGATATCACAGAGCAAACCATAAGGCCTCTGCATTTAGGCTCCACGCAGTTTCACTTTAAGTGAATCAGAACCTCCACAGTAAACAATGAAAGTCAACATATTAAGTCAAGTCAAAAATAATTTTAAAACCCATTTTATTAGATTAATATATTCATGTACTCCCTTCTTCCACCACCTCAGTGGGAATAAAAAAAAAAAACCTTACAATGACTCGTTAGAGAATGCTGCTTAGAGAAGGTTCACTGTCACTGCAAGTTCCATTTGTCACCATCTGCCCATAGCTCTGACTTTATTCTACTCTCTTCAATTTAACATCACCCCTTTCTTTACACACATGTCTAACCATAGACCCCTGAACCTGTTACACTTTGGACACCTGTCATCATCATTCATTTTAACAGTGCACTATTCATCACACTCATTAATTACATAACTACGGTTGCATACAGAAAAGTGTTTAATTTGAACTGCATTAAGTTACTTTTCAGGCATTGTGCTAGACTCAGTCCTCAGCTATAAAGAAATACAAGCCCAGAGTAACTCCACTTACTACTGCTGGTTGTATAGACTATTTACATCAGCATCAACATAGCAATTGGCTGGTTCTACAGGAACAAACAAAAAATGCTTGAAAGATATCTCCACATAATTTCTGCAGCAGATTTGCATGCTTCCCTAATTATTTAATTCCCACCAGTCTTACTCCAACACATGAGAGCCTGCAGACATGTCTATTGTTCCAAGGGTAATACGAAAAACAAGGCAAAGACTTCTGAAACACTTCAGAGTCACTGGGAATGTCCTGTGTGCATCTCTGTGTCATAAAAGTTTATTATGTACTTTCCCCTGTAGTTTTTCTCTTCATACTGCTTTCCAATCTATCTCCTGACAGTCATTGCAAAATAATAATGCCAAATCTACACGGTACCTCTTATTGTTGGCCAAAGTCAAGACTATATTCCACCCTACTGTTAAAAGATAATGAAAATCTGTTAGAGACACTGGCACACCAGCCCTTACTCCCAAGCTTTTTCCTGTCTCCTGTAAGCTTTTTCAGCATGTTCTTTCATCAATATACTTTCCAGTTAAGCATGTTCTTAGCTTGATTTCTATAGCTGTCATTAGAAACTATATTAATACACATACTTTTCTTTATGATACCAAGCAGTGTCTGTAATTGGCCAATACGCAATAAAATACTGAAGTCTACCTGTTTTTCAGTCATGGCCTCAGTTCCAAACATCTGTATGCAAACAAACTCAGAATTTCCTCATCCTGTAGTAGTATCACAAATTTTTTCCCAGGCCTATCAACACCAGCAAATAGATAAAACAATTTCCTACTATATCAGACCTTAGTTCAGCTCATTAGATTTCTAGAAGATTTATTTTAAATACTATTTTGAGTAACTTATGTCATGAGGCTATTCCCACAGACACATAGCTTGCCTGACTGCCAGCTGCACCATGACCCAGACTGGCAGTGACTTCCCACAACACAGTGTAATAACAGTGTTATTCAGCCACGTAGTATAAAGGATGCCCACACTTTCACAAAGGACATGCTTTAAGTCCCCTAGCAGCCTAATTTTACAGAATCAACCTACTTCAAAAAAGGATGAATAAAAAAGTCCATTTTCACATAAGCAGCACAATTACACGGATGGCATGTGGACAAAGCACTTACATTGTCACTATGAACATAAGAAAACATAGATCCATCCTTCTGAAACTCTGTCAAATTGTGAAACTATTTGCATTTGTAGCATCTAATTCACCTTGAGATTATTACTGTCAAAAATATTTTAAGTAATCTGCTATGTACAGCAAAAGAAATTGGATTATGCCCGCGGTGTGTAAACAAGCATTTTATGTAACGATGTTCTATGGGTAACAAGCCTAAACAGTTCTGCTTTTTAGCAGTTCTTCCTCTACTGTATGGATACAAATAATAGTAAGAAAAATATTAGTCTAAAAAGGTATAGCAGCTTCTGATGGTTTGAGTTCTTACAAGGGTGCATTTTTATGATCTATTTTAATTTTAATACTCTTTGCTAATTGTATACCATTTCTTTTCCTTTTTAAAAAGCTCCAATATTAAGAGAAGGAAAAATCCACTGGCCAAAATTATTTCAGGTCCAAAAGAAATTCTCAAAACAGGAAACATCTGCCTCGTTGAGTCCATGAAAACCTGTCAAATTCTTATGCAACATGTGAAAGCATTCAAGCAGTGTTTGCCACTTAAACCAGCATATCCGCTTGATAGGATCTTTAGTATAACTATCAGCTTCTAGTAAAGTGCCCAACTTGTGCTTCATAGCACATATTTGATTTCAAGACCAGGTTGGACAAGGCTCTGAGCAACCTGATCTGACTAGAGATGTCCTTGCTCCTTGCAGAGCAGTTGAACTATATGGCCTTTAAAGGTCCCTTCCAACCCTAACAATTCTGATTCTATGATTTCTTCATCCTTATCATCAGATATTTTACAGTGTTAGTGGTGATGCCTTTCTTTCAACTGTGCCAAACATTTAAAGTGGAAAAGGTAAAAAATTCCACCACTCCCCTTTCCCACCACCTTATCAGCAATTTGAACTCAGTTCTGCAGTTTTTCTATGACATTTAAAATTTTGTATTTAGTGGAACAGCTTCCCAACCTTTAATCAAAAGGCTGATTAGTAAACTTTGCCAGTTAATTTATCTCGGGAAAAGCATGCACTTAGCTTTTCAAGAGTCTTGCATTACACTGTTTTCTTATACTTCCTAGTGCTGCATAGTCCTATACCCCTGTGCTCTGCCATAAGACATCTTTGCATGTAATAGTTGTGATCACTGTGATGTAATAGCTGAGAACACTACCACCTGTCCAATAGCTGTGAATAGCTTGTGTTTTGCTGAAGGAGGTAGAGAAGTAAAAATCAATTACCTTCCTTTCTGAGCTCCTTTTCTAAAAATCTCAGTCTACTTTCACCTCTCTTCTAATTTAAAAATTTGATGACATTTTGATTATTTCATTTACTTAGTTACATTTATCTGATTTATTAGTTCATGTTATTTTGTCATTCTAGTTACTTCTTTGCACAGCAGGCATATAATTAAATGAATGAGATAAAATCTTATCTAAGAGGAACCATATAGTTTCTTCGACAGTTGCATTGTATAATCAGGTACCAATTGTATTCTGAAATGGGAGATACATATGCTTCTAGTATGCCTACACAAGTAGTTTACATTTATCTTAGCATTTTTCATATTTACGCTTCATCATGTTTAAGCTGGCTGGAGCAAAGTCCAGACCAGAAGAGGAACCAAAGGAAATGGTATTTCCAAAGTTTCACTAGTGTTATCGTCTGCAACAAGTGACACACAAGCACACCTCAGAGCTTGAAGTGATCATATGGGGGTTATGCCTTCCTCTTTCTCAGCCTGCTCACACGTTAGCTGGACAGAATCTGATCGCTCAGGCAGAGTAAAAAAAAAGTAAGCTTATCCATAATCTATGCTGTATGACTACGCGGACTCCAAAGAAGAGACTATACAGAAACTGTTTATAATGGGAAATTCTACAAATGAAGAACAGGGAACTATACTACTGTACTTCTGAAATAACAAATACTTTTCTTCTAATCAATTTTGCTGAAATGGTGTGACTAAAGCATTAAAATTAATTTAACATTCTTGACTCAGTTAATATTTTGTTAATTTAATGTACAGTTTACATTTTTATAAAAGCATTTTTAAAATTTCAGCATTTGGCAAAATTAGTACTCGTTTTATGATAATATTGTTAATTTAATGCATGACTTGGAATTATACTTCAAAGTGAATTGGAAAAATAAGCCTTTTCTCTTCTTGTCGCAGGCTTCTCTGTTCATGTACCAGTGAAGCGACCTTAAATTTTAACGCAGGCAGCATAAAATCGCTCTTGTATTTCAACAATTTTTTGCAATTCAATCATCTAGTCCATCAATTTCAAATAGATTTTGCAACAACCTACCCATGAAAGCTAAAATGATTTTTAACATTATCCTTTTATGTTTATCCTCTGGAAAGACCTGCACTGAATTCTGCATTCTGCTGTATATACATATAAAGTTAAAAACAAACTTAGTGAAAAATAAAATGGATATTAAACAACCCAGCCAATGTACTGCTAGTGGCTTCTGGGTTTTGTTCTTGGCTGGAATTTTTTTGTTTGCTATCCTACTGCATATTTATAAGTGTTAACTGAGTTTTTAGCTATGTTAGTATGCAGTGACCATAACTTCCATTACAGTTAATGAGAATCCTGAACACTTATTTTGTGTATGGAATACTGAAACACACAACAACAACCTGCAAAGTAAACTGAACAGCTTTAAAAACTTTTTGTACAGTGAAATATTGTAAAGGGAGAATAAAAAACTAGCAGAGTTGGTGACCACAAATTTTGCACAAATGCTTTTCAGACTTCACTTTTTCATGTTGTTTTCTTTTCTTCCATTGACATCAATACTAATTCTCTCAATGCTCAATTCCTTTTCATCCTTGACCCCCACTATGAACACAGAGCCCTGTTTTATACCAGTCCAGTTTCCCTAACCTCACGTTCTCTTTTGGCTAACTTAAAACGGATCTTCCTTCTTACTGTTACAAACACAAAAGTTTCTCATCTGCTTGCACAACCATTCCACCTTCTTCATTCTGGCTGTCACTTATCTGTTATCTCTCACATCTTTCCTTGCATTTCCTTCTTCTGCCTCAAAATGCAGGTATGCTTTAGGGTTGTCCCAGAGAAAGAGAGAGAGGGAATTCCTTAACCTATTTGAATCCTAATTCCTGACGCAGTTCCTCATAGAAATTTTCTGTAACAAGTACCTGTTCCATTAATCACTGTGCATAATAAAGCCACCCTGACAATCACTCAGGCTCAAAACTTTCACTACATGCAATTTTCAGTGCATTTACACCAAGAAGCCTCTTACATAGCCTTTGTTCTCGCACATTTTGATCACTGCAACATCCTCTTTGGTCTCGACAAAGATCTTTTTACTCTGCTGGCACTTATTCAGAGCAGCACTTCAGAAGCAATTTTTGCTGATCATTTAGATCACAGTAACCCTGACTTTACTGTGTACCCTCGCTATGTCTTCCCCTAACACACCAAATTTTAAAAGGAGTTCATCATCCAGCCCCAGCCTACCTACACCATTCCTCAGTGAAACGTCCACTCCCTTCTCCACAGTGCTAGTCTCCGATACCCTTGTTAAACTTACAAGCAAACAAATTTTGTGTTTTCTTTACCTTTTTTCCTCCCCTGCCGTGTGAAACAGCAAGCATTATATTGTGACACTTAGTCCAAAACAAGTCCTTAAAACACTTCTTCTGAGACACCTCCAAGGTGACACCATAGCACTTTACCCACACATTGTCACTGCTGTCATGGTCTCCTTGTTTTCCCCTGCATTTCTGTGGTACCTGAGGGAAAGGCTCAGCTGGGTGTTTCTTTCCTTTTCTCAATATCCAAATGAGTGACCATAAGTTTGTATCAATTGGCAATAAGTTACAGAAAAATTCTGTGACTCCATGCTGTTTCACACATAGCTGAGTCCACTTTCAATTAAAGTTTAAATTGAAAAAAAAAAAATGACATTTAGTTATTTCATACTTGTCTTTTTTAAGCATTTACACGATATTTCTGCCGTACTACTTTGGCAAAAATCATTATTTTGGATTCTAGCTACATATTTTTACCTTTTTTTTTTTGTTATAGATGAGCCTTTTGATTTTCCTAAAGTAAAAAACTTCACTGAAAAAAAAACATTTCTTGTTTCTTGCTATATCATTCACAGTAACTGTCAAAACTACTGATAAACATAGAGATTATACACCAAAAAATGGCTGGTCAAGTATCTTAGTAATTACTTAGTTGAAACATTCTTTCAAGTTACAAAAGTTATTTAGATTGCAGTTATTCACAATTTTTTGAAGGTCAGTAAATCTTTTTTTTGATACAGTATGTAATGATGTCTTGCTACTACATGAGTTTCTGCTAACTATGCAATTATCATGCAAGGAGATTAATATGAAAGATTCTGAACTAACTGCTTGCAATCTTAAAAATACAATAAATGCACGTATACTTCAGGCATATATACTATATTCTCAATAAAAATCTCCATGATTTGCACTGGTGTCACTGAGGTCATTTATTTTAGTATACAAAATGCATTTCCCTTGTAGCAAAAAAAAAAAAAAAAAAAAAAAAAAAAAAACGGCAAAATCCTCCTTACATTCAAGAGTTTCATATGCTAAATCCACATATTTATTAAGCAAAAGAACATCAGCAAAGGAGAATTTATAAAACCACCAATTCCTCTCCCCAAATCCCCCATGCAAATTGTAGCCCTGATATTAGCTTGGGACTCATTAAAGCCATCCTCACCTACACGATTAATCCCGCTACTCTTAAATACTGTAAAACTAGCCTCTTGTCATATATTTAACACACATACCAGTACAATAGAAAATTAACTATTTTAAATAAATAACAGGAACTAATGATAATCTAATTTATCTCTGTTAGTAAGCACCGGTAAGACCCCTACACAACTTGCACGTATGTACATACATTTCAGATTCACACTGAGGAAAGCATGAACAATGAGGAGCTATGCTGGCATTTTATCATGCCGTACAAGCTTCAGCAAAAGCTGAAGAAGCTTGCATTGGAAAATCACAATGTCTGTCCAGCTGGTTCAGATGTCATCTGATACCCATCACTTGTCTGCAAGATTTTTCAAGTGTATTGTGTGATGTAAAACATGACAGATAGCAACAAATTATGGGGGGGGGGCGGGAGAAGGAAGACAAATCCTGAGACACTCACAGCAATTATATTGAAGAAGTCATCATCTCCTAGGGTGTCCAAAATAGATGAAACTGTCTGTTTTGCAATAGTCAAGCGAAGTCCTTTCATACTGCCACTGACATCTACCAAAATAACCACATCTTTTGGAGAAGTTGCTGCTTGGATGTACCTAAGACAAAACACAAAACATCTTGTTCTTTTAAATACTGAACTTTTCTTCCTTTCAAATTTCTTAAAACACTGGTAGCCATCTATTGCCTACCATTTTCTATTTCTGCAGTCAAATGCAATCACTCCATTCTCATCAGGTTCCCATTTAATTCCTGTTTAAAAAAAAAAAAAAAAAAAAGAGAGATAAAAAGATTAAATTAGATTTTCACAGTACCTGTTAAAAATGTATCTGTGATACTGGGGCTAACTTGCACCTGATGGAATTTCATACTTTAACAGGTAATGGTATTACAGCATAGGAAATACTGGAAAAAAAAGAAATAGGACCACTGGAAACAACATTTTTTTCCTCACTCCTTTATAGCCTACTGTAAGGTAATAACCTCTTCAAGTCTACTATGTTCACCACACTACTGTCACCAAAGTACTGTCACACTTTGTCCTTGGTGCTGGGAAGCTTTATCACATGCTGGCCAAGTCCCTTTCAAACCCTGAGCCCTTGCTACCCATGGCTGATCTCAACAGGTCCCGTTACACTAACTTCCTCACCCACAGGTCACACACTTGATGTTTTGCTCACATCACTATGAAGAGGTAATAACCCCTGGTCGTAGGTTAAAGGAAACATGATAAAAACAACCCCAAGAAAAAAAAAAATTGACTGGCCAATCCTTTCTGCTTTTTACAGTTGTTTTCTGGCACAAAACAAGAAACAGCCTTTAAAATAAGGACTATAATTTCTTCTACCTTTGCAATATCATGGGGCTTGAGAAATGAACAATAATCTAAAACTAACACAGGTGCAGTAGCCATTACCTTCAGGCACTTTCAGATATATAGGCTTATAGTAAACTTGCTCACATTAAACTCAAGACTTCAAGACTTAAAAGAACACGGGTTGCTAAACCATGTCAGCTAAAGAAACAGTTCCCACTAGGAGCCTGATCCAAAGTTACAGAAGCTGTGAACCAGTTTATTGAACTTTTTAGTTCATTTAGTATAGAATAAATATAGTATGTGATTAAAAATAAAACTTCATATGTTACATTATATATTTTAACCTATTTGTATAGAAATAATACAAGTTATCGAATTGCATTTTATTATGGTGTGAAAATAAACTTTTAAATTTTTTTTTTAAAAAAACAAATTTTTAAAGGTCAAATGGAAGCCTAAACATGGAACAATAAATTAAAATTAAGTCTTATGGTATGCATCAGAGCATGTTATCTAAGTTCAGTACTATATATCTCTTTGCGCTCCCCAACAGGCTGTTCAGAAGTTATTTTTCATACCTGTGTATATGTATATAGAAATATTTATGATTACCTGAGTTATCTTGAGGGCTTCGCCTCTAAATGAAGAGTGGTAGAAAGTACTCAGAACATTGAAAATGTTGATTAGAAATATCTCTCTCTGAAAACCAGGTAAAATGAAAATTAAACCTGCAGGTACCTGTGAAAGTGATGACTTGTGACAATACTGAGTGGAAATTTGCAGCCATAGCATTCTTTATTGTATTTTAAGTAAGAGCTTGTATTGTTCTTACCTGGATATTGTCTGAAAAATCCTTTTGCACTTCCAAAGTACTGCCAGATGAGAGAAGGGTCACGATCAAAATTATCAACAAACACCTTATTTAAAGACTCTGACCAATAAACTCCATTTACAATGGCTGGATCTGGGGGGAGAAAAAAAAAAAAGAAAATTTATTTTACCTAAACAGAATTCTTTGAACTCCATCTTCAGCTTATTCAGTACCCAAAAATCTAGTAACTGCAAACTATTGCAGAACATCTTTTGGTTTCTTTTCTCAATTAAACAATTCAAAATAAATCATACAGTTAAATAATGAAGGTATGGTGAAAATACAGAGGAAACACCAGGTACATTTTTTAGAGAAATTAAAAATTGCTCAATAGACCTTCTATCTGGAACTCCTGTATTGCTTTTTCTGAAGAAAATAAATGAATCAATCTAATAATAGATTATTTACTGAACTTACTTTCCTTAAATGTATGGAATGTCTTACGGCAACACTTTTATTTTTCTCATAGCAACATTTCATTTTTTAATCTTCTACTTGGTAAGACCATTCTCACTACATCTGAAAGTTTGTGTGGAACAGAAAGTGAAATACCTTTTATTTCACACTTGAATGAATTATGATATAAATACAAACACAAAGCCTCAAGACAAAAACCACTTATTTAGAAAACACTGGACACAGATTTCACAACAATTACCTTACTATTCTTTATTCCCATAGAAACAGAAATACAAAGCAAATCCTTGCTGTTTAAAATAAACTATTTTTGTTTAAAACATCCCCATCTATCAATTCCTAAAAACCCAGGCTGCTCAAGTATATTTTTAAGCTGCAGATTGGGTTTGATAGTGGGAAATCAGAAATGAATGAACATATCTTTAAAAGTTACTCGATTTCAAACTGTGAATTTTGAACTATGAGAAACAATTAAGACATACTGTATTCCCAATTCAATCTGTATGTGAAGTCAGCAGAATAGAAAGGAAAAAAGGTAACTAAAATCTCAGACCTGTTATTTCATTTGTAACAGTGTGCATACACACATACACAGTAAGGTTTGCTCAAGCGTCTGCAATAATGCTTCCATTAGCTTGCAAAATAATGTCACTGTACTGATTTCAGAAGACTGCTTAGAATGTGATTTTAATGGAGTGGGAAAAAGGTGAATTGTTATCCTTCCTTACATTCATCAAGAAAAAGAGCAGAAACAAAAAGGAAATGTCTCTGCTACGAAGCTTTGAATGCTGCTTTCATCTAAATATTTAGGTTTACATAGATGGACTGCCAAAAAAGCAAGGTCAACAAAACAGATGTTATTTTTAAAACATGTCCAATATAGTTACTTGTTTCTCTAGAGGATGAAATATACACTTAGAAACTCTCCAACCAGACACGTATCAAACAAACCAGTGTCACTAGTCCAACAGCACCACTTCAGTTGCGCCTAGCTGGCAAAAATCACTGTCCAGGTGTTTCCAAGTCTGTGGTTACTCCAGTACCAAGCTGTGATTAAGACATCACAAATTAACTGTCTACACCGCCTATCCTGGGATCTATCATCAGTTTGTAAAAACATGCTCCTATTTCAGCACCCCAAAATATCGATCCATTGTTCCGCAGTTAGACTGCGAGATCTGAAGCACTAAAATGAGAATCCTGTTCTCAGCCCGCTGGAACTTCCCAGTACAGTTCAAACGTTGATATTCTTGTTCTGCTTCTCTACACAACTTCTAGTGGAGTATTTGAATCACGAAAAATACAGTGGCATAATTGACTCAGCATTACAATACGGAGGATAAGCTGCTAAATTTTAGTTCATCTTTGAAAAGTTCAGAAGGTTGGTTTAGTTGTTTAGGGGTTTTTTGTTTGTGGGTTTTGTTTTTTTTTCCTTCAAACTGTTGCTATAAAAGCCTGTTTAGAGGAAAAATAAGGAACTTTTCCTCAGCCCCTAACTGTTTTTATGCCCTTCAATCATCAGGATTAGTGAAAAGCCAGACAAATCAAACAGCATAATTCTATCTTAATTTATATTTAAATAAAACTGTAGTGGTTCTTAGCACCTTACATTCAGATTTCATTCCAAGACTGCATATTATACTTTAGTCTTTTACAATATATCGGTTCATGAGATGTCTTCTATTCTGGATTCCTCAGAGGCTAATTTTTAACGCTCTTTCTCCCACCTCAATGACCATTTCCTTTTAATTCTATATACACTCCAGCTCCATAAGGTTATGGAACAACTTTAGTCATCCACCTGTTAGGCGCTAAACTGAATGTGAAATTCTTCCAGTAGCATTTGAAAACATATATTTATATATAAAATAATACATACATAAATTACTAAAAAAAATAATATTAAAATACCCATGCCACATTACTTTTTCAGCTCATCTATGAAGAACCTCTTAACATGTTTATGTATCTCTACTAGAGATTAGAGGACTCCATAGAAATACAATCAGGAAATTTTCCTTGAGCATGATTGCCTAAGCCTATATTCTGCATTAGGTTAACGACGCTAATCACTAATCGTCCAAATGCTGATCACTATAAACATTAATCCAGTGACTCTGAAACTAATAGGAAATTTTTAGCTGAAAAGAGCATTAAGCAGGCATTTGAAATACAGGGGCATAATTAAAATGTGATCTATGATGACTGGGTTACTTGAAAATAAAAACCAGTGACAATTCACTACATTTCCTACACTCTGCATATCTATTATACTGGCTGTTCTTTTTACAACATAACAAGTTACATTTCAGGCATCAACCGTGTTTGTAAAAAAAAAAAAATTAGGTCATACTCAGTTTAATCCTTAGAATATAAAAAAAAAATTAAAGTGAGGGGGGAAAAAAAAACGTATTCACAGTACAAAGCTGTAGGCCAAAGACATTGCATGGAAATCACGTGTCTTTACTGGCTACGGTCTCTTCAGGCAGAAGGATTTCAAACCTGAGCTCCTAAATTTGATAATGACTTCATGTGGATGCATCTCTGTCCACATGGACCATCCTAAACACAACCAAACTCCTGACTATATATCCTCATTAAAATCTTACAGTCTCATCTTCTAATAATCTACATCTTAAGGTTGTAATTCTAGGCAACTTCCAATTTTAGCAGTTACACTAGATTGCTTAATTGCCTCCACTACTTCATTTAGAAACTGTATTCTTAAGTTTTTATATTACTGCATCCCCAAAATAGTTACACGTTAATAGTGCTAAATTAATGCTTGTGAATATCGAGAAATTTGGAGAGACAGAGAAAGAATAAAAGATAAAGCTTAATATAATGACAAAATCATTAATGTGATGTTATGGGGCTCAAAGGCAATAAGCGTAAATAGCATCTACCACAATTCTTGAAACATCATTTGTGTTTGCTTCCTGGCAGTAACAGCTAAAATACAATTAAAATATTCCCTTTCTCTCACCTTTCAGATGGGCTGACTTACAATTATATGGGATTTTTCTCCACTGCTGTTTGTGTAGATGTTACCTGGTTTTTTACTGATATTTAATACAAAACCAGCGCCAAAGCAAATCGGTACGTTGACACGAATCTGAAACATAATTGCCAAGGAACAGCACAAACACGTACAGCAATTAAGTTGCTGTCATAGATACTGCTGACCTGAAAAAACAGGTCAGAAATCTCAAAAAAGGCAACCGAGGTGTGCAGACTGAAAGGTGTGCAACAGCATGCCAAAGGTCAGTGCTACAGTGAAATGTATAATTCACAAAATCCATAAAAATATCTAGATTAGAATAAGTCCATGGAATTAAATTAATACATACATGATGCATTTTGCTTTTTATTATTCCAGCAAGTTTTCTAGAAAGACAAAATAAAGGAAACCCCTAAGGAATTCAGTGACTACAAAGAAAATGCAGCATACTTCTCTTTCTTGCCATACTCTGCTTTATTAAGAAAAAAAAAGTTACCATTTTTTTTTTCCCTATTATATTACCTTTGTCTATAACAATTCACTTTTCCTGGAAAGCTGACAAAGATGCTGGCATCCAAAATGCTTTTCCTTCTTGTACCGTGTGACGCCACCAAGGACGGCCCCCGCGCTGCAGCGCAGTTCTGCCGTGCAGTACAGCAGCACGAGCACAGCCTACAGACCAAGTGCTGGGAAAGGAATGCCAAATCCAGCACCCTTTTGGCTCAGAGATAGCAACAATATTAGCTTAGTTTTGATGACACTGACAACATATTTAGTCTGGTCACATTTTAAAGAATAACAAAATCACATACTTTGCTGGGACATACACCAACAATCTAATAATTATACTACTCAACGTTAATATGAATGCTTTTCAGGGTGGTCCAACATTTTCAAGAGCTGGGGCTGGATGCCAATTTTGGCAACTGCCTTTGCTTTTTTTCTCCCTCCCCCTCGGCTGGGTAATGTGGATGCATTAGCTCACAGATCAAAGCATCTGGCCATCTGTAGACACAAAAGAAGGTGTTTGTCTATTTTGCTTCACATGCTGAGAACCATTCACCAATGTCAGAAATCACATTCCCTCCTCATAAGTATATGAGGTGGTAAAAACTTCAAGTGCGTGACTGTACAGAGGCACAGTAGTAGGTATTCCGCTGTTTCAGCTTCCAACCTTGCCCTTCTCTGAAGCAGCGGCACGAGAACTAGAGTATGGCCAGATGTGTTTATTTTTATGCTGATTTTCATGAGTGGGTTTTTTATTTTTTTTTTTTCTCCTGTAAACAAGGTGGTCCGAGTTTCAACCTTAATTCTTTTGAAAGCCAGAATTACAGCTGCAAACTCCTCACTAACACCATTCTGGGACAGAGATTCAGTTCTGACTCTGCGAAGAGCTTGCCACTTAATGAATTAATGGAAAATGGATTGAGAGCAGCCCTGAGGAGAAGGACTTGGGAGTGCTGGTGGACGAGAGGCTCAACATGAGCCGGCAATGCGCCCTTGCGGCCCAAAAGGCCAACCGCATTCTGGGCTGCATCAAGAGGAGCATGGCCAGCAGGTCGAGAGAGGTGATTCTGCCCCTCTACTCTGCCCTGGTGAGACCCCACCTGCAGTACTGTGTCCAGCTCTGGAGTCCCCAGCATAAGAAGGACATGGACCAGCTGGAGAAGGTCCAGAGGAGGGCCATGAAGATGATCAGAGGGCTGGAGCACCTCTCCTATGAGGACAGGCTGAGAGAGCTGGGGCTGTTCAGCCTGGAGAAGAGGAGGCTCTGGGGAGACCTGACAGCGGCCTTCCAGTACCTCAAGGGGCCTACAGGAAAGATGGGGAGAGGCTGTTCAGTAGGGCCTGTTCTGATAGGACGAGGGGTAATGGTTTTAAAATAGAGGGAGGTAGATTTAGATTAGATACTAGAATAAAATTTTTTACAATGAGAGTTGTAGAGCACTGGAACAGGTTGCCCAGAGAGGTGGTGGATGCCCCATCCCTGGAAACGTTCAAGGCCAGGCTGGATGAGGCTCTGAGCAACCTGATCTAGTCAGGGATGTCCCTTCTTCTTGCAGGGGGGTTGGACTAGATGACCTTTGAAGGTCCCTTCCAACTCTAGCCATTCTATGATTCTATGAATTATAAAAGATGTCCTCCAGCAAATCAGTGGCCTTTGAGGCCACCCATTCAGCGACTGACCTGGTGTGACCCTGCTCACATGTAACAGCTAAAAGCAACCAGTACGGGTGCAGATCTGTGAACTGGCTGGAGCAAAGCACTGGAAACGGGATATAAGCAGGACCTGTGGTCACAGAACACTTTCTTTTTCAAAACTGAAAGAGGAACTTGGAGCAAAAGTCAAGGGCTTCAGTTACTGCCCATCCCAGGAAGCAGTAGAAAGATGCTACTCTAATAGATCTGTTGTCACAGGAGCCAGGTACACTGGGCAGTTACACCTGTCACCAGCACAGTCTAAAGAAATAGGACTGCCTACCCAGGAACTGCAGAGGTCTTTAACTGAGGACAATTAAAGCCAAAACACAGCTGTGACAGAGACAGGGCAAACAACACGAAAAACCACTGCCAGAAATAGTTTTCTAAGGAGAAAGAAGAAAAAAAAACCCAAAACAACAACAACAAAAAAACAACGCTCAGAACACAGGAATTAACCAAATTTAATGGAGATACTATATGCAGTGTAGTTTCATCATAGAAGCAAAATTAGTCTTGAGTCTGGAAAAAAAAGATCCAGTTTTGACACAGGGCAAAAAAAAAATCTCTGCACAGGTTGATGGATCGGTGACTATCAGCAACAAGGAAACGTAAACCTCTGCAAGTGGCAGAGCAGAAAAAAGTGTCATGACAGACATACGGGAAATCAGTGGAACACATTGCAAAGTAGAGGAAAAGAAAGTAAATCTGACTGCTACTAAAAAAAGACAACTATGCTGTAAAACACTTAATGCACAACATTCCAAAAGGGACAATTTTAGCAGAACTGTTGTCAAAGTGATGTACGATAAACGCAAGACGCAGCCTTGGAAATAAAAGTCATCCTTATGGAAATTTCTCATGGACAGATCTGCTCATGGATCTTTACAAAAGCTGTTTAAAACACCATTCAAACCTGTAAACTAACATTTCATGATAAATGTCAAATTCCCAGATACTCAGAGAGACACAGAATTACAGAAACAGGCCAACTTAGTTACATGACACAGTGCAGGAAGGACCAACAAATAATGCATTGAACAGGAGATGTTAAAGACCACCTGGTTTTACCAACACATCACGCCTGTTACATACAACAAATAGACGCAAGAAAATATTTAGAGAGAAATGTTTTAGCATGCAAAATGCATTACAAACATACTGGGCTATAATAAACGAAACCTGTACGGCTGCATTGGCGGGGGTATCAACATGGTATGAGTGTGCAAGTATCAGATAAAACAGCACACTTAACTATTCGCATGACAATTTAGTGTCTCTCATCCTCTTAAAATCAACATTCCCTTGCTGCTGTAGTGCTTTATAATCCTTCTGCAGCACTCCTTCATAGCACTTCTTCCTTGCACAAAAGACAATTTGCACGATTAGAGTAGAATGGAAGTTCTACTCAAACAAAAGTAGTTGGAAAAAGCCTCACAGATATTAAAATGTTCAGCTGGTTCCAGAAGTCTGAAGCTAGCATTAAAACATACTGAAAACACTGAGCAGATGCGCAAACGCATCTCACAATGAATATATTACAAAATCAGCTATGGATTCTTAAACACTATTTGCTCCTTCAGGAATGTGCCAAATAAAAGCTGCAAGAAAGACACCTAGATAAACAAAGTACAGTGTAAAAATGTCTTTGTAAGTTTTTAGCCAAACAATATTTTGAAACAGTTTATATTCTAGCCAAGCATACCAATACTTGACCAGAAGTGTAAGCCGCCTTTTCTCCTCTTCACAAAACACAGATCCAAGAAAAATCAAAGAAGGGTCTGTGTTATATAGCAGGACAGAGAGACAAATTATTACTGTATTCTAAAATAGCAGACAAAACGAATAAAATGTATCTTTGGACAAACTGCTATGATTCTTTCTCTAAATGTCAATCTTCTCCACTCCGACCTAAACAAAAGCTACAATTTTTACATTTCCCATACAACCATTTAATAAAATGGTTTTGCATACTCAATCCTAAACTTTTTCAGAAACACAGAACTATTACATTGATTACCACTAAGCGTACAGGTTAATGCTTTTCCAACATAGTTCATGGAGAAAATAAAGTCTTGAAAAATCTTTAAATAAAGCAAAATAAACTGAACACTGAATAATAGATCCAATGCATTCCTAGCATATAAATCCAGTCCATTTTAAAAAAAAAAATCTTATATTGAATCATGAGATTTTTTTTTTTCTTTAATATATTCCACACTAAAAGGTACCCTGGGTATTTTTGGACAAAGTTAATTTCAAACTTTTCTTACATTTAAAAAGTATGTCTAAATGATCATCCATAGTATTTCCTTTTTATCCTACAATATATCATGTATTTTGTGTAAGAACTTTTCACCATCACATTCCAGACTGACCTTTCAAACAAGCAACACATTACCAACACATCTTTAAAAGCCAAATGCAGCTGCATGAGACAACACCAATGAAGGTACATGTTTAACTGTCTCCTTACTGGTTTTGCAGTTGTGACTGTCTGGGGACAGATGCCATCATTTCAGTGCTGACATGCTTAAAGTTTTTTTCATTCAGTAATACTAATTGTAAACAGGTGAGAAAAGAACTTGCTTCACCTCTAGGGATGCTTGGGTAAATTAGGTAACTCCTAGGATAATAAAAAATGAAGCTGAAATAACTTATCAGATTTCTATTCATGTAAGCACCCCAAACACAACATACCTCCAAATCAGAGATGTTAGGAGTATGGGCAGTAATAGCGTTTGGGCTAAAACTAGTTTAAAAGTCTTGGTTAACCATAGATGAAAATGTATTCTCAAGTTCAGTAAATTCACTTTGATTCAAAGAGAGGCTGCCATTGTTTTGTTTCTTATTCATATTCTCAGTCTAGTGATACTTTTGCTTTTGTGCTTCATTTACTTCATTCTTGAAAATTTTGTCTTTGCTGGATTCCACACTCTTTCCCTACAGTTCAAAGGATTCACATGCCATTTCTCTTACTGGCCATTCCAGTATAACACCCCTCAAAGCACAGCAGCAAGTGAGGATGAAATTCAGTCTGAACATACAAACCTGAGACATTTCCTAGTCAGTCAGTGTGACCCAGTGTGAACTTATTCTCATGGAACGTGGGGCAACAGACCTCCCTGTGTTACTCCACTTACACACATACCCAGGTTACCACAACGCAGGACCATACTGAGACACCAGTTCCAGTGCTGGAAGTCACAGAGCTGAAACAGCATGGCAGCAAGCATGAGCTAACAAAGAGCCTTATAGCAGGATACATTATCTGCAACTCCACACTCTTGCAGCAACCTTTTAATGCTCTCAGTTGAGATCCAATGCACACTGTAGACAAGCCTTCATACATTCCTACATGGGTTACCTAATACCCAGGCCCAAGAGGACAGGAATAACAGCGTTAAACAGCTGCTGCTTCCAGTCCTTCACGATGGGACCTGAAGCAGCTTCTAATGAGTTAATAAGTTAATACTCATCAGAGACAATAATACAGGAAAAGGAAAAATAAAAGAGGAGATAGAGTAATTTTCTACCCTTACAGGCCAATAGTAAATTATTGTCACTTTCTTGTCCCAGAAGCAACAAGGAAATAGGGGAGGCACCATCATTAATTGACATGTCTCAGGTCAAAAAGCATCTTGATATTATACCTGAGATTAACATGTGTGCATTAACAAACCTTCACTGGCTCACATTTGTCCAAAGACAAAGCCAAAGCCCAATCCCAAGTAACTAAGCAACAGCTGCTGAGTAAGGAGTGGTAGAGGGTAGGGCTTTTTAGAGGAAAATCTTAATGTTACCAACTAGCCTGTATCTGACATCTAGTTACCATGGTGATGTGGATGTATTAGAAACATAGAGATTAGATCCACAGCCAGAGACAGACAGACTAGGATACAAGAAAGATAAAGCACAGCACACGTCTTGCGTAGTGATGCCAACATTTCCAAAAGGCTTGCTGTTAGAGAATTGAAAAAAAAAAACCAAAAAAACAAAAAAAAAAACCCCAAAAAAACCCCCCAAAAACATACAAACAAAAAAAAGAACAATCTGTGAAGCTAAAGCCCTTTGCAAGAACAAAGCAGCAGCCTGAGTAGACTCTGGGAATCGGATCTGAGGCAGAATTTGAGCAAAACCAGATGGAACAAATGGAGAAGTCTGTGCATCTTTGTCCAATAGCCAGTAAGAGTTAAAACAAAGAAATATGGAAAGATTGGAAATTCTCTGCAACCTTGACTAAATCGGTTAGGCTAAGAAAGTTCCTTTTAAATTAAACAATGACCACAGTTAGGAAAGACAGCGCAAACACTGTCCTAGAGATCTTAAAATGTGAAGACAAACAATTGACGGGAAGGATTTCAAAATATAAATATAGTGGTCCAGGACAACATGTGGCCATGACTATTTAAATAACAACTTCAGGATGTTGAATTTTCAGAAGCATAGTCCATAAAATCATATACGACAGTGACAGACAAGATTTTATTTCTTAATTTCACACCTTGCAGGAAAATGGTTTTACATATCTGCTAGTTGCAGATTATAATCTTTCTGCATCACTTGAGAAATATTTTTTTTTGGTTCTAATATTCTAGAAAATAGGTAATCTCAATTTTGACAGCCACTTGGAAGGCACTGATAGGAAAGTATGACTGAACAATATTCATAGCTCTTTTTAAGTATCAAATTGAAAAAACCTCACTTAATCAAAAAATGGTTGTGGTTCATCACATTTCAATATCTTTTAGAGAAGGCTCTATTACATGCAGCAGATTTTTTTTTTTCCTGTGCAAGAAAAACTTCTGATTAGAGTCTGCATTTATTGACTTGTAGTGCATAAACTCATCTTTTAACATGCGGTCAAAATCATGCAATGGAAATGCCATTTGACACAGGTGATATTCCTTACCAGTCTCTAAATTGTTCAAGCAAAACTTAAAGATAATTTGTGAAGTCTAAGTCTAAGATTTAAGTTTGCAATGTTTCCAGAATTCAAGAAGGAAACGTGGTAAGCAAAAAAGGGCAGACTAGACTTGATGCTTCTGTTACTAAAGACACTGAGTTCAGAATTATTCAAAGCTGTATTGCATTCATACCATCGTAAATAATTTCTTAAAGTATTAGTGTTTATGAAGATCGAAAGATAGGAATGAAGGAATGAAACAATTGCAAGAAAGAAAACATCTTGCAATAGGACAAGGAGTAATGGGTTTAAACTAAAAGAGGGTAGATTCAGACTGGATACAAGGAAGACATTTTTTACAATGAGGGTGGTGGAACACTGGCACAGGTTGCCCAGAGAGGTGGTGGATGCCCCTGGAAACATTCAAGGCCAGGTTGGACGGGGCTCTGAGCAACCTGATCTGGTTGGAGATGTCCCTGCTCCCTGCAGGGGGGTTGGACTGGATGGGCTTTGAAGGACCCTTCCAGCCCAAACCATTCTGTGATTCTATGACCTACAACCCAGAAAAGAATACGAAAGCACACAAACAAATTACCAACTTTCTGTAATAGTAGTAATAACAATAACACCACCCCCACAAAGCTTTTAAACAAAGGCTTAAGTCACGTGATATAATCTATACTTTCAACAGTCAGTAAATGATACATGACAAGGGAGACAACGAGAGGCACAAAAGACAGTACATGCGTGCTACAAATAATCGTGTCATGAGCAAAGCTAAAAGACAGAGATAAAGCCTATTTCTGCAAGAGTATTGTAAGCTTGTAAAAAAAAAAAAATCAAATCAAATATACTAAGTCATTAAAGAATGCTAAATATGGACTTTCCACATGGAAAGCAATTGAATTGTGAAAATAATGAGAACACCAATAAAACTTGAATTGAAATCCATAGGAAAATATAGGATATTTATAGTCACCTTGTCTCTGAAATGAGTAAAGTCCAAATATACTTCAAGACTTGTAAGATACTTTTTAATAACTTATTTTGTAAATCTGTATTTACTCAGAACTATTACTGTTACAGAGCCAAAACAGTTGCTAATACTTGAATGTATTTCAAATCCAATGGTGGGGAATTAGCCTCAGTGGGGTATTAATTTAAGGAAAAATTTAGACTTATTAATTAAGACTTCTTTATCTTTTTATGTATTATTCAACTTTTAATTGTATTTTACATTCATGAACCATTTTTTAAAAATGCTGATGACAGCTTGAGACTCTCAGCAACATCTTGTGTGTCTTATGTTTGTTAGCCAAGTTGACGTAAACCATATCTCCTGTTGACAGAAATGCTTGAAAATATTCACGGACTTCAGCATCCGTCACAGAAAAACTCTGCAGTTATGGAAAGCACTGATAAAATCCCTTCCCGTACTCCAAAATCACCAGAACAGCAGCTATATCACAGCATAAGGATGGAAAGAACAGACGGAAGACAGTCAGACAGACTTCTCTAAGTTAATATTTATATTATTGCTTTTATTTTTCAAAGCAGAAGATTAACTCCTGGACTGTATAACAGTGATCATCAAATTTTATTTTCTCTTATTTCTTCTGCTCTGTCAGTAAAGACAGAGCACCACCTACCGCTAAGGCTACTACTCCATCATCTAAATAAATCTGGATAGATATCTGACGATCTGCGATCCCATGTAATTTTTTTTTTTTTATTTTTTTTTAAAACACCTCAAACAAAAAGGATTTGGAAAAATGTGCCTATGCCCACACTATTTGCTAACTGCCTTAAAAAAGATCTTCCCTGTAACATACCTGTATTTCCTAATTTAACAGAGAACCAGGCCTGAAGATGTAAAAATGTAAAAGTAATTTACTAAGGCACTTGCCAATTTATGATAGCAGAGATTTATTAAGCTAGCCACTCTCTAGGCTGCTGACAGGTTTTTACCAAAGACCAGCCAGTCTGGTAATAATAAAAAAAATCCTTCCCTGTGCCAAAACAGCAATAGGCAGAATGCACATGTCGCAGTCTAACATCAGGGGTAGGAAAGAGGGAACTGTTGTTATGGAGAGACTTTTAAAAGTCTATTATGATTGTTTGATTTAAACCATATCGTCCACCTGTTCCTCTCTCAAATACATTGTAGCAGGGAATGAAGACTTAGCCAATTACAAAAATTCACAGAAACGTGACTGTGACCCCAAAATGTATTTTCAAATCATGTTACAGGACTATGAAATATAACTTTCTTGATGTAACAAAGGAAGGGAAAATTCAGTCCTTTATAGTGGTAGATATCAATGAAATGTCAAAGTTGCAGGAAAATGCTAAGAGAAACGCATTCGGTATAAATAATGTCCACACTAAAAAGAAATCAGTGTAAGCACTGTAGTAAAAGTTCATGTAACTTCCCTAATTCAAAATGTACTCATATAAGGAAAAAGTTGAAACATGGTTCAACAGCATAAGCTCCATTCTCCATTATAAATGAAAGCTGGAGAGTACGTTTCCAAACTCAACACTTCTCAGGAAATTTTATGCTTTATTTTGACATATCATTACTAAAATCAGTAATCGATTCTAACATATTTTATTCTCCCCGCACAGAGCACACTTCCTCCCTGAAGCAGGGTCCATCATCTCTTAGATGGGACGGTTATTGATATCAGATTTCTAAAAAAGGAAAATGCATTTGAATAACTATCTGCACATGCACAGGCACTGGTATTTTAATTCAGCTTGAGCAACCAGCAGGAAAGCAAGAAGGTGCTTCAAAGTGCCTTCCTGAATTAGAAAGCCATTTATGGAAGACCGTTATTGTAGACTTTACTGTATGTAGTCATGTTACTATGCTGCTTTTCTGCGTTACCCACTACATCCTGCTTTTCCACATACCAACCAACATTTCACCTTGGGCAAAAAGAGTAATCAATTATTTTCACAGAAACTAAGAATTCTTCCAAGTTAAGAGCAGACATTTCCCTGTTTAAACTAATTTGAATAGACATCATTGTAAATCAAGCTAGGAAGAAAAATTTTCAAAACTGCATCTGTTCAGAACAAGCCTATTCATTTGTACCAGCATGGTGCTTCTGCTTGTGTGCATCTAGATCGACTGGCACTTAAGTATTTATGCAACATTCACCCCAGGACTTTACTAGGAGGTAAAGTACAAAAAGCCCAAGCTAAAAGATATAGATGGCAGTTCCACAGAGCCTTGAAGCATAGGCTTCACTCCTCTCACACAGTACAGTAGTTCAGCAAGCATTAAATTTTAAAATCATGAAAATCAATGGAACATAATTGTTTGTGGGGAGGCAGCATGCACTTGTGCTGAATAGAATCAAGTTGCTGAGCCAGGTCTAAAACTCTTCAATAGTCACAGTGTTTAAAGTGAGAAACTGTGCCTCAGGCTATACAATAGAATCCCACTGGAAAAAAACTATGGGAAAACAAGCAGCCTCTAAAATATGGACATACAAAAATATGTCTCTCAAAAGCTGTAAGTTGTATGCTTGACAAACGGAAGACAGTGTAGAGCTGCAATCTAGCTATCTCTGGATGGGAAGCAAAAAAGAGACATTAACCTTGTGCTGCATCTTAACAAATTAAAATTCTTCCGATTCAGGACTTGATAACTTAGTTGCAGAACCATGGTCACAAAACTACCTTGCATTCATAATATTTCCATGCAATACTCCAGTGAATCACACACATACGTCAACATCTTTTGGGTTAAGAACAGACTGTACAGCTCTCCACCACGTAGCACAGATGTGTTTATATGTCTTTTCTTCTGACATTCACTGAAAATAAAAGTAAATTTAAAATATTTAAGAGCATTTAGAATTTGGAAATGTATTGTTTATCTGGTAGTAAGTTTGGACTCTTTCCTCAATGACTTTTAATAAATACAAAAACCTCAGTGGATAACTAAGTCTTGCAAAGCTGCAGAACGCATTTAATTCCACTGTCAGCTGTGTTAATAGGATGAAGGTTTATCCCCTAGGAAATATTCCTCCATTACAAAATTAGGCAAGTAAAACAAGATTTTATATATACAGTAAACTAGAAATGACAACAAAGGCAGAAACTCCCACTAGTTTAAATCAACTTATATAAGCCTACTTCCTTTCTATTGCCAAGAGAAATTATTTTCCTTCACACGTTTTTTTTTTTGTTTTGTTTTTTTTTTTAAGGCAAAACCAGACATGTTGCTCAAGTTGCATCTGATCTGATCCCAGTAAAGAGATTCTCCTCTTTCCCCAGTGTACCTCTATTGGCACTTGTCTACCTCCTTCACCATCTCTCAGAAACTACTGTCCAGAGCTGGTAGATAAACTCACATACAGTCACCCCCAACCTGGTTCTGTCAAAATGATTCTATTTTCAAACACTTTGCTAGGAAAAAATTATCTGATTACTTCAACCAAACTAGTTTTAGGAAGAGCTTACAGAGTATCTTACGACAGCTGGTTTGAATAGGACAGTAATACCCAGCAAGGACAAGTAGGAGAGAGCAGTAATTTCTTATCCCCCAGTAACCTGCAGCTGACATCATACATTCAATTGTGCCTTGAGACACATCACAACTTCTCCATAGGTATTTCATCTCCAAAATAAAAAAGGTACAGAAAGCCTTGTCATAATCATAAGCACAAAGGAGAATCAAGCAACAACCACCTCATACAGAAAATTGAGATATAAATTCAGCACTGAAAATAGGGGAAAGTGTTTTTTGGTAAGTGGGGAAAAAATGTAATGAGAAAAGGAATAGAATGTGCAGTTCTGAAAGTGTTAATACAGGCCTAAATAGGAACAAATGAAATAGTGCAAGGATAAAACCATGCAAGTTCATCTAAGAGTCGGAACAAAACTAGGCCTGAATAACCACATTCATTTTTTGAGTCTTCTTGGAAAAGAAGACTCAAAAACGAAGGAAATGGAGGTAGCAGATAGTCAAGGAAAGAAGGAAATGGAGGTAGCAGATACTCAACTAGGAAAGTAAAAATTACCTCACTCTAAAACACATCTTCATTTTTCAAGAACATTTAGCTAAGTTTTCCTTGTGTGTATAGTATTTTAGTCCAGATCAAATCTGGATGCAGACCTACAGTGAAGATTTTAAGAGACATAGGAGTTTTAGAAATGAATAATAATTTCATATTTGAAAAAGATCTCAGGCACATAAGTCTCTTTAGATTTAAATTTCCTACAGTGAAGAAACTGAGCACATTTACTCTAGAAATTCAGTAACGGCAGAATGGGGTTTTTTGTATCCAGCTGTGATTAGAACCCACTTAGTTCTATCATTCTGTTTCTACTATAAAAGGCCCGCATCACTTCACTTTTCGTTGTATTCATTTGTATCTAGAGGTCTGAATGAAATCTGTTTACCCATGTAAAAAAAAAATAAATATTCAAAGCAATCAAATTATAAGGGATCCTACTAGCCACCGTTGATTCCCAGTCACAGGTTGTAGACAACAAACTTCTTAAAATCCAAAATTCTAACTACTTAATTTTGGTAACAACAAAACGTAGTTAAACAAAAGATTCAACACAAATTCTTACACTCATTTTACAGTTAGTCTAGAAACATTCAAGTCTTAGAAATATTCAAGAAATGCTGGAGTAATCTTCCAGACATGGAAAAGAATTAAACAGTCTTCCAGACAGGCAGGTGCCTGCTGTGACATATCTAAGTAGCTGCCTGTTTGAACTCCTAGGGATGGAAGAGGCAAACTGCAGTCTAATACTGATTTTGCAACAATAATTTCTTTGACTTCAAGGAGTCCAGTTCTCAAGTTTGCACCAGTACTTGATAAAGAAGAATCTAGTGCCAGCTAAATTAGATAATCAGTTATGTTTGCTAGTGAATTAGTCTAACTGTTTTTAATGACTAAGAACACTAGGAGAATGAGGAAGTAAAATCTGCAAAGTGCAAAAGCCTGCAATTCTGAGGACCTAAGAGAAAAACAGAAAGGTGAAATAGAAGGCTAGTTGAAAAGGCAAGAAGTACCCATATGTAGAAGTTTCTGAAGTACTGAAAAGACAACCTGGGATTTGCCCCTTTCTACAAACTACAAATGTAAAGTTTATCTTATCATATAAACAAAGACTGACTGCAAAAGCTCAAAAACAGGAGTTGTTTTCAGCTGATGTTGAGATAATGTATTTATCAACATCCTCAAATTTCTGAGATTTTACGCAATGCTAACATAAGCAGATGAGATCCTGCTGTGTGTCACTTCTGGTACTGTACTATGCCATACTTTACTTTTCAGCAGGTCCCATATTTTAGAACTGTCTGAGTATATATCACAAAGACACATTCATCCTCACCCCGTCTTCCGTTTTCATCTACATTCCTCTGGAATCCACATTTAGCCAAGTATTCCTAAGTGTCTTCCAAGAACTTGAAAAAAATGCTAAGTGTAAACTCAATAGCAGAAAACATGTCATTGCTGTCCACAACTATAGGTAAAGATGAGGTAACACAGACTTAGAAAAATAAAACTGGAATAGGTTCATTCGGCTCAGATACAGCATGTACTTTGGACAAAGAATGTAGGATTTGAAGAATTTAAGACCACATTTTCATACTAACAAAAGATGAAATACTACTCTATTTTTATTTTACTTTTATATGCTCTAAACATCTGCAAGATCAGATTTGAGTGTTCTGAAGCCTTCTTTTATCATATCCTCGTGTACATAAATCCCTTATAGAATCCTACCTTTTCCCAGTGACAATCCTACCTCCAGAAACCACGTTCTCCACGAATGGTTGCCAGAAAACCTAGCCCACATTCCAACTGCTCACTTTTTAATTATATGTCACATTCCTAGGTTCTTCTAAATATACTACCAACATCTCAGAAAGTAATAAAGCAAGTGTTGAAACTATGTAAAGTTTAAATCATTGATCATTTTTCATTATCATTAATTTCTTCCACAACAGTTGTTTAAAATATACCATCTGATAGGTAGACAGGTATAGCTGAGTATCTTTGGAAGGTACACCTATGGAAGTACGTATGCAAGATATGTCTGAGACAGTAACGTGTCCCAAATCGCTTACATTCTAAAAGAATAGGATTGAGATAAAAAATAAGAGATATGACAACTCACTTTGTTGCTGATATATAACTCATGTAAACAAACTTTACTTAAAAAAAAAACAACAGCAGCTGAATTAGGCAGTGCCTTATACACAGCTATTCTCATACCTGGACTTCTGCCTTGGTACTGCATTGTCCAAACTGGATTCAGATTAACTCCGTATTTACCAAAACTGTATTTTCCCTTGGACATGGAAAAAGTAACTTTCTTCCTCCCTTCCTTTTTCATTTATGTTTGTATGTATGTATGTATGTGTGTGTGTATATATATATACACACACACATACACACACACACACACGATTGATTAACTAAGAATCCTTTCCCCTACTTTCTGTCAGAAATCTGTACATAGCTGATAATTCCCAGTTACCAAATCTGTGGATGGAATAAAGAGCTACTGCTTGCTAAGACAGTTATTACAGAACTTCTTACTTAATCTTAATTATATATCCATTGTTTTCAAGGATACTGCCTTGCAAATCCTGTGGCTATGGGCAATGAGTACGCTTTGTACTTAAAGAGAAGAAACAGAATGCACTGACAGATTTTGAATCTCGATGTGTGCTTAAATATTTCAAAAGCAAAACATTATCATGAGCAGTCATTTTCAGGAAAAATGAAGGAGGCCAATTCCATCAGAATGTTCTGCAGTTTAAAAGGACCATCAGTCTTGCTGTGAAACAGCCTAAAGCTGAAAGAGGTCTCTCTGTATTGACAGACATAAGCGCACTTATCTGTAAAGCGCAATCATCCTTTTCTTTTTTTCTGAATCCTGTTCTGTATATGAACATAGGAATGCTGAAATAGTATTTTCTGAGCCCCATAGGCTTCATATTCTAATGAACAGAAACTTTTCTAGTTTTGACATGAATTGATGTGCACTGTAAGATACGGAGAAACTGGGGGACAGGGGTGTGCAGAAAGGAATGAAACGTATAAGAGCATATCAATAATCAGACCAGTTCTTCATATTTTACAATGATTATCAAAATGCAAAATTGTGATTCTTTATTAAATTCACTAATTTACTTTTCTTTCTACATTTATAGTAGGCACGTGCAAAAGAGTTACATGGATGCTTACAAATTAGGTTGGCAGCCTTTTTTGTAGGTCTTATTTTCGCTTTCCAAATGTTCCACGTTCAATTTTAATTTCATCCTTTTGATATTTATGGTATTTCAGCTTTCTTGATTTAACTATAAATGTCATGAAACATGCTTTGCTTTTTATTTTCAGATTCTAAAGTTGATGGTTTCCTTAGAATAGGAATTATTTAGTCCTCTTGTTACCATTAATATTTTTAAGCTTTTCTATGCCGAGGCTGAAAGAACCAAAAGATATATAAAGAACGGCAATGTATTTATGTCCCATGATTTTTAAGCCAGTCTCATTTAGAGCCTAGTTAGAGACTGTGAATATTCTACTGTGATTCTACAGCTAGGAGGGGTCACTATAGTCATGTAAGATGACCAGGATTAAGTTTTTCCCCAAACTAATTCTTAGACTATGTATTATTTCAAAAACAAACAAAAAAAGAATCTGGTCTGGATTAAGGGCTTGAGGTGATGGACACGAGACAACATCCTTCTAATAAACCCTGTGAATTATTATAATAATTAACTATGTTCATTTAAAAAAAACCCAAAACACCACACACAAACATCCCTCCATGCCTTAACTGAGCTCACATTTGTGCAATTTGCAAAATAATAGAACCCGATTTCAGCCATTGGATCTTTTTAAATCTTTGGCAACAAGATTATAGAACATGGTATAAGTCATTAACTGGAGATCAGCTAATTAGTTCTTAAATCATCTCTTGAATAAGCTAAATGAACTGAGCTCCTTCAGTCTTTCAGTCTAAGGCACATTTTCCAACCACTTGATGACTCCTGTGACTCTCCTCTGAACTCACTACAAATCATCAATACCTCTACAACTAAAAAACACAGAACAAAAGAAAAAAAACCCCTCAGAATTAGCTTACAAATATAAAGTTCATTTTTCTATGCTGACTTGAGAGTCCTGTGTTTAAATATTCAATGATCATATTTGTCTGTTTTCAACTGTGAGTTTGAGCTGTCATTTTGCCTAGTAATTCAATAAAAACAAAAAAAAACCCACAACCTGGAAATGAACTAGAGGTGTTTTCTAAAGAAATGGTGTTGTGCAGACACTTGGTTGTAAACCTATCAATATCTACTGCCTGTGCCCTCCGGCTAGGATTTAATTAACTTGTTATCACCCCTCCACATTACAGAACTGAAGAGATGGGCAAGGAAAGATATATATATATATATATATATACGCACACACGTATACAGGCCTCTTCTTCTGGTAAGAGCAGCATTCCCAGACATTGTCAGTCTCAAAGACGAGACTATCGTGTCTGTGTGTAAGGATAATGTCAGAAAGAAAACAGATTTCAGCAGTTGGAATACATTTAAATGATAAAAAATGTTTTTCTGCAGCTGCATAAAGTGGTGATTTTGGCTGGTTTGAATTAGACAAAGTGGAAACAGGGATCACAGAGCTCTATCTTCCCCATCTGTACAGCCAGTCACTGCATTACAGGCCAAAACAAGATGCAATAAACTGTTTGACTTTGGGTTTTAATTACAATTAATCAGCATATAAAAATGTATTTATATGTAGCAGTACTACCTATCACGTAACTGAAGGTCCTTTAGTTTTACTATTCTCACTAACTATTCAGGTTATTTTCCTTTTCCAGGAAAACGCCTATATTCTTTTGCAACCATACTTTTTTACCCCTCCATAGCAGTTCTAGAATTCAATAATTTATAGACCGCATCAGTTACAAAAATATTAGGACTTGCACAAAAAAAAAAATTGGTAGCTTTAGAAGCTTTAAGCATTTTTCAAATATTTTCAAAATATCCCATATTAATCATTTCACCACCTTTCAAATACTCTCTAGGAAGATTTGTTATTCTGTAATCTCTAATTTAAGGCATCACTGTACCATTTTTAGCTTCTCAAGATCTCAAAACTTCTGTCATTAATTGCTTCTCTTACCAGCCCAACCTATCTGAATTAATTCTCTTTCCATTTGCGATTACACAATATCCTTGCATGAATTACCACAATTGCTAGCCTGGAATGTATTACAAGGAAAGCATTTAATGTCTATTTAGCTGTCTTTTGGTATAGTTAAAACAAGGAAGAGGAACCAAATAATGAGATTAGGCATCTCTCTGAACAGACCAATGACAAACACACTGTAGACACTATTCTGAAACTTTAGTCCTTTCCTTCTTATTTTTTCTTTTACTACTGGCTTGAGAAAAATAAACAGATGGATGCTGCATAAGCCCACTAAAATTGCAAAATTCTGCTGCCTGATCAAAGGGAAGTGGCAGAAGGAAAATGAGTAAGTGCCTACTCAAGTACAGTTGTATTCACAATTTTTAGAAGCCCAGTCCATCACCTCTAATATCTAACATAGCTATTTGTTAGTGCTATGTGCTATCCTGCACCCTTGACAAATAGTCAGGGGAGCAGAAATCTTACGTGTAGTTTATTCCTCCTAAATATTATCTGAAAACTCACAGCAGCTGTGTATACAGTCATATACAGCTAGAATTATTCCCAGAAGCTTCAGAGCATAAATCTAACAACATATTCCCCTCCCATCTACCCTGTATCTTTCAAAGACACTTCTAGCTCTCAGCAAAGACAGAATGTAACTTGTAAGTGACAATAGAGATTCCAGAAAATAATTCATGAGAGTAAACGTATTGTACCATATTCTATGGCAGAATATATACAAGTCTAATACGTAAATCATTGACCATATTAACTGGCTTTGCCACAGAACAAAAAATATCACAAAACTGTCATACTTGAAGCATTCTTCTGCTGAAATTCCAGTTTAATTGCAAACTGGAAAACATATACACAATATATAGTTAACAGTTTCACTTCAAAAGCAAGGATGTTCCTATATTCAGCCAGCAGAATGATTAAATAAAACAGTTCTTTTCTTACCCTTATTGTACATATTTGTTGGTACTTGGACATCACTCAGACTGATGTTCACAGGCAAGTTATTGAAGTGGTCATTTGGCACTAGAATGAATTCCTTCCCCAGCTCCAGATAGTTTCCTTCTTCATCTCGTTCATTTATGAGCACAGCATTGAAGTATTCGTACTGCAACAGAAATCCACATTCAGTATTCAGAATTCACATTCAGCATAAAAATATGAGGCTTGAATATTTTAACATATCTATAAATCCATTGATTAGCATTTACATGTATCTCCATCTAGAAGAGACAAACAAGATATTTTTATACTCCCTCAGGGACGTTTCAGAAACTGGATTTATCAATATATCTCAGGAAAATCCCTATAACCTCAGATCTCCGGCTGCCCTGAAAAAGTTAACGGTAGCCCAGCAAACATCCTGAACTAAACAATGTATGCACTATTTTAAATACAAAGCTTTCTAGATTTAAATAATTCCCTGGATAATTATTTAATTATGATCTCTCCATTTAGCTTACTTCCATCAGTTCAAGAACTGCTATCAGGCCTTGAAAAACTAAGTGTTTTTACTTCACTGGAATATTAACTAGAGCTGTTGTTGCTTACCCAATGCATATGAATGACATTTCCTAAAGAAAAATATCCACTTTATGCTGAGTTTTGCAAATGCACATTATAGTAAGTTTTGTCAAATTATTTATACTTTAACATGGATATATAAACTTAACACTGACTTATTTTCAGCAATAAGTTATTGTCTGCCTATTACAAATTCCTGAAGAGTATTTGGCCTATTTTGTACAGAACTATAACCAGATAAGCAAAAGCAATTTAGATAAAATGATTGATTTCTTTATGACCTAGTTTAACGAGAGATTCTATCAAGCTTTGAAGGCAACAAAGACGACTACTTTTTTAACCTCTTAAAAAACCTTAACCCTTGTCAACAGTTTGTGATGTGCTTCTTAATTGAAAGAGAGTAAAGTTTAGTGTCTTTCAAGAATCTCTAATTTAAATGAGTCTGTCCTAACTATCCATTTCAGAGCAAATCAATATAAACTTTAGGCACAAATCTATGCATTCTAGATCATATATATCTATATAACCCATGCAATGACAAATATATTATACCATTGATAAAGCTAAAACAGACCAATAAGTACAAAAATTTAAAAAGCTTTTCACAACCACTCTTTCTTGTTGTGATATGTAGTTTAGTCTACTAAATAAGAATTAGTTACAATCTTACAATCTATACACTTCATTAAAATTATTGATAATTTAACCAGTATCTTAAATGGAGGCTTACTTGGAAAGTAGGCCAACTTGTAGTTTAGATTTTAGATAAAAAGGAGAATACAAAAGAAGTCACTGTATATTCACTAGATTTTGAGGACTCTCTGTGTATTGACAGAAGTATTCAGACAAACTCAGTGTTCCACACACCATTAATCACATGATTGAGACACATCAGTATTTGAAAATGAATTTAACAGAAATTAATCTGACATGATTAAACATTTGACCTTATTTTACTTTAATTTGTTTATATTGAGATGAGCCAAATAATCTGCTGCACACACCTCGTGAATATGTACAGCTATTCAATCCTAAAGTTCAAGGGAAAAAAACAATAGTCTTTTTTTTTTTTTCCTTCTCCAGGAGCCACAGACACAGATAAGGTAAAGGGTAGAGATATCATTTGTCTAAAGCTGTAGTTTAATTAATTAAGTAATTCCAAAAGTTATTAGAACTATCCAACAACCCCACAGATGCTACCCTTCTCTATGTCGTTGGGGAGATTGTTACTATTATAGATTTGATTCTTCTCATACAAAAACCAAAAGGATGAAGAAACGTGATCATTTCCAAGAAACACCAGTTCTTGTTCTATCTGGGAGAAATCTTCTCCATCTCTGCTTCTTATCCAGGTTTATCACGGATCATTAAATGCACTGCATGCCTGCCGCCCACATGTGACAGCAGCTTTTTCAGTTTACCCTTTCTGCAAGAGCCAGAGACAGTTGGCAGAAGACTTGAAAGCCCAACTCGTATTTCCCATCTTAGTAAGAAATAGAATATTCCTTCCAACATTAAACCATGCACTAATGACTGTTGTAAAATGCAATTCTACTCCAGTTCCAAGCACAGAAGAAGTAAGCTGTGCAGCTTCTCCATGATATATTAGATGGCATCTGAGCCTGAAGGAAAGGCTGATATTCCATCCCCCAGGAGAACAGTGATAAGTAAAATTATATATTTCATGCTTCTTTCTTGACAATCAGCTCTCTCTTCATGCCTCCTGGACAGCTCAGTTCCAGCAGGGTGAGGATGATTGTTTCTTCTTGCTTACAAACCATTTGTTTTCTTGTCCTTAAAGACATGAGTTTGTTTTCCTGTTTCTCTGTTGAGCATAACACCACCTCCACAACCACTGGAGGTACAGATCAGCCACTGCGCTGCTTTCAAGTTGCTTCTTGACTTTATAGGTCTTATCAGGATTGTCAGAGAAATCAAAGGAGTATTGGCTTTTGGGTTTTTTTGGGGTTTGGTTTGGTTTTTTGTTCAGTTTGTTTTGTTTTTTTTTTTTTTTTAAAAGACCACCATTGAAGGCACTCACAAACACTAACTCCTAAATTTAAAACAAAAACTGTATTTAAATATTACACTTGAAGCAAAAGGTGAATACCTTTGAGGATAAAAGATTCTGTACTAAAACACACAGGAATATGTTTTTCTCCTTTAAATTAATTTAAGCTATGTATCATGGAATAATTTCTACAGTAATTCACAAACAGACTTAGTGACTTCAAGGATGCAAACTTACCTTGCCCATAAGTTTTATCATGCTTTGGAAATGGTAGGGAAAATGGACAAATTTTAAGTGTCAGAATATACACGGCAATCACCTCTAAAAGAATATTATTTCCTTTCATTCAGTGAATTATTTCCTTTACCAAAGGAGTTAATTAGCAGACATCCTCCTCCATCATGTTCTGTAAGTGGCAAGGCTAGCCAAGTATTAAAATCTGCTATATTCTAAATAAATGAAACCACTCGTTTCACAGTTAAGGGTATTTAGGACTGATTGTTTCTTTGGTTGATTTAGCATTCACTGATTTATTGGTCTGTGTTTTCGCTTTTCAATTCTACAAGTATATACATAATAATATTATTTATGTGGGGTTGTTTGTAGCAAATTGTAGCATAAAATAGTCCTTACAGCATTATAAACAATTAGTATTTTCCTGGGGTTTTTTCTGTTTTATTTAGGGGAGTTTTGGGTTTGCTTTGCTGGCCATTTTTTGCAAGTGAGAAAGCTACAGACCCAACATTATTTCAGACAGTCCTGCAAGTTCTAAGGATTAAACATCAGGTAATATATACAGCTCAAAAATACTACAGAAAAAGATCAGCATTTAAACAGAGCTGTTACACAATATCTTCTGTTGGGCACTTTCCTTCCAAGCTGAAAGGTTATAGAAGGAAAATTAAAAATAAAAAATGGAGGAAAAAAAATATTAAAGGAAATCCATCTGGCATTTTGACACTGCATTCAAGACAACGCCCAAGGGAGAGAGGATAAAGTCCTGCTTGCTGACAACACAAATACTCTACCTACTAAGCTCTAAGAGAAAATTACTTCAATTTAATCTTGTCAATGGAGGTCAATCTTTGATGTAACCTTAACGAAGTGAGTTCTGAGTGCGCACAACATAACATGCCAAAAAGTTATTAGTCTAATAAATAACAAAATAATTATTCAAGTTGGGAGCATAGTTAGGCTTTACCATGACTTGGCCAATGGGTGAGCTTTCACTAACATGATGTATAGACTTGCACTGTGATCATTTAACTGAAGAAAAAGCATTCAAAGGAAATCTCATTCATATAATCTATTTATATGCACCTCAAGATCTAAGCATGAACTTTTATAGTTTTGTGCATTTAAATTTGCTTAAGTGAACACACTGGGTTTTTTTTTGTTTGTACATTCCTGAACAGCATCCGCATCATTCTGAATGTTTGATCAACCACTTTGAAAGTTCCCCATTGTATTCTAATGAAGACAACTTAAAGCAACACCATAACAACTGGAGACAAATAGGAATCTCAGTTTTCATGCGATGCTAGTATTTTACCCTTGTGAAGAAAGCCTCAATGCAAGCCAATATAAACTAATCAGTAGTGCTGAACAGAACAAGCACTGGACCATTCTTCCTCAGCAAGGAGCTGATCATATTTGAGATATCCCAGAGAATCATATTGCTAATAGTCTGCAGAACCCTAGGCTACTCTAACATACTGGTATAATCATAGCAGACAAAGACTTAATGGGCTGTTACAAGATCAATCACAAAATTCTTTTACAGATTCATTCAGGCTGACTAGCAAAGGCAAGCATTATTTTAAAACACCGTAAGATAGACTCAGCCACAACACAAAAGCATATGCTGCACCATTGCTTAAGACGGCTGCCACAGAATATGTTAATGAGGATAAAAATTAATTCATTCAAAAGGTATCGTAGAAAAATTGTGAAATGCAAGGTTTGTGGCATGCAATGAGAACCACAGGGTTAGGTTGCAGGAGAGAACTGATCTGTAAGGCAAGAAGAAAACTTTGAAGCTATCTGTTCCAGTTTAGCCACTTATTTTGGCATAGTATCTCAATTAAACAAGCACCTTGGTTACAATGGATACTTTGCTGAGACAAGACATCAGTAATTTAGATAAAGTACATGTTTGCATAATAGCAGCATTGTACAAACTGTGGTAAATAAGTGACATTCTCCATTTCCTTTTACAATTATCTTCATGTAAACAAATATGTTGTGATGCTTATATTATTTATTAAATATTTGTTAACACTGTAAACAGTATATTTATTTCAATATAAATATTTACTCTGTTATTTAAAATTAAGATACATTCTAATGCAAATTTTCCTTACAACTTACAGAGTGCTTGGCACATAACAGTAAACATGTATCAGTTGGCTTCATCTTATTTTAAAATTAAGCATTCTGATCCAAAACAATGCAAGCCACAATTTTAGTTTGATACATTTTTTTTTCTGTAGTACAGAAATTATTTTTACCAACACAGCATTTTAAAAGTCCCGGTCAGAGCTATGAGGACTAGGAAGGTGTAAGAACACAACTGGGAATGATTGGCACTACTGGGTGAGCACTATAGCAGTATTGGGGTTACATTGATAATTTTAACTATGCAAGAACCATTTTCACAGTGTTTCTACAACCATATAGCTCATCTAAAGACAAAGCTGGAGGTCTCTGACAGACACTAAATCAAGCAAAGTCTACAGCAGTTGCATTGACCTCGAAATGCTGGAGTATCTGAGGAAAAAAAAAAAGTACTAAATAACACGGAAAATAAAGGAGAAAGCAAAACCTAGCATTAAATAGCACAGCCAGCTAGAAATGAACAATAATTTTAATATCTATAAGAGTTTCAGCAAAACAGCTACTATCATCAGTGAGTTAACAAAAAAAAAAAAAAAA
>WHYT01017296.1:471968-492167 GCA_009806455.1 Tetrax tetrax
CCAATGCTATTTTCCTCTTTTTTTTTTTTTTTAAAGTGTCTATCCAACAGCAAGGCTCAGAAAACACCTGGGATTTGAAATGTTGTGATCAGTCCCACTTTAATTATGGAAGTAGTACAGAAGTTTTACCTGCATCCTTGCAAAAACAACTGATCTGTTTTCTACACAATCAGATTAAAATGACCTCTCCCCAGGCTATCCATTCCCTCCCAATATGATTACCCTATTAAAATTATATTAAAACAGGATAAATAAATAATACCCTATGAGAGTATAAAATCAATTATATCAACATGTAAATTGATAATACATCAAGGTCTCAGAGGTCTTGTAACTGATTCACTGAAAGTGGCAAGCAGTAATTATGATGGATATTTTAAATAACCCACTAAAGTTAAAGAGAGTCACTTTATGTTACAAGTTTCAGATGAAGCCCCCTTTACAGATAAAAAAATTTCAAAATATCTAGTTTTGCATACAAAAGCTTTCAAGATTCTTTTCTTTGTGACGAGGTTGACTCTTTGATCACTCTTAAATGTAGTAAACATAAGAAAGGAGAAAATGTTTCCACAACAGGCTTTCACTTTGACCTTTTGGACACTGGTATCACAAGCCTTACTGAAGATCTAACAGTTCTGGAAATGCAAACATTCAGTGTGTTCATTTTCACACACAAAAACCTCCAGTGAATACTTTCTGCTAAAGAGCAAAATAAATCCCTACTCGGGTGGCAGCATAATTTCTCCCTTCTCCCAATGGACACGGGTTAAAAAGATACCAGTTACATCGACGAGTAAGTTCAGAGACAGATATCATGCTCCTACAGAGCAGGACTGAACCATGGAGACAATTTACTGACAATTTCTATAACAACTTTAATCAAGAATTTCATGACTTAAGTGAATCATCTTGTAACCAGAATACAATAATGGCCAAGTCTGTGCATTTGTGAAGGTTAAGTGCTTCAAAACCAAAGAATTACCAGAAAGCCTGCATCCCAGTCAACGAGCTTACACTCTAACTCTGTGAAAAAATAAAAAGGCAAAAATCCCCAACCTGGAAAATCTACCAGTATAGTAGTGTGGCCCTTTGATAAGGCTTATCATCTCTCACAAATATCGCTGTGAGAGAATGACAGGAATATTTCTGGGGCTGGGGCAGCCCTTTCTCAGTTGCACCCAAGATCCACACTCCGGCCTTGGCACAGGCAGAGCTCCCTTGACTCCGCACTTCTGCTGGGGACGCATCTTCCCAGCTCGCTCCTGAGACACGGTACAGAACTCTACACTTAATGCTTCCAGTTTAGAAATACACTAATAGAAGAGGCTTGTTTTTCTTGATAATAAACATGAGAGGTCTGTTGGGCTTTATTTAAACCACACTTTGAAAGAAGCAGCAATTAGCCTAAAACTTTTCACTCTGAAAGGACAAGCTCTGTGAAAGAGCAAAGAAAACAAGGGAAGACTAATAAGCACTTCTGAACACTTGAGGATGTTAAAACATTTTTGAACACATTTGTATCAAGCTTGCCACTACTTCCATGCTACAGTAGTGGTGATCCTCCCTTTTCCGACTAGGAAAACTGAGATACAACGTTTTACAGTAATAAATTAATATTTTTCAGAAAACCCTCACTGTGCCTCATTTTATTTTAAGATTAAAAGTAGTGTCCCACTGATGTGGGTATGGCCAAAATGCAGATGCAAAATACCTATAGCAAAACACATGCTGACAGGTTGTTAGGATGCCTGAGGTGGGGGGGCTATAAAATCTCTGCAGCTCTGTTGAGCAGTTGGCTCACATGCTGGAGACACAGACACATGCTGGAGAAGGCTTTCAGCTACTCTTCTCTTTTAAAGTCTAAAGACAGAAACAGAAATGCAGTTTGACACATAACAAATAGCACCTTGATTTTATAATATCTGTTCATTGGTTTGGTTTTTTTTTAAAAAACACATTTTAAAAAGTGAGGAGGGTCATTCCTCACTGCAGTAAGGAATGGAAAAAGAAGCAATAATCAAGTATGTGTGATTTTTACAGGATTAACCACTGACTTCTATTGGCCATGCTCTGGGCATAAGTTTAGGCATATTTTAAACTTGAATAGTATTTTAAAGGTACCTGTGACATTTAAAAGGTGCACTGAGTGCAATTTAAAGTTCGCTGTATTTACCCTCATACTATTTCTGAAAAAAATATTTCTTCCCTCTAAAGTCCATAAATTCAAATATTCCCAAAAACAGTTTTAGGGGGCTGATGCTTTTAAACAAATTATATCATTTGTGTATCTTTATAGATGCAAAAACTTGCAAGATTTTGCCTCATATGTAATTCCATTTTCAATGCTAGTTAGAACCACAGGACTGCTTCATTTCTCTTTATACCCCTGTAGATCATATCAAGCTAGTAAACAGGCAGGATCAACAACTTCTATACAATAATTATGTAAAAGACTATTTTGTAAAAGAAAATAGCAAAATTACAGAATTGCTTCCAAATCAATGCAGTAATATTTTCTAAATTTTCTACCTTACCACAAAGTAATCAATGACGGGCATTCAATATAGAACATTTAAAAATCTTTGCATACAGTTTAAAATGTGCTACAGAAATAGAAAAGCAAACTGTTTCACAAACAGATAAGCTGAAAAGTTTTAAAGTGAAATCAGTGTAGCTCCATGCATGTTCCCCTCATCTGACACATTCAGGTTGATGACAACCTTAAGGCTGCTTCTAATTATCAGTGGAGACATATCTGACTTCTTTGTGCCTTTTTACAATCATATGCCCTAAGTGCCTCATTCCTACTTCGAAGCAGGAAGAACAAAAATGTTTCTCAAGCTCTGCATCTTCTCTGTCTCCCACAAGAAGCAACTTTAACCCAGACTCCTCATAGTCTAAGGCATGCATATACTGCTGCTCTGTACTCAGCGAGAGCTGTACTGTCCCCTCAACAAGATGCACTCAGGGACAGGAGACAACCTATATATAGTGTTTTGCTGGGTTAGGGGTTAATAACCATCCCTAAGAAAACAGAAAGTAACAGGCAGTTCGATAACATGTGAGCACTAACTGCAGCTCTGAATGATGAATTAAACATGTACTTCACCAGTTGTTTTTTTTTTCATACCAACAGGGGATAATCAAAATAATTAAATACTGAATAACTAGAATAGAGCAAAATTTCACAGTGCTCACTGCAATCCAAGGTTTGTTTTGTTACTCCCAACCACCCACCATACACACAGGAGGTTAAATTAATATTATTGACTAAACAAAGGAAAGAAAAAGAACACGTGCAATATTATTGAATTTATTTTGGAGTAAAGTGAGAGATGAGATGTTGAGCAACTGAATGTACACAAATCCTCTTCAAATGATTAATGACTCTCTCATGCAATATAGAAATTTGGTCAGCTAAGCCCACAGTTGAAATAACAAGACCACAATGATGAGTTAATTTAATAAAAGAAACATATGTCTCTGGAGTCACACAGTTCTGGGGGGAAAAAAATGACAAAGGCATCTATTTTATGAAAAATGAATCTGAGTGTTTAAAAAAAAAAATCTCACAGATTAAAAAAATTGTTCATGAGAATAATTATTCTACAAAGTAGGGGGGGAAAAAAAAAAGAAAAACCCTAAGCTTCAGAGGGTATTTTGCAAACTGTAGTTACATGCTAATATACTGGAGTATTTTAACTTTCAAGTTACACTATGAGAGAACTCTTCAAACCTGTAGATCATGCTAAGCACAGGATGCCTTCTGATGGGATTATTGTTGAAATGCAAGTGTCATATCTCTGATTCTTTACAGTGCTGCTTTACATTGATTGTATGAATAAAGTTTGAAAAATGCACAAAGAAAATGCTTTTACATATCATACTCTAAGTCTTTGCTTAATTTCACTGAAGAAGCCTGAGTCCTAGATATAGAAACTCAGAATCCGCATAAGCCAGCTGAGGCAGTTTGCCTCTAACACCAGTACATCTGGCCTGGGAGCTAGGCTAGTGGGAGAGGGAGCAGGGGTTGGAAGAGAGGCACGTTAAGAATTTGGATGCTGCAAAATATCTACGTGGGTAAAATGAACACCTGCACAATATTCACTTCCTGAACTTGTGTGAATAAGAGAGTGGTACAGTCCAAGAGTTAAGATTATGAAATATAAAAATGGTCTCTTTATGTTTTCAAGTTTTAATAATTTTTCACATCAAGCAAGAACAGGCTAACAATGATAAATATAGCAGTAGCAATAATGAACACATTATATAAACTGAACTGGTCAGAACAACATTCTGAAACTATCTGGAGTCTGCATGGTTATTTCTTCACCTTATTAAAGTCTCAGAAACTCATGGAACAATTTAGTAGTATGCTTACTGAGCTCTATACTGTCTTACTATCATACTCCTACACATAACCTCAGAGTTATGGTCAAACCATAGCATAGTGCAAGGCTCTGCGAAAGCAGCTGAAAAAAACTATTTAGATTTTTAGAAACATTACCATTTTCCATGTTCCAGCTGTAATTTGTGTAGCATTTTTATCTATTCCGAATTAAAACAGATAAACACTTTTAGAAGAGATCATCAGGCAAATCAAGGCAACCAAAGACATCCGGGTGATGGGGTAACCAGTAGATTTCTGAATCATCTACCCCACAATCCAGCTGGCTTCCCAGCCTTGTTTACCAAGCACTAGAAGTGCAGGCTAAGGAGATGGGAGAGATAACATCTTCCAAAGACTCTGAAGAATCCGAGAAACATTCCTAGAAGGGCCTTGCGTGAAGCTATGTGCTGAGAATTGAGGTGGTGACCAGAGGACAATGGCAGTCCAGACTGGGTACATGGTGTCTTTGTGCCTTTCCCTCAGCTCAGCAGGAAAGATCACACACATAGAGCCCTCTCAGCCATCTAAACAAATTAAAAACTATTTTGCAGCTCTCTTTAGTTACTCTCTCTAAACATCCTGATTTCCTATTTCACTGCTCCCTTCCTGTCTCTGGTAAGGAATAAATTGAAAACAAGACATGAGAGGGAATACAGTATCATTCAGTCACAAATGAGTCCGAATTGCTCATCTAGTAAAAAACATGAAGAACTCTTCATTCCTACCAGATGTTTATCTCAGATCCTGCTTCTTTTGTTACCAGATCATCATACAAAGAATGACATTTTTAAGGACACGCACATAGGGTTTTTTTCTTAATTGCTACTATCCTCTTAATGGAAAACATGATATACTGATATGTAAATTCCCCTGCATGTGTCTACACTGAAGAGCCGAATGTAAAAAGATTATATGAAGTTGTTAATTAAGATTTGCAGGAAAGTTCTACATTCCCTTTAAACATTTATTGTAGAAACAAAGATTACTGCAAATACAATGTGCTCCCTTACAGCAAAGATTTATAGATTTATCCATCTTGAATATGTTGGCTCTGAGCTTACTGCCACAGCTAAAACAATATTAATAAAGATATAATCATACCTAATGTTTTAAATGGTTATTTTAATGAGTAAGTACTATATTTAATGTATCTTACTTCCATGCTTGCTTTATTTCAAGTCTGTGACAAAAATGAAAAATACAGGTCATAAGCCATCTAACCACTGCAGCTCAGTATTGTCTTGAACAAAAGGCTTAACCAACAGGAGAAAGTATTTGAAATAATGAAAAATTTGTGAGGCTGACCCAGAGGTTATTAATTCGGGCTTCCCAGACATAAGTTTACTACACAGATGACTTACTATATGTAGATTCCAAGGGAGAAATTACACTAGATATTGTTACGCTAGCCTTCAGCTGCCAGAACAAGATCCTCCCTCCTAAACAAGGTGCCATGAAAGCACTTCATTAAGCAACCTGCTTGTCATTAGCTATTTCGTTGAAATAATATATAGAGTGACTAGACCACACAGGGATCTGAACAACAATACATACAACGTATCACGAAGAAACCCTGAAATGTAATACACGTCTCAGCCATTTACTGATCTGTAGTTTAAACAAACATAGAGACCTAAACCAGACTTACAAACTTTGGTAATAAAAAATATTTTCAAAGACAGAATGGCTTATGCTAATGGATACCATCCAAAATGCCTAATGTAACACACCATCTTAAAACAGAAATACACCATGGATAATTCCTCAACAAACATTCAGGTACTTCAAGTACAACTATGAGCTTAGGTTTACCTGAGCTATATGCTCACATCGAAAATTTGCAGTTTGTTTATAGTAAAGCTGATTGGGAATAATGAAATGACATCCTTGAAATCTCTCCAATTCCCATTCTGAATATTACTGTATTTAGAAAGAGTTTTATGACAGGAAGACTTATTAATAATAAAAGATTATTTTCTAATCAGTAAGAATGTCTCTACTTATATATCCTGTACTTTACTGCTTTACAAATTACTTGCATATTTGTCAGCATCTTGGGTTCAGTTAGACAGTGACAAGCCCTAAATACTTTAAGGAAATGAGACATTCAATTAAAAAAAAGATTCTCATCTCTATCGCAGCTATACAGAGTCTTTGAAGTCAATGTGAATGGTGGCAGCTGCAGCTGACAATAGCTGTCCCTTTCTCTTGAAATGTGTGGAAGACTAAGGAGTTAATCTGATACGATGCCACTTTTATGTACAGAAGAATTAAGAGGGTTTCCAACTGCACATTTCAATACCTGGTCTCCAAATCCTCTGTCTGAGTGTGCCTGAGAGGGCGAAATAATTTTGACTTTTAGTCCTTTGGGGCAGCAGTTCCTAACAGCTCCCAGGCATTTAAACAGTCAGCGGTGGTGAAAGAGCAAATCACCTTCCTGGTCTTCACTGAGGACATCTAGAAAGCGATCAGCAGTGCTGATAGTTCAAGATCCACACATTCGATACATTTTCCTGTTCTCCCAGTATTAACACACAACACTGGCATCTTCCAAAGTTCAAATGTGAAGTCGGATCTTCTCCTAGCTGAGCCTCACATTAACTACTGAAGGCCGAGACTTTGTCAGGCAAATATTAACAAATGGGAAAAGAGAAGACGGCCCTCAAAATACAGCCGCACTCTACACTTCTCCACGGAAAGCAACAAGACTAGTTCACCAACATTTTTCCTGCCTAGCTCCAATATTCATTTTTCTCAAACCTTCAGAGTATTACCAATGGCAGTATTTGTACATCATACCGCTGCCCAATGTTTCAGCAGACCTGCTGAAACACTGTATGATGATAACAGGTGATAACAGTTCCTCTCTTTCTATTAATTCTTTTTCCTTTCTATTCTTCCTAAATCTAGTTTATATGAAATGCAGACAAAACTGAAGAAGCAAGCACATAATATCACCGGGCTGCTAGAAGTAAAAACTTGAGTAAGTCAGATTTGAAGTAAGAAGTTTCTCATTCCATCAGCCTCACTAGAGACTTACTATTTGAGGCTCTGCTATTAACTACAGAGAGATTAAACCAGAGTTCAAGCAAGAATTGTGAAATCTCGTTTCTGAAACTCAAATTTTCTGTCCCGCCTCAAGAAGACAGCAATTTCTCTTACATCAAAATTAGAAAAATCAAGTATATCTATACATTTACACAACAAAATCCTGCTGAAAACTGATTTTTCAGTAGATACTGATTTTTAACTACTTCGTTAAAAAAATGCAGAAAACCCCCCAAAAATCAACAATTTGTATCTCTGAGGGGAGAGGTCAGTCTTGATTCCCTAGCTGTACAATGGGAATTATGACATTTGTCATTCTTGCAGGACCGAAACTGCCTAATGAAAAATGCTCCACAGCATTACTAGCCCTCCAAAGCATTACTGGTCCTTCTGTATCAACAGTTCCTCTATCTAATGTACACTGCCAACAATAATACAGAGCGGTGCTCCACATTCCCTGCCTGAGCACAGAGACTACACTGAAAAAGTCCCGTTCAAAATTCCCATTTCTGAATGCAGCAGCTGCACATCATTCAACTTCCTAACAGGTTCTTTTCAGATGAAATCTTCACACAGAAGCTTGCGCTACACTGCCTAATTCCAGGCAAGAGCACTACTAGCAACAGAAAAAAATTTAGTGCTCTTTCCAACTTACTTTCTGAAATAATTTCACCACTGCAGTCAGGCCATGGTTTTATTTTTAGCCATAACCAAATAATGACCTGCTTCTTCATTTGACCTAATGTTTACAGGCAAGCTAATCAGGGCATCATTGATTCAGAATTATGAGTAATAAGACAGCTGCCTATTAGGTTGTTAGTATCTATGAATCTCACTTGTGTGGAAGCAGGCCAGAAGACATCTTAGAACAGCTAAAAAAAAACCCCAACCCTTACTTACATTTTCTATGAAGCCAATAGCTTAAGCATCACCATGAGTCACAGACATTGACTAGCTGGTGACAATCATATGTTGAAATTATAAACGTCAAAAGGCTGCGATTCACTTAAATCAAGCGCCTGTGTTTAATTTATTTACATTAAGATTCCACATTTCTGAGACATGGTTTCACCCAACTGTTTCCCTAGGAGTGTAAATCACCATCAAAGCGCGGAAGAGTAAATCTGCAGAACATAACTAGGTTTGAATATGACGCAAAGTGAACAATTGCAAAAGCACATACACAGATCCATTGTTAAAGCTGCTCCAGTCTTGGAAACGTCTCCGCATTTTTCCACAGTTTGTGCAGGAATTTAGAACGCTGCAAGTATATAATTAGTATTAGATGTGATTAATTCATACTGTGGGAAAATACAGAAAGAACTGAAATAGAGCTCTGTGGATCTCTCTTCTCTCCACCCCAACTGCAATCAAGCACATGCCTATTCAACTCTCTGAACATACTGCCAGAACTCAATTTTAGCAACTGGCTTTTTTCTCCTTTGGCTGTAATATTGAATGTTTTATTTTCCAATGTCACACTATTTACCATGCACATATTTTAGTCATATCATTTCCCAGTATGGTTCTGGGGCTGGTGGGCTCACTGAGATTTGTACCTATTTGTACCTATTTTCCTTCATTCCCTTTTTCATTTCTTTCTCACAAGGCTGTTTGCCAAGTGTTATTATCAGTCCTTTGAAAGAACTCCTTTACAGAGTTCTAGTAAAAACCTGTAGGTTTCATCTGCATGGTTTGAGAAGAACCAATTTTGATTTCTACTCTGGTTCAGTCTGGACTTTGCTCTGAGTTTTGTGTCAGGATCAGATGTAAAAAAAAAAAAAAAAAAAAAAAAAAAATCTTAAAAGTTTACTTCTTGTAATGCTGAAAACATGAAACGCATACCTTTTTAGAGCCTGATACAGAATAATAAATCAATCCTCAGATTACAGCAATAGTGTTTAAATTTGCTTCAAGAGTTCTGTGAAACTCAGCAAAAATCTCATGGAAATCTAGCTTTTAACGATAGCTGAAGTCCATCAATGCTTGGCATGGTTCCAGAGATTTTAACATAAGGTTTGCAAAGCTTTGGCAAGCACGTGCTGTCACTGGTGTTTACTTACCTGCAATAAGCAAGAGTAATACATTCCTACATATTCTCAGTTTCCAAATTTGGTGTGTATTTCATTGTGCTAAAATTAAGTGAAAGCAAAAAAACCCCAGAAAAACGTGGTGCAAAGAATAAAGCACGGGGAGAAAAAATTTAAGACTTTGGTTCTACTCTGTGCAAAATTGCACATGCCTCCTGAAAAGACGAGAAGTGAAATGGAAAAAGTAAATGCCTGAGTGAATTAAATATTCAAGTCTCGTTCTCAAATCTTGCATTTGGCTTTAAATTTGGTGTGATCTCTGCTGTGTTTAAGGATAACTATGCTGTACAACACAGCCCAGGGTAGACATTCTCTTAATTAACATACTGAAAAAAGTGAGCTGGAAGCTGTATTGCCTTGCCTACACAGGACTATGCCTGAGTTAATTAGCATTATTAAGAGAAAAGCCTATATCAACAGAGGCAGCCTCATACTACAGACTTTCTGCTTCCAAGACCACAGCTAACGGCCTCCTCATGGCTCTGCGTTTGGCTGTGCGGATCAACCGGCACCTTACACTGTGTGCATCACAAAGGATGTCACAGACAAACTAGACTCACGCGTTTCTAACCATTTTACTCAAGTTACTTATAAGGCTATCGTTAAACTGTCCTGAGCTACCATTTTCTTCTGCAGTCTATTGTCTCTTTGATTCCCTAAAAAAAGAAATCATTCTGTGCACTCGAAACTTAGGAAGGAAAAAAAAAACACCACCACAAAAAAAACCCAAATTTTAATATTATACATTGCATATCATAATACTAAAAGTTATTTTATGACATGTTCCTAATTTTAACCACAACCTCCTACTCTGACAATTAAGTATTATTGTACCGATTTTAATACAAAATAATCCCCAATTCTCTAATATCTAGGTTATCGCCTGTGTTAGCTAAAAAGCATATAGATCACTGATTATACTCATAAGCTCATGAATTATCATATTGGTGTCATTCTGTAGTAAATATTTTAAACCAGGTTCAACATATTAAGTAAGGTAAAAAAAAATTTAAATAAAATCTGGCTATTAATCGTATTTGTATTTTTTAACCAATGTTTATGCAGCACTTACTGGCCTCTAAGTTATACACCTGCACTAGCAGGGGAATAAACCTGCTTGTTCCAGATTTACTCAAAAAAATCCCCATTTGGACATGTACTCTCCCTTCTTCTCTTAAATTCATTATATTGTACTTTCATCCTTGTATAGCACAGTCTTCTCCCACCCCGGAGCTCCCTCCAAGCTCTGCCCGATGTTTCCCATGAGGAACACCCTACCTTGGCGCTGGCTGGCCCCTGTGGGCCCAGGCACAACACCAGCGAGCAAATTGTGGGCTGCAAGCGACGTGCTCCCCATCCTGCCTGCCAGCTTGCCCTTCTCCAGATGGCAAGAAATACTGCAGAGCTTCGCACGCACTTACGGGGTTGGAAACCTGTACCAGGTTGCTTCTTGGGAGCACAAGAGGTGAGGAGCTGCTCCTCTCCAGAGCTGATGGGGTTGTGAGGGTCCTGGTGTGGGAGAAGAGAGGGTGTGTGCATGCTGCCCAGGAGCTGCTGCTCCTTCTGCAGACGGGGGCTCTTGAGCAAAACGGGCACCACAAACCCTTGGCAGGCAGCTCTCCAGCCGAGGGCACAGAACTGCCAGCCCTTGCCCCGTGGGGAGAAACAAACTAAACGTTTCCTCACATTTGTGTGAGCCAATACAGCTTTGAAAGAGATTTATTTTCTCCAGGCACATTACACGAAGACACACTTTAGTGAAGCTGGTAGAAAGACTCTCTTCACCACTGGCATTTACGCATTCATAGAAAAGGGAAGTAACGGTGAGCTTCTCTAGAAGAGATCATAAAGGGAAGATCTGATAGTAGGGGAGAAAGGATCTACACAGCAACCTTTAATAAATAACTGCTATGGTCCCAAGGGAGTTAATAAAATTGCAGCCTAATTTAACCACATCCCTTTAACTTGCCCTTCAACAACTGCATGGTCAAGACAACGTATACAAACAGAGAGGTCAGCGTTTGCTAATGACCACAAAGAGCTTCCTCCCTGCAGCACTGCAGACAAACTGTAGTTAGGAGACTCGAGCGCTGAGTCACGAACTATACCCTTCCCTACATGTGTAAGACATTAAGTGTTCATCACAGAAACTTAAATAAATTAAATCATTCCATTGCAAATGACAAAAAGGGAACTTTCAAGTTGTGCAGTTATTATTCAGAGATATGGAAGCAATAAAGTTAAGGTTCCACATGCATCCTCAGCTCTGTGCTTTGGTCTACATTAGCGTGGTTGTTAATTCCATACACCAGTGGCTTTTTTTTTTCCTAAAAAGAACAGAATAATATTTTTTATCCATATGCAGTGTATAAACTCTCTAGAAAGACAGCTCTACTTTTGTTTAAATAATCCAGTCTCCTCTTTATTGACTCATTTTTATGCACTAAGATCTTTCTCCTGTATTAACAGATTTTGACATTCCAATCACATTTCTCTACGTGGAGCCCACCGATGATCCTCACCTCTAAGAATCTAACAGAGCTATAAACTGCTTTCTCAATGGATGTATCCTTCTGCATTTTTTATATCAATTCACAGCATTTCACATACCCCAGAAAGTACTCGGATAAATCTAAATCTAACTTAATTGAATCTGTAGGAGGTCTTTATATGCCTATAATTTCTCATTATTACTCAGTCTTATTATTCACAGGCTGTTGCAGGTTACTTAGAAAATATATACTGTGTATTTTTCAACGAATTGACTTCCATTGACTCTGGCTGGCACACAAGTAGCTTACAGCTTTATAGAAGCAGTCTCACATATACATTTAAAGCTGCAATAAAAATATTTTATGCTGTATGGAAAACAGTATTAAAATCACATAATTAAAGGCTGTATCATAATTCACACAAACAAAAGAGAACAGATTCAGTCTTACCAACAAAGGAGGATATAGTTACCTCTACTGTTGATGTTTTCAACATCTGAGGGCTTATTTGTCCAATGTTACTGACATCATAACAAATTTCTTTTGATTTTCCTTCCCTTGTGAGACAGGCAAGTTTGTAAGACACTTCCTTTATGAAGTTTGAGTGATAATTTAAAAAGAAATTCCAGAATATGGAAACAATTCTCTAGAAATAAGTGACCACTATATTCCACATCATTTGCAATATGCAGAAAGGAGTGATTCTCATATAAATATTCACAACTCCACTGTATTTTCTTTAGAAAACATAGATTAGTTTGGAAGAAAAGCTTAATATCTTAACTGTGTATCCCTTTAGGGTATGTCTTTTATGACATTAAATAAAGAACCTCAAATGTAGTGTATTGAGGCCAAGATCTGCATCATGCCTTGTGCAGATGAAACATTACAAGTTTGTTATATTGAAGGATGTAGGAATCATCATTTTTTGAGCTCTTCCTGTATTGTCTCAAATAACTTGAGCGTTTTTACACTTATTCTTCATCAACTACTTGGGTAAGAAAATCCTGAGATGCATGTCAGGGGACAGGTATATACAGACAGGCAATTTGTACAGAAACAGCTGTAGTACAGAGGTTGCCAATAGTAAAATCTGAATGTACAAGAAGTTCAAGAGTTTCCTACTGTACATGGTATAGAAAAAATGCAAAGGTGAAGTACTTTGTAGAATTTTTAAAAATAGATTTAGAGCTTCTTGCACCTTAAGCGCCTGTGAAATCAGAGACACAGATGGATGCACATGCCAGAAGTTTGTGAATTCCACTGAAAGAGAAAATTGAGACATAGCACAACATCGCTATGCAAGAGGCCCGTGACAAAAAAAAAATTGTCTAAGGACAGCTTTAAAATATTTATAAACAAGTGTAACATTACTGAGGAGGGAAGGAATACTATAAACAATTGGGTCATATTGTAACTTTAATTTAAAAAAAAAATTGCAAAATAGCTGTAATACCAAAGGAACGTCTTTAAAGGAGTTGTGGAGGTGGGAGGGCACAGTTGGGTTTTTTTAGTCAGAAATGCTCCCAGAGCCGCACTGGGATGGGACAAGAGTGGCATCTAGCGGCTCGTAAGGTTACGGTACCGGTCCCCACGGCCCCGCAGGGATGGGTCCCAGCCCCGCTCCTCTGCAGCGCCTGGGCTGTACCGAGCATCTGGCCAGCACCTCGCCAGCCAAACTTGGTGGGGGGGAGGTTCATATGTAAAGCAACAAGTGAAGAGGTATGATTCTCTGTTTAGCTGCGCTTTTTTAGCGACTTAGCATAGAAGCAAGGGATTTTTTTATTTTTTTTTTTTTTAATATGGAGAGAAGAAATTGCAGTCTTCAAGAAAATATTTAGTATAGCTATAGGACTAGCAGTGGTCTGTTCTTTACGTATGCATATGTTCAGTTACCACTGACTTCCAATGCTAAAGAACATTAACAGAGCACTTTCATACATCAAACACTTTTGGCGACATTTTCCAACATTTACTTAATACCCTTTTACGAGTTGCATAGTTTTACCATGAAAATATTGCAAAAAAAGTTCCCCAATTAGGAATTTTGGAAATTCCTCGTGAGAGGAGACAGTGTATTTGCAGAAACAGATTTCCTGAGAGTCGTTCAGATCCTCTGGGGCAAGATCACTTTGTTTGCTGAGGAAAGGGTATAGTATTATGGTATTAGGGAGACTTGATGAGTTCGTGATCCAAGTTCCATTTTAATTACCTATTATTAATCATTTTGCAGTTGGAAAAATCGAACATTGTCTTGTGTAACTGATTAGGAAGTCATGGTTTTTAGATTAAAGAAATGTATAGAGATTTCTTTTGCAACATGGGGTTGAGCTGAGAATACATAGCACTAGAGCATAAATTTTACTTCACAGTTCAGAAATTGCTCTGAAATTTTACTTCACAGTTCAGAAATTGCTAAATAAACAGGAAATTGTGTATTATATTCCAAAATTAGTCTGACATACTACAGACATTCCTGATTCTTCAAATATCACCACTGAAAGTGATAAGTAATATAATCTGCTTTGTTTGCAGTTCTTATCTTTTTGAAACTGTTCTGATAGTAAAAATAATTTCTCTAATAAACCCTGCATATAGTAACCGCACAAGCAGAAGTACATATTAATTGATATTAGTGTTTATGATGAGGATGACAATGAAAGTGAATTATACAAATGCTACTATTACTATTAGCAGTTCAGAACAGCATGAAAGGAAGATATGAATTATGATCAATTTCATACACAAAGCCATTAAACTAAAATTTATATTTAGCCTGTGTTTAACAGAATTGATGTGTTGAATGTTAATACAGATATAAACAATGACATAACTTAAAACAATTAAAAATGTATGTAACATGCAATAAAATACAAAATCTGTGTGTGCTGGCAATTCATTGCTTTACAGTTCAACCTACCAAAGTGTCTATACACCTCAGATATTATTCTTTTTATTTTCAGGCTGCAGATTTTAAACTGAAATTAAAACTAAAATTTTAGTTATAAAACTGAAATATAAAGTTATTGCAAATTTTTAGGAAGTACTTTGATTCTGCCAAACATTGACATTCACCAAGTCCAAAGAGCAGTTTTTTTTTTTCCCCCTCCCCTTAAACTTTTGATTAAGAAAGCTCACACTGCTTAACATGGCTGATAATGTGAAAGCTTGAATTTAAAACCCTAGGAAATAGAGCATTTTGAAAGTGAGGAGAGTATCACCCTCAGCCATTTTTTACTGTTACGATAATACACATACTGACTTACAATACAACAAATGAAATTTGCTGGCACAGTTTGCCACAATTTTAAGCTTTAACTACAATCCTATTCTCAGTAAAGAGAGTTTAAAATAGAGGCAAACGTGAAGCCTTGGTCAGTACATTATCCGACTGTACCACACACTTCTATCCAGTATTTCTAACATACATCACCAATTTTACATAATTATAATATTGCAACTATTTAGTAGTAGCAGTATTTAGGAGACAACAGCTGTACCCCTTTTTGAAACATCCATAAAACGCAAAATTTAAATTAGTTTTTGAAAATTTATTTCTTCTTCCCACACAGGCCAGCTATACACGCTACATCACTCATCAGACCTCCCCTGCAACCTTTTGGTTAGGACAACCTTTTGGTTGGTACGTGCAAGAGTTAAAGCACAGCCCAGCAGCAACTGAATTGCAGTATTTATTTGTGTAAGTAAAGAGCACGCAGGAGTTTGAGTCAGGGAACAAGACTCATGTTACGAACTGCTGTTACAAATGCACATGCGATCATATAGCGCATGCATGCATGCAAAGTAACCCCTGCTGTAGAGTTTTCAATCTAAACACGAGCAGAGAGATTTATAAGATAGGCAGGGGATACCAGTAAATACTTAGGTAATATTGATCATGAAGATAAGCAACACTTTCAGATCATCAACCACCTTATTCGCCATCAGCAATTGGGGTGGGGGGATGGCGGAGGGAGCAGCAGAGGATCATTTGTTGAAAAAGCACTATCAACAACAACAAAATGTAAATAAAGTGAAACATTTTAAATGTAAAAACAGCCAACTCCCATCTGTGAAACCCAGAAACAATGACTGCACAGATCTCCAGCAGCGTCATCTTTTGCCAACTCCAACAAGCTGAAGGAACCGACCATCTGCAGAGACGTGTGCGGTACCTGCCCTGAATGTGTGAATGACCACTTTTGTTGAAGATAGAGACATGTTTTTAGTTAATGTGAGACAGTCCAACTGGTAAAATGTTAGTAAATCAATTGTATATCAATATACATTCTGGTATCACAGCAGTTACAGTTCAGCGTGTACGGTAACAATAATGGAAAACAGAACTTGCCATTATGTATCATTAAAGTATAATCAATTACAGGAATCTGTTAGTGCTTTCCTTCAGAGAATCAATCACAAGGAAACACAATCTACTTCAATGTGCAGATAACAAATGGAAATGATTTTTAGAACAAGGTGATTGGGTTGAAAACATTTTTAAAGATAAACTTTAACAGATTCCCGAACCTCATTTTATTAATGCAAAAGTCAAAATAGACAAAAATGCTGGCTTTCTATTCCAATAATGGAATATGAACATTCCTATTAAATCTGGGCCTGGAGCGTGCGTTTTCCAGCCAATATCTAAGACTGCATTTGCTGTATTCATCATTATATATTTGTATGTATATACAATGATGTCACCATTCATGGCACTATAAAGTGCCATGAACTCAAAAAACAGTTTTTATACTGTCCTTCTAGAGTTCACTTACACACAGGCTGAGGTGCAACACTCACCAAATTCACAAGTTAATGTCAGGGCTTATCTGGAAACAAGAGCAGAGAGATTCAGGGGTACTCAGGAGTGAGCATGCTCACGTGCTCGAGGAGCTGGGCAGCCATGGGAAAAGCTAAGGAAACAACCAGGCAGCTCCTCGGCCGCGCACCAGAGGATGCGTCACCACAGAAATGCTTTATCAGTCAAAAGCAGAGCTGAACTGTAGTCTGAAGGGAAAGGACAAGACAACTAATGAAACAGTTTTGCATCCTTTAAATTCTCTCCTTGTGTCTCTGTCCGGATTTACCCTCATACACCAGGGTCACTCGTGGTTTACACAAGTACTCTGGGTATGCGTCACCCGTCTAAGACAAAACTGAATCAGCTGACAGCCATCCCATTTCCCAGTCTTGTGAGAAGATTGCAAAGCATCCTTGTTTAAAACTGATCTGTTTCCACCTTGTATCATTCACTGCCTTCTTTCAGCAGAATCTCCGTAATTACCATCTCATTTCTCCACAAGCCCAGTGACACCCAGTCAAGAGGAAAGCTGGCACAGCCAGTATGTAGAAAGGTCAAGGACTGCGACATTATTTGGAGGAAATATACAGCAAGGTATTTACCAAGAGACCACGAGGAATTAAAAAAAAAAAAAAATTAACTTTATCTATGGGGATAATTTTGGATGCTAATTGGGCTGATATTTTAGAAATTTGGTGCAGAAGTTGGACCCCAAAATGACAAATATTTTGGGATTCAAGTATTTTTATAGTAAATAATATACATTCTTTACTTTTTGAATTTCAGCTAATCTTTAAGACATTTCCCATTCTATAACCTGTAATAGATCTCAATGAATATAGATCCCATAAAATCCCCAGTAAACTCTTTTCATGAATGCGCTAGAGGACACGATGTGTGTGTCAGGCAACAATTTACACTGATCTGAAGTAGTACGTGATCTTATGGAAAATACTACACAGCTATTCTCATGTAAGATATGATCATGCAACAGCCAGGCACTGTGCCAAACCCAGGCAAAAACATCCAGAGCAGCAGCCTTTCTACGTCACCCATGGCAAAAGAGCAAAGATGAGTTAGGATAGCACACACTTTCATAGGGTAGATTCCCAACCTGCCTCCACAGTCCTCTGCTGCTGCTGCCACAGGGGCAGAATTTGAAGTACAAGAGGAGGGAATTGAGCTGGGCACTCTAGTGAGAAGAGAAGCGTGACAGAAAGGAGAGGAGACCATACAGAACAGTTCAGAACTGTGCTAGCAAGGCAAGGTGTCTCCCGGTGAGATGGGAGAAAGCCTTTTAAAGCCCTTGGAGCCTCCAAGACATCCCACAGCCTGTCACAACCTCAGGTGACCTCCATCCAGACCATTTTACTTCATCATAATCCCATACACTCCCTTTCCAAAAATTACAAAGCCTGCATAAGCTCCCACAAGCCTTGATGACAACCAGCCAACTGGCCTTTGCCAGCCCTATACCCAAAACCTCCACTGACCCTTCCAACATAACACACATCCCCACAGCTCAACTTCTTTGCTGCAAAATTCTGTTTTGCATACGATGCTGAAAGCTCTTGAGCTGACTTTGTCAGCAGGAGCTTCACACAGGCACAGAATATCCATTAAACCTTTCACTAATATCTTTGATAAGCACATTTTGGATCCACAGAAATATTCCTCTGAACACCTGCTCCTCATTTCAAAAAGTCAACTGGACACGAAATAAGTCTTTTTTTTTTTTTTTTAATCTAAATTGAATGGTCTGAAAGCTTTAGCTAGATAGCTATTAGTTTAAATCTGAAATATGAAACACAAAATGTAACATTCAATCAAACTACTGTTATTGTAATGGTGCTTTTTTTTTTTTTTTTTTTTAACAGACAGCATGCAAAACACTTGTTTAAATTTGGCCTCTATGATTTTTTAAGGAACATATCATTTTTTCCAAGCTTTTCCCACAGGCAAGAGCATCCTCTATTTTTTATTTTTTTCTCTCTCTCTATTTATCCACTGCACCTTGCTGCAAAATGCCCCGGGTCTGATCTTAGACATGGTCTTTCACCAGTGGAGTTTTTTGGTTGGTTTTGTTTTTGTTTTTAAGCAGGACACCTCCAACAGCACAACCCACAAAACCAGTGATAAAGGTGTGCAGATCAGGTAATATACGTAAGGCTGAAATACAGAGCTTTGAATAGAATTATTAAAGCATAAATACTAAAATATATATGCTTGTAAATATTTCATACTATCAGTCATGGTCAAAACTGTACTAATATGTATAGTACAGCATAGAAAACTGTACTTCTAAGTCTAAAGTTTTCGCACATCATCATAGAACTGTAATATTTTGAAATTTTCAATTTTTATGTTACAAAGACCTGAAAAACATTCACTGTGCCCTTCACATTCATCTATCTATTGTGCTTTGTGTTAGTACCTATTATCCACAGAAAAATAATTGCTTCTATTTTTCCAAATAATTTAAAAGTTTAAAAGCCATCAGTGACTATTTCACAAGCAGGAGCTTTCAACTAACCATTAAACAAATATGCAAGTGTATTTTTATGATTAAAAAAACCCCATAGCTCAGTGAATTCAGACAAATCCTGCATATTATGAATCGACCAACCGCATGACTGATTAAATGATGCATGAAAATAGAGGCAGAGGCAAAATAACCTACTTGAACCCAGAAATTTTTCAGACAATAATCATTACCAGCTTTAATTAACTTCAACACAAAAGCAGGGGCTCCTTCTGTTTCAAGTTAATGAAGCTCAACACACAGACACTACAATTAGAAACAAAGCGTAAGTCTAAAGCAAGTTGTATCTTAGGATTGAAATAATGAGCTTGGTATTTTAATTTTGTAGACAGTAATTATATGAGATTGAGAAACAAAGAAACAATACATGCAATTGAAATGTTAAGATATGAAAGTAGCCAGTTTTCACTCAGTATCTTTTTTATAAGCCAAAGGCAAGAAAGTAACTTTTTCCCTACAATAAGCAGTATGTACAATACCCTGGAAATATTTTCACTATGATCATCTAAGATTTACTCACTTTCATACTACACAAGTCAGAAATGTGACCTCATCTAAAGCTATGAGCTGCTTAGTGAGTTCTATCTTGCCTTTCTCATTTATATTCATTAAATCTTTATCTACAATACTGTTATTTCCATTTAAAATTATTGTTGTGTAGCAAAAAAAAAAAGCTGCTCTCCCACAAAAATGAATAAACTTAGATTACTTCCACCTTTTTCAATAATTTGCCTATTCCTAAATACCAGGTTGGAAGAATATATGACCTTTAACTTAATCTCATCATCAAGCACCTCCAAAAAAAAAAAAAAAAAAAAAAAAAAAAAAAAAAA
>WHYT01017296.1:492187-617167 GCA_009806455.1 Tetrax tetrax
AGATAATAGGAAAAAGGTGGAAAAGAGCAGAGAATGTCTGGGCCATAGTATCAGATATCACTGCTTATTACTGGCTATCTGCCTAGTAATCATAAATCCATAGGGTAATATCCTAAAATCTTTTGCTTTTCAGGTAGGTGTGAGCCAAAAAGAAAAAAAAAGTTTAATTTTCTACGAAGAGCAGAAAATAGCAAGCACAGCACAATTGAGTACCAAGATGCATAAATATTCCTGATTATAAACCCTTTCACATAAAGCAAACAGGAAGAGTTAGAAGCTAACAGTGTGTACATCATGTGAAAGGTATCTCTGTCCCAAAAGATAGATATCACATAGACTATGAATGAACTGCTCCAATAAATTATATTATTCCTCAGAGGGGAAAGGAGAGCAATGTTATAAACAGTGACTTCAGAAAAGTGAGAACAATAGGGCATTGAATTTTGCAAGAGTGAATTAAAGATCTTTTTTTTCCTGGAGGAGAGCTCAGTATCATTCACCAATGAGCCTTATAAATAAAAACATTAACTCCAGCACTGCCTGCTCCTCTGAGCACCTTAGTGTCTCATCCTTTCAACATATCAGAAACTAAATGTAGATATAAAATATGTACAAGTACACATAGAATTAAATAGATGTTTGAAATAGATTCTTTAAAATAGACATTCCAGGCAGTTCAGAAGGCGTATGATTCTGACAGAATGCACATCTTGAACATACAGCTTTGATGATAGACTGCGCTGTGTATCTTTGGTGTAGAAGTCTTAACAAATCAGAAAACAACAGTCTCCGTACATCACCTCCTCCTTGTGCTGCCTGACACATACTGAATACCCACAGATAAAGAAAAGCTAAGCCAGAGCAGCATTCTTCAAAATGAATCTCGATAGGATCAAAATCCTCACAACTGTCGCTTTCCTTTGGCATCGCTTACACCAAGGAGAGTCGTTTTGTTACAGCATTCACTGAGATCCTGACAGGACTAAAGGAGCATACAAGTAAATCTGGCTCTGGTGTGAAACCACTCCATGTGAGGGTAGGGATGCTGTAGGCCAGGTACCAGCACAGGGCACCGGGCTCCAGCCACAGAGCAGTTTCCCATTCCTACAGCAAGAAGTCAAAAGCTAATTAGAAAGCATTTTCAGAAGGTGATAAGCTCTTTTTTTTTCTTTTTCCTAAGAGGGATGATCACTAATTTCTAGGCCACAAGTTTTGACAGGCAAGTCAAACAACTGCCCGCTACAAAGTGATTTTTAATCCCAGATTCCTGTTTCCTATCACCAATGTGTCAAACATTAAGCATTGGCAACTGTCTTCATCTTGCGTGGTCATTCCTCCTTTTCTCTGGCTCTTTAGCTGCTATCTTGGTTAGTTAGAATAGGAAATTGATAATCCCATAAGCATCTACTAGAGACACATTTTTAAACACATCATTTCTGTTTGCTCTGATAACAATAAGATTAATTCCTCTGAGGTTTATGGGAATCTCAAGGAGCATATGTTTCTCAAGCACATTGCAATATTTTTCCTCATCTCCTGTGGAGTACTCCTTCCTCACTGCCTGCACTTACTTGTTTAGTTTTTTACTTTTAGTTTTGCTAAACTTCTCTGAAATCCATTTTTAAATGGTATTTGAATGTTACTACTCCTAACCTCTCTCTGAAGGTTTGTTTTATAATGAAGCTTATGACAGGCAGCTTCTTACTGTGTATAAAAGTGCCTAACCTGACACAAGAGGGTGAAGGAAAGCATTGTTTTGGGTTTTGGTTTTTTGTTTTTTTTTTTAAGTAGCTGAAAATGGTTTTTCTATTTCAGCCTCAGCATAAGCAAAGAGAGACTTGCAAAAAGATTACTGTCAGTACTCTTGAAACACAAAGATATTAACACTTAACAGCTTTGCCTTTACACATTTAGTCATTTAGTTATTTCTCCTTCTCCAATCTTCTTTCTTGCAGTTTACAGTCTTCTGACATCCTACCTTTCACTGCACTGTTTCTGCTTTTTTCTGCATCCTTCATAGCCTTCCTTTCACAAACCTCAGGTTTCCCCTTGCTTCATTTAACTTGTTCTGCTTGCTCTCCTCTTTCCCAAGGACAGTCTGCTTTGAAATGCAGGGAAACTCAGTGACTTCTCAACTATAAAGTGGGTATGGATGGATAACGTGCTACTTTCACTGTATGGAAAGGCAATCACATTGTCAGAAGCTATTCTGGTTTGGGCATTTTTGGAAAGAATACTAGGCATTTTGAAAGAGGAAAATTTTTTTTGAAGCCTCAAGTGAAGTTCTTGCAGTTTACACTAACTCCCAGCTTGATATGACAGATTTCAATCTAATTTTAAGGCTGCAGCATTAAGTACTGTTATTGATTTTCTGCTAAAAGTTCATTTCATAATGTCTCATTTCCCACTTCCCAAAAGCGAACATAGCAGCTTTCATTTGACTGGCTCCTTCTGGTACACCATTATCCCTTTACCTGAACAATACCAGCTTACTCTTCTAAAGACCTGCCTTGCAAAAACAATAAAAGATATTTTCATGTTGCAAATACTGAATTTTACCACTATTTTAATGAGAACCTCTATTTTACTTAAAATCCTAACCTGTGAATTTATGTGAATATGGAAGAATCTCAGCTTTTATTTCTTTTAAACATGTCTCTAATTCTTATAAGATGCTTACAAAGAGCATAAAAAGCAACCTGGAAGCACTTAATGGAAAAACTGTATATATGTATTGTACATAAGTAAATACTTTCTGTTCCATCTTGTTATTGCTGTTAGACATGACCCATGACTCTCCTTAGTTTTGTAAAATACATTTCTTTTTTTTTCAGAATTGTGCCAGAGAGGAAAAGACTTATACTGCAGTTCAAATCCATCCTCTGAATCAAGCAGAACAGAAACTCAGAGTAGGACCTCTGAGATCCAAAGCAACTGCCCCATCCATCAGGCTTTTCTAAGCTGAGCGTCTCAAAAACTCTTCTGCTGCAGTTGTTTCCCATCATATAAATAATTTAACATTCACTAGAGGAGCAAGAACAGGCCTCTCATATCCTAACTGAGCCCCACCTATTTGATTACAAATTGTTCCAAAAGCAGAGGTTTCGCTTGCTCAGGAAAAGCTTTGGGGTATCTCAATGTTTAATCAGAGAACTTGAAATTTTCAAAACACTCGTGGGATGAGAAAGCTATTTCCTTCTCATTTTTGGTAGCAAGCAAACACAATAAAAGGACAAATCAATATAAAAAGAAAAATCTCAGGAGGATAAAATTATCTGTTCAATCACATAGATCTTTGGCAATTCTAGGTTTCAGATTTATGTAATTATTTACAGCAGATAGCAGCAAGGAAAGAGCACTGTGTCCATATTTGATGAGTCGAACTGAATTTATAGTATGTTCTTCAGTGCACACTTCACACGCTCAGATAGTGATTGCTATCATGAGGCAGGCAGGAATAAATCTGGAACTGTCTGAACACTACTTCTGGTAGCTTTTTAATGACTCTAACCTGTTAAGGGTACCAAAAGGATGAGTTCCATAACTGCAGTCAGAAGAATGCCTCTCTGGAGCTCTGTGCCAACCTTTCCCAGAAGCAGAGCACATTGTCTGCAATAGCAAATCCAGACCACCGCTGCCCGTTCCTCTGCTGTCAAGCCCCACGTAGACAGAATAGCTACTCAGCTAAACAGAGAGAGAATTACTGTTCTTCTTTGATGTCCCCCTTATATAAGGCAGAATGGCACCAAAATGCCAAACAATTATTTACAGCAGAGAAATTACAAATTAGCTGAAAAGATCAACTTCTGTATCTCTGCTTCTGAGACAGTTGAACTCCATGTATTTCTGTGCTTAACTACAAACTCACTCCATGTCAACTGAAGTTATGAACACACAAAAATTAAAACAGTTCTAGTAATTCACATTTCATTTTTTTTGTAGTAAGAGAACTTAGAAATTCTTAGAAAGATACACAGAGAAGAGAAAAAGCAATGAAAAATTATTTGCTTATCATAATTGTTTTAAAAAGTAAAAAATTTCCCCTCACTCAATCCTCACAAAAAATCTACAAAACTCCAAAGTGAAAAATCTAATGAAGTTCATCTGCATCATTAGAAAATTAACTAAAACATTGTTAGCTGGTGTTTTCGGGTTTTTTGGTTTGGTTCCCCCCCCCCCCCCCCACGGCTTCATAATGCCTTACTAGAGGCAGAAAACAGGTAATAGCTCGGAGATTAAAATAATCCAAAAGGTGCACAGACCTTCTTTCTCCGTACACTCTCTTTCTGATACTTAATCTCTGCCAGGCATGCAGAGCAAAAGTGATGTGAAAGTCTTCCTGTGAAGGTTGTCTTACACGTGCATCAATTCTAAAGAATTATTAACCAGTAACCTTTGAATTCACTGATGTTTCAACAGTTCCATAGTCATTTCAGTTTTCCTCTTCCCAACCTCAGCAAATGAACAGGAAGGAGCAGACAAGCTAAAGCAGTCTCCACTGAAAGGGTTTATCCTTAAAGCTAAAAAACTGGAAAACAATTTGTTGCTGTTCTTGTATCAGAGCAGTTGAGAATTCCTTAATTTAAGCTCACAGAAATCATTAAGAACATCATCAAACTAAGTACTGCAAGGCTGAAGGTTTTTTTTTCCTTCAGAAAAAAAAGTACAGAAGTATTTTCTGAAAGAGAAAAATTAACAAAGGAAAAATTAAAACCAAATAAAGACTGTTAAAGATGCTTTTTATTGTTTAAATGTGTCCTGATGTGCCCTGTAGTTCACTTACTAGACACTCATGCTTCCATTTCCTTTTTCCTTCCTCTTAGCCCTCCAACTGCAGCGCAATTCTTAAGAGTTTTAGGCTTTATTGTTGCTCTCGGTTTTTAACAACATTCTGAATTCTATGCTCACTATCTTTCCTTTACTTCCCTTATCCTTTGATCAGTACTGAAAACTTTGCACTGTTCAAAAAACTCAGGAACAGGAAGACTTCTGCAGGTCTTGGCAGCATTTCTGTATCATAGCTGTATCCAAATTACATCTCCAGTTGGATGCACACAACCATATAGAAGAGCCCGGTGCAGTATCGCAGGTGTCAGAGGAATGCAAAGACAAACCTCCTGAGAGCAGATCCTGTGTGAGGCACCTCCGTAAAGAGCTCCAGAGGCAGATTTTAAAACTGAATAAACTATAATGCTTCCATGGTTTCTAGCTACTTCTGCAGGGGTTGCACAGAGCCATGAAAAGTTAACAGCTAGACTGGTGCTAGTTCAGGATCTCTTCCCAATGTCTTCTTACGAGCTACAGGCACACTATCCATATCCTATCCAAATACCACTGAGAGCACTTTGGGCTGTAAAATATTTCAAAGCAAGTCTAAAAAGGAATTTAGGCTGTCAGATCTCATATTAGATTTCCAGCCTTGGAGTTCAGAAAGACTGTTTTCTAATTCAGAAAGCAAGCAGCTTGGATAAATAGTCCATGGACTACACCAAACTTCAGGTGCTATTTTAAACGCACTTTTCAAAAAGTCATTTCAATAACTGGTTCTGAGGGCTTGAAGTCCATCAGACATCCCTTTTCATTGTGGAAGTTCAGGACACTTCAAGAGCTGATTTCAGTCGTGTGGACATTATTCCTGACAGCCACAAAAATATTAAATTCCAATAGACTGTAAAGCTAGTTATCATGTACTCCATTAAAAATGAGTGAGATAATAAATATGCAAATAGACTTTTCTGAAATACTAACATGAAAGTAATGCACGTGCTATAATAGGAGTTTAGTAAGATTATGTAGAATAGCTATTCTCAATTATCATTTGTCCTTGTATTTTGCAGTAACTGATATCAATACAATTACCATCTATTTGATTAAATTTTAATTCAATATCTAAGCATTTAAAAATCCATCATTATAAATTTTTGTATGATATCATTACACTAAATAAACATTTAAGTCAATTTTTTTAAAAGGTAGCAGCAATTTAAGTTATGCTTTTATGTCTATATTTAAGATCTATATCTAGCAGTTGAATTTCACTGTTACTTAAAAGTCAGGTAGCTCCCCTAGAAAGACAACAATAAACTACCTAGTAATATTACAACAGTTGCAGGATTAGACTCAGAAGCTTATGAACCAGACTAATTCTGTTCCTCAGCCCTCTTTTGGTATTTTGTGCTTTCTCCTAAACCTCTGGAGTCTCACCTTTTGTAGACTTTCAAAAATTATTAAATCTGTATTAACAAAGTACATCGTTCACCTGTGTAAAGCACTGGAAAATCCTTAAACAGCCCTTTGCTCAGTTAACTACATTTTTTTTTAATAACCAACACATATACTCCAAGAGTAAGGAGGAGATTTTTCAAGGGCACAAAGTACAATTAGGAGTTAGAGTCAGCAAAATCTGGCAGACAGGTACCTAACTGTGGTATAGTTTTGAAAATCTCTTCCTTAAGACTTGGACATGTGTTCTAGATCTAAAAAAATGAATAATGAAAAGCAGCCTTACACCATTATTCCTTTTTTATCCCTCTAAATTAAGGTTAAGAATATTCTCAAAAGAAAGTAATCCTTTCCTAAAAACTATTTGATTAATCCTCTTCTAGTCTTGTGGCATAAAACTAAAATAAGGTCAATCATCTTAAAGTATTGGCACTTGAACCTGTCCCACCTTATACAGAAAGCAAAACTATAACCATTGGAAAATATTTAGTAATCCAGGTGACATCAACTATGCACTAGCCTTGATTCTATCAACAAGAAGTAACCTTGCTTTTTTATTATCACATCACACACATGCAGAGAAAACTCAGCTGGAATACAAGGAGAGTGAACTAATGAACTTAATTAACACAGAGAAAATAAAAGGACTACCCTGCAAAATGCGTATGCATAATGAAACCATTCAGTAAATAAACCACTAGTCATAAAATTTTATATGACTTCCTCCTGTCATTGGGGTCAGAAGTGTGACAACTGGGTAGGAACCAAGTGTTATAAATCTTTATCAATCCTAAAATTATGATATTTTTTAAAGTCTCTAAGAAACAAAGTGAGAGTAATTTTACTGCTCCATTGAGAACCCCAGCACCAGTTCCACTACAAGCATCCACCTCCTGAGATTATTGAAAACCAGGAATAATACACTATAATAGATCTTATCCTCACTTTGTTCAGATAGTAACAATACTCTACACATTTCTATCCTGAGAGCTCAGAAGAAATCAGATAAATAGTACGATACTGTAGAGGACTTAGGTACCAATAAAGACCACACGACCACAGTTTAAGCGTGCTTTACCATCTCGCTCGTCAATGCGTAAGAACAGCAGCTGAGTATCACATCCGCTTATTTTCATGCAACAGAATCTCTTCAGTTTCTAGTGGTTTGAGGAAATGTGGTGGGAGGAAAATGTCTCTTGTTTTGGTTTAGCCCCACTTAGCAGCTAAAATACCACACAGTTCCTCACGTTCTGCTCCTTCACCACCCCGGCAATGGGATGGGGAGGAGAATCAGGAAAGAAAAGGAGGCAAAACTCATTGGTTGAGACAAAAACAGTTTAAGAGAACAACAGAGAAAAAGAAAACAGAGATGGAAAACCAAAACATGTAACAGTAACAGAAAATACCTTAAGCACGTAATATGCAGTACAACTCACAGTGGATCCTGATGCCCAGCTCCCTCCTGAGTAGCAAGAACCTGTCCCTCAGCACCATCCCCATTTATACACTGACCACGGTGTCACATGGTGTGGCATAGCCGTTGGGCTCATTTGGGAAAACTGTCCCAGCTGCTGGCTAATCAGTAACCTATCCCAGCTGTGTCCCCAGACACAGGTGCCCCAGCTCCAGCTCCTCTCCCAGCTCAGGTGAAAATTAACTTTGTCCTAGCTGGAACCACGACACCTCTAAACCTAAGTGCTTGTATCAGCTGCACATGCAACAAAATCTTTGGTATATGACAGCTTCAGGGAAGAGTTTTCCAGGGGTCTGATCACAAACTCCACCACAGTGTTTCTGTGAATCACAAGGCAGTTCACATCTTAGGAAACACATACCCAGTCATAATGGAAGTAAATGATCAGGAGGCTAAATTTCACCTGACAACAATGATTAAGAGATTGTCTCCTAACAGAACATGTTTTCTTTATCTTTCCCCCCAAATTTTTCTCTGGCAAACAATAAGTCCACAAAGCTAAAAGACGGTTGTAGAATCAAAGCCTGTAACATCCAATACTATTGCTCGGTCTCTGCTTGGCAGTTGGCCCCTATATTGTTTTTTTCATGTTAAAGCCACAAAATCAGGAGGAATTCCTTCATTTTATACAGAGGCATGCACAGACATAGCATCCCATATGAAACAGGGTGAGTGATCCTTTAGGACTATAGAAACACTGTGACAAGGCTACTTGCTGTAGCAATACAAACGGTAATTGATCTTACATCCCCAAATACATTATTAGACATGATTAAAGATAGTATTTCCACTTAGCAACAATTTTAAAAGACTCTTTAATAACAAGGAATAACTTGTTACCATACCCATCAGGTAAGAAAACCCTGGACTGGGTTAAAGGTTCAAGCGTAAGTAATATTTAGAAGGTCATTTCCTCATAATTTGCTAAAACAGCAGCTCTTGGTTCACATTCCTAACAGAAAAAAGAATCCCAAAGCCCGAGTAAATCTGTAAAGTCAGGCCTCACAGATTCTTAGTTTGGTCATTACTCAAGCATGCAACATATAATGCTGATAAGTTAAACATCATATCACCCATTTTGATTTACGGATAGATAGTTGAGTGCTTAGACCACTACACAGCATTACAATGTATTGATTAGGATACCTACAGAACAACTAAGTACAAAACTAATAATGTGAATAAGAAAAATGCCCAGAAGGGATCAGGTCTAGCCTAACCAAATAATATGGTTTCAGCAGTGCTGAAGAGAATACCAGCAGTCTAAAAGATGAACTATTATTTTCTTTAAATTGGTGGTTTTTTCCACAGTCAATAAAAATATTAATATAATTTTATTTCTCCCTTATATAATTTTTATGTACTGACACAATCTTATCTATACTGTCCTCAAGACATAGAACACGATGTTGGACCAATAAAAAGCAAAAAAGCACTTTCTTTATGTGCTTTCTGGATTTCCCAAATATCTGAGCACAAAGAGTGCAGACTGGTGCTGTATCACAAGCCGCTAATTCACAGCATTTAATCCTGTCTTCCACACATCGGCCAAGGCAATGCAAGTGCCAAAAAATTCCTCTTTGACAGCAGAACTATAGACACTGTACATTATATAAGCCTTCTGTCCCCCTCCGCTTGAATGTACACTATCAAGTCATTCTGGCCATTATTTTATATTGAGCAGATGGTATTATGAGATTTTTGATAAAGAACAACAATCACCCAGCAAGGGTTGCAGAGGGGTCGCAGAAACCGAGATTAACAATTGATTAGCTTTAATGGACCATGACAGTCATAAACAACAGAGCTCTACACAAAGATTTGATTGTCCTGTTAATGCTGCTGACACAAATGGCTTTTAACTGGCTTCCTCTAAGTGTTAATATCCTCAACGCCTCAGCGAATGAAGGACTTTGTCAAAGTGAGAACTATCCTGCAGTGAAGAAGCGCTTACTGTAGACCTCTAAAAAATCTTCTATAAAATGCGTTTCTGATTTATTCAGACAGTAGCTCCTATTTCTCCAAGGCTTAAGTTCAAAAAAATAAAATGCAGCACACCTCTGTATGGCTGGAATGTAACAGAACTCTAAAGCATCTGAATACAGAAGCCAGCATTCACTGAAAACAACAATAATATGAATTATCACTTTCAATGTGCTCATTTTATCTTTACTCAAACATGGGCTGAGAGATCTCAGAATCATAGCCTTCTAAAATCATTTTTTATCCTTAGCTCTGAAAAATTCACTCCTTTTTTTTTCCCCTTTCTGCACAGAAATCAGTAATTTGCATCATATTTTTAATAAAATAAAATGTTTTGTGATTACTGAAAGTAACCATGGTAAAATCTGAAGATAGAACTTGCAGATCTGTGTATTTCTTAGATGTATGTTACGGGAAAAGTCTATGGAAAAAGTCTCTGTTTCCCTTAATGCTTAAGCTCAAAATTTAAATGGACATATGGCAAATATTCACACAAGGTTTTAAAGTTAAATCTAGATAGCTAGAGACAAAGTAAACCAATCTCCACCTAACACAGCATTCAAGAAATGGAGGATATAGGAATTAATTACAGGTAAGGTGATAGTTACTCTTTTAAGTACTGAGTAACTTTCCATTTTAGGTTAGGTTACTTGGTTTCTAAATTAACCTGTGTTATTATGTGTCTCATTTAAGCAAAGGTTTTTCTTTTAAAAATTTTGAACTGTGAGCTTCCACAGTCCTTCTCCCTCCCATGTTACTCCTAAAAGCAAGATTTTGAGACAATAACGGTACAGCTCTGAGAGCTTTGAGTTAAGAGAAAAAAGGGTGTCTGCTCTGGACACAGATCTAAACCCAAACCATTTGCACAAATCAAGGTCATACTAATCCCATCCCTGTGGGTCCCACTCCATCTGCAAATTCAACTCTCTGTAGAACAATTCCTTGCCAGGACACTGCGGCGATGAAACATGCTGCTAATTACTGTGTTTAAAAATCTTGACCTAAGCAGACATGCAGGGAATTTAAATGAAATCTCTAAAAGAGTAAAATCCACCTGCTTGGTCTCCCAGCACACAAACACTAAATACATAACCTGTCAAAATACTGAGCCAGCCTTCATTAATTCCATTTTCTGTAATCAGCGTGCTTCTATTACTCACATGCTTGGCTTTCTACAGCAGTTCTTCAAGTAACCTATTGTTTAAACTGTTATAGTATACTCTGATGATAAATATTTAAGAAAATAATTATTAATTACCTGCAAGTCAGCATCAAACTCATGTTTCAGGTAAGCATCTTCTGCAGCTTCAACAAGACGCTGAAAAAAAGAAAAAAAAGTGTATTTTTTAAATAACAGATAACATCTTTAAATCTAAATTTTTCTTCCAGTATAACATCATGGAGTGTTTAAGAACTGCATAATTCATTGTCACCACATGATATCTGCTATGATACTTCATAAAACAGAAATAAATTATCCAAATTAAAAAAAAACTCTCAGAATCTATGACTGGTGGTACAAAACTCTCAAAACAGCTCAACTACTAATAAATAAAGGAAGGGAGGGGAGGGGGAAGGTCATTTTTTCTACTAGTGCTCAGCACCCTGCAGTTCCCATTCTGATACTGATTTTTAAAAGAACAGTAAGTTGCTTTCACGCTGGACCTTATTTTGGCATGTAGGAGACTTTTTCAAATCTTTCTTAAAATGGGAGGTATTTCCTATGAATGCAACTTGATTACAAGCAATTGAAATAAAAAGGAATTTCTACATAACACATCAAATATAAAAGATTAGAAAAAAATAGATTAGGTTTGTTTACATACTACATATTTGTGTACATACTACCTTGCCATGGTACATAAACACAAGATTTTTCTGCTATTACAGAAGTAATATTTACTGAATGGCAGCAATTCAGTCATTTTTTTTTTCCTCTTAATAATATTCAGAACTCCCTGTAGTAGTTATTGTTCCTTACCACTATAATCTGAAGATAAAAAAAAAAAAATGGTTGCACTAAAACACAGTTACTTGAAAAAATTAATTCATATAGGGTTTGCTGCAGACATTCTCTTGTGAAAAGACATTACATCCTTCCTAAGGTTTTATTTAGGGTACTTCATAGTTCTGAATATTTTAACTATGGAAGTAACTCTTTCTAGTTTTTATTTCATCTACTTTAGCATTCATACATGTAAACCCCAAAATTAGTCAAAGAATGATGTGTCACACAGTACTCAATATATTACTTTTATTTGCTTTGATCTATCAGCCACAGGTACACATTTTCAAATATTTTGTATCATCAAGCAATTGAGCCACAGGCTGTCACTGATGACACGCAGAGTGGACAGGCAAGTGCACTTTTGCTTCAGTTCTCAGAACTGTATGCACTTCTATCAAGTCTTTGGAGATAAATCAAAATGGAATGGGAATTCATATTGATTGTTATACAATTTGAACTACAATGAAAACTGAACCAAGAAAAATATTTCCATTTGCCAATTGAGAATAAATGGTTCAACAAAAACCTGACAGTTTAAGACAGAGCCTCAGTGATTAAAAGGGAGCACTTGGGTTCCCTGAGGTCTGCCAAGCACGTCACAGCCTTTCCTTCCATTTCGGTCTCACAGCATAGCTTACCCACGCGTGAGAACAAGCCCTGCTAAACCCTCAGTTCTCTGCTGGGCTTCTGCATCTTCCCCGCAGACCCCAGTAGGAAGGGTTTTTCATACCTTTTTCCTTAATGCAGTGCTATAGATCTCAAAGATTTGATGAAAAACTGGAAAAACCACTGATGCCTAGGGTTGGTAGAGAAGAGCAAGAGATAGCAGATGGAGTACACCTTCACAAAGCCCTCTGCTGTGTGTACATCCTTGTCATTTGACTGTTTCCACCTTGAAAAATCTTATCTCATGTAAACCCAGCTGGTCTTAGCACATCCCTCTGACCTAAACCGGAACTGAACAGAAATTGTTCCAACTCTAGGCAAGTTAAAGCAGAACTGAACCGAAAAATGTACCAGTTCACCTTTCCACATAGACATACACATAGATAAAAGAACCCAACAACTAACAATGCTTCAAACAGGCTATATGAGAGGAAGCCATGAAAAAAATATATCATATAAAACAGTGAAGTTCTGTGGAATTGTTCCTATAGCTGCTGTACTGTATGAACAGCATTAAAAACAGACCTTGCCATTTGAAAGGTTATCAAACACTTATTTGACCAAGAATTTTTTGGCATTTGGAATTTAAGAAGTAGCAGTACAAACTAATTATTCTGAGGGGAAAGCCTCACAGCAATCAAAATAGACTCTTAAACATTTGAATGGTCTCCGAAGTCCAGAATGTTAGCGACCTGCTGAAGGTATTTTACAATCTAGCTCTCATTTTTTAAGCATGGAAAAGGCATTTTATGTAAAATAACTACTCAAATTCAATGCATTTCTGCAGGTATGTACTCCTTCATATTGAAACCATAGCTGTATTACTACTCTGTGCACATCTAATAGGAAAGATCATGATTCTCCTGAGTCTGAGGGGAAAAAAGTGAAAGAAGGGTAAAAAGAATTCTTCATACAGAAATGAATACAGGGAAAAGAGAAACGTGTTTTTCTTTCTGTACTGAAATATTTACTTACGCACTGGAAGAAAAATTATTATAGTACTTAATGAGATACTAGTGCCTAGATATTAGTACCTAGTGGTCTAGAAAAATAATTCATGGCTTCTTTATGTAGTTTATATTGATCCCAATGTGTTTCAATTACATTTTTTCCTCAGTGAAATAAATTTAAACTAAGATTTATCCCCCCATAGCTAGAGATGCTTAAGATGGATAACAGCAGAAATATTTGGTAAGGAGTGCAGCTCAGAAATGAAAAGTACTGATTGATACTTTATAGATTTATCCATTAAGATTTCAGTTGTTACATTTGTTCTTTAAAAAAAGTTACATACATCTCAGCAACACTCTCTACAGGAAACAGAACAACAAAAAAGCGAACAATCTATCAACAGGTATTTCCCCTTGAAGACTCTCTCTCAAATACACACGCGCACTACATGCTTCACCCTCAGAAATCTAATAAGAAAATTAAAATTTTGGTACACTGAAGGCAGACAACAAAAGCACAAGCTGCATTTTCTATGCAATAGTCCATAATCACAGTTTGCCTTAAATATCTCAACGTCATTATGAAGAAGAACATGAGAAATCTGGGAAAGCTACAGAAAACGTAAGCTCATAATAAGCCTAAATCCACCAAATGACATATTAGTGGATATACACAGATGATATCAGAAAGAAGAAATTGTATACAAATGTTTGGGGGGGTTTTTTGTTGGGCTTTGGAGGGGGGTTTTGCTCCCCAAAGGGATGAAGCATGATGGAAGAAATTCCTTATCACTCTGGAGGCAAAAATATAAAAACCACATGTAATAGTGGAACATTTTTATATTGAAGCCAAAAACTAATTTTAAAATATTTTAATTACTGAACAGTTATCTAGCAATGATTCTCAACATTAGCATGATTAGTGATTTTAAATTAAGAGTTTATAATGACACTCTTAATATAAACACCAATACATTTTCATTTGATTAAACATGGTCTAAAATCATTGCTGTAGCAAGGAAGTGATTACCAAGCTGTGGTTATCCTGAAGGGAATTGCGAGTTATCTATATGCATTTACACAGAATGAATTATGAACACTGAGTGAGCGTTGTTAGAGTTATACCATTTAAGGGTCTATATTTTAGTATTTCACTCTAGATGTGAAAGGCTGTTGCACAGATAAGTCAAGGGCAACATATAGTCTTTAGATAAAGAACAATTTTCATGTTCTGTAGTTCAGTTGAGGTTCTCCCAATTAAGGAACAACATCATAACTTTCCCGTTACCTGTAAATATAAGAAAGATTAACTGACTTATCCAGCATATCACAATGCAGCATAGGAGATGGAACAAATACAACACCCAAAAAACTCCAAAACGGTCACCAAAACACAACAGTGCTTGTTATTGTTAGTAGTACCAGTATCACAGATAATGCAGAGAAGCCTTATAGAAGAGAGATGTTTGTTTCCTCTCAATAACACTTTTTATTTTATTAAAAAGAAAACACTGAGCTATCTCTGAAAAGGACAATTTTTTTGACAAATGATATTTTAATTTCATTGAACTGATATTCCCAGATAACTTCTCATTCAAGTTAGGTTGTTATAGAGATAGCAAAGGAAAAGTGAATGAAACAATGGATAAGGGAAAAATAGAATTCAACAGAAAGTAAGTAGAAAATGGAACAGATGGGCTGAGAGGTGAAAATAAATGAAGAAGAAAATAAGAGCTTCAAGGGAAAACATCATGCAAACATCTAGAGCATAGTGTACCCATTTTAGCTTCTGAGATCTTTACTCTTTCCATGTGCATTATAAGGGTTTCAGTTTACTTTTCAATGATTCTTCTTCATTAGAATCCCATTTTGAAGTTAGATTAAATAAATTCATAAGCGTAATAAAATTTGAAACAGTTTCTGAACTCCTAAACTGCAGAGAGTCACCAACCTTTATTCATAAATGATGACTGAAGTTATATGCCTCTCTCTCTTCAGCTATCAAATCTTGAAGTAGCACATTTGTATTCCATTGTTTCCATTCTATTTTTCTACAATAAATGAACTGCTACACATAAAACCAAAACTGCTGCTAGAAATTCCTCTTCTCCAAACGAAACTGCTACAAATTTTAAAACACGATAAAAGACTGCTCTACCTTAATTATAACTAGTACCAACGAGGTACTGGTATTATCTCATTCCATAACATTTATAGTTTATATTTGATAAGATCAGTATGCTAAAATTTCATTTCAAAATAGCAAAAAAAAAAAAAATGCAATATTGTGATGTTCTTAAAGAGAAAATGAAATATCTACCCTCTGAATTGTAAATGTTCCTTCTTTTACACTCCGTCCCAGGCAAATGCCTTGCTGCTATAAAAATAACCAAGTGCAGCTTCACTTCTGTCAGTTAAAAAAATATGAGCTTGTCAGTAGCCCTTCTACTAACATATTCTTCCTAAACTCACTAGACTATGCCCTAACATTTCTTTCAGTAGGTTATGTGAATCTTGCCATTTTGAGCTTCATATTGTCCTGTGCAATGGAGAATTATCGTTTTAGGTCTATGAGAATTTCATCCAGAATACATCCAACAAGGGCCCGCAATTCTGATCCTGCTCTGAGCAGTGAGATATCACAGTCAATAGAAAAAAAAAGTGTAGATCATTAAAAAAAAAAGGTGTAGATACACCTGTAGGAGGCATTTATATCCTACCATCTGAATGTATTAAACCAACAGCAAAATCTAGCCCCAAATACACTTTCTCATCATTTTCTCATGGCATCAGATCTGTTTGAGGTTCACTTCCAATATAAACTTTGTATATGTCTTCAAGGTTGATTTGAGATGTGTTTAGGAAATAAAAAAAATAATTAAAAGCCATTCTGGTTAACAAATGGCAAAGTATCTCAACCCAAGATGATAAAATTAAGATACTGTGCTTAACGTCTTTCTTGAAAAACCACAGTAAGCAAGAAAACACCACAGGAATTTATGTAACTTTAAAACCCCATCTCACAGACTCCTATGTATGGAATTGTAACAGGAATTTTATCTCAATCAAACAAACTTTGTCAACAAAGGTCGCAGGTAGTAAAACAAAGGAAAACTAATCTCTGGTTTTAAGAGCTTATTTTTTTCTTATTTTGTAGCAAGTTTTCAGGTACATTGCCAAGCAAAAACCAGCAATATTCTGTATACGGAAAACACAACTACCAACAGCTACCCTTCTTCATGTGAAATACTCAGTGCCATTTTAATAACCTTACTATTCATTCAGGAACCTCTAATTTTCAATGAAAATTTATAGTAATTGAGTTGTGAACATGCCAAAAATATTTCCTAAAGTGCAGCCAGATAACTATGTAAAAGAGAGTTCAGCAGTTGAGTATATTTCCCTGGGAGAGAAACCAGAACTTGTGTTTCAATCATCAGAGCAATTTTCTTCACTGGCTTCTTGGTGAGAAGCCTACGCTGTGCATGTGGGAGCACTCAGTAACAGATTACCAAACTTTAAAAACATTACCCAGGTACCTTCCTCTGGCTTCCCCATTTGGGGTTCATTTCAGATGTGAAAATGGGATTTCCTTTCCAGGAAACCTGTAAGGCTGCAGGTGCTTCAAAAACTTTTGAAAAGGTTGGGCTGTTTTGGGAAACAACAAGATTTATTAGCATTAAGTGAGCTTAGGTAATATTCTGGCATGGGTGGTAATTCTGCTGCAAGTCCTCTTTACTTCCATCAGGGTTCGGGGGTTTGATTCTTTCACAGCTCATTTAGTGGAGAAGGTAAAGAAGCCAACAGAGAATATTTGGTGCAATTCATCAGTATCCCTATTATTTTCTATGCTTGAAAACACATCATGTAACATGGCAATGAATGCACCGATGTGCAAACAGGCCTCTCGGTCTCACTATTTTATTGCAAACAGCTTTGCACACGTTTGCCATAACCAACAGAGAAGCAGCGTAGATACCAGTGACTGATGCTGACCTTGGAGGAATATTTGCTACCATCAGAAACACATGAGTTTTTAGACAGGTCAATGACAACACACTTGCAATTTGGTTGCTTTTATCCTTGAGATAGGTGGGGATCAGTTTTTCCTCAGAAAGCCCAGCAGCATATTTTATTTCCCACTCTGTTCTCCTCACCTATGAAATATTTTCTATTAAATTCTGTCATAGAATTGCTGTTGCTGTGGCTAAGATGCACCAAAAATTATTTAGCTCCTGTTATCTTGATATTAAAGTTTCTAGTGCTTGTAGCTTAAGACAGATATCAATTTCACAACTAATGCCATACAAAACAATGGCTGCTCTGTGACTGCTATCAAATTCCACTAGAACAAATCACTAGACAATGCCCAGTCACTGAAAGTGCTACATCAAAGCACAAATTATAAATAAAAGAAAGAATAAATTAAAAGCCTAGCATATGCAATTATTGTAAATAACTTCAATTATCCACTTATTTTCATTGAAGACTGGCAGATTTTCAGGTTGAACATTACTGGAGTGCTAGCAACATAAAGAGCTCAGCTTGGCAAAGAGCTGGACAAACAGGAACAAAACTATAAATGAATTAAAGTACATGAAACTTTCATGTTGCATAACAGTGGCTAGGACACTCCTGGAATAATTAGATGCATTTCTAACTTAAGTAGGCCAACATTATATTTAGTTACCGCATCTGAAGATTGCCATGGTGTGGAAGAAAGACTGCAGATGAAGAAGGTAACACATTTGTCTTGTACTGAGTTCTACTGTGCACAAGGCTGTGCAAAGCCAATATATCAGACATAAAATACACAGATTATCAAATCTGCTCCTACCATATTATTATGTCTACCACAGAGCAGAAAGGAACGGTGTGCTAAATATGGTTTTATTCCACACTTTTAATTCTGTATGTCCCAGCCATCAAGGAATGAGTTCAACTGCAGACACAACTGAAATCTGTTTCAGAGCTATTTAAAATGTGATTTGCCTGCCTGGGGTAGAGCAGCTCCCTCAGCCACCTCTCCTACTTCAGGGCCAAGGCTCTTCAGGACTTCACACCTATCATACATTCATCCAAAGTTGGGTAACTCTCTGGAAATATCTTTACGTATCTTTTTAATTCCACTTGCAACATGGCAACACAATTTGTAAAGTTTTGTTTCCAATTAATAATTTGCAACTGATGCGTTGCTGTCTTCCACATAAATTTAAAAATCTATTTACAATGTTACTTTGTAAAACATCTTCCAAAATCAGGGAAAGCTGGCCTGTATATGCCTCTAAATATTCATCTGGGTACACATTTGTACATACTTGTTCATTACTAACCTGCTATGATCCTTATTCCTGTCCCCTGTACTGAAATCACTAGATTAAAACATGTGATTTATTAACCTTTTTCACACACTTAAGCTACAACCACCTCTTTACTCGGCTGTCACAGTAACTATCCTGTTTGGATAATGCCAGACTGTCTTTCTGCATTTGAGTACAGTGAGGACTTACACGATGTCTGAGGAAAAACAGTTTGCTTAGCAGATATGGCTGAAGGAAGATTCGGGTTAACTGTTTCCATGCAAGTTCATTTAACGTGGCAGGATTCTTCTCACCTAACCTCAGCTATTTCAGAGTTAATAATACCCCTACACAAGGTAACTAAATATCCTTCATATGTAGAGACAAAAAACTCCAAAGGTGCTGCTTGTCCCATTCTAAAAGAGCTCATAAGATATGGAAAGAACTTTGGAGCTTTTCCTTCACTCTCGTCTTCATTAGATATTTAACTTCATATGAATTAAGTTAAGGGAGATGAATCCCATGCCATATGTGCAACATGAATGAGCTGAAGAGAAATTGAAATATTTCCATGCTCATTCAACAGGGGAAAGGAATCTTGAGGCAACACTTTGTCCTGACAGCAGTCCTGGGACTAGTCAAGGTGTTTCTGCTCTGTTTACACTCAGAAGTGCCAAGTGAAACCAATTGTCTTCGCCTTGTTCCCTCCCACAATTTTTTCCTTACCTCTGCACTAATGTGCAATCCCTCAAGTTAATTCAAATTCCACTTGCAATTTGTGGTTCAGTTCAACCGTCTTCCAGTTTCCAACCACGTTACTATCACACAATAACAGCAAAAAACCTCAAGATTTATTCCTCAAAACAAAGGTCAGTTCCAGAGTTTGCAGGAACTTATTTCCACTGCCTGGCCCAGCACTCAATCACAAGACACTGAGCCTTGTCTTTGCCTTCAAACCAAGCCATGAAAACAGTAGGTGTTACTCTCTCTCAAGTGAAGTCAATTGGACTGTTGATTTTCACTTCACACAGGGTCAGGATTTCAGTTGCAAATAGATTAAATTAAAGAGAAAAAAAAAAAAAAAAGTCAAACTCTGAGTTTTCTACTAAAACCTTCCCAACTCCGTATTGCAAGTGGAATTCTCTAAGCTAGATATTGAACCAAGCTAGATATTATTGCAAAGATGTGAAGCCAGAAGTACTCCATAAAGTACTGGTGTGGTGTCTCTTCAATACATGGAGCCAGGAATACAGTGAAGATACTATAGCAATATTCCATCTCTCACAATAACTGTCCTGAGAATTTAAACAAATCAATATTAGCATTGTTACATTTATATAATTTCACAACAAAAACAGTACACTAGAAAGTTCAAACACTATTATGGATGAAAGCCAAACTAAGCTAGGAAATACCAAAATGAAGTTGCCTCTAATTTCAATCCCAAGCATTATAGTATCATTTTGTCCATACAATTTTGCTTGGTTACAACACTGAAAAATACTACCTAAGACCGTTGCAGTCCTCACTAACAGAGGGATGGCAGTTGGCATCCATTGCTAGCATTCACTCAGGACTAGAAATTCAGTGTTACATCTCAGGTTATACCAAGTATGGATGCTTTGGCCCACTTCAGTGCTGCAATGTACCCAATTCTGCCTTTAAACATAACCATGGCTTGCTCCCGCTCTTTTCCTATCTGTCCACAGCCCTCAGCCTCTCCTAAATCCATCCCTGAGTCGCTGACCTTTCCCTTTTCCAGTGCCCTAACATGAACACAGGGAGAAATGAGACAAGAAATCTCTCTCCCAGGCCTAGAAGGCACACAAATACACTGACGGTGTATCATGACAGAAAGACAGAAAGACTTTGTTTCTCCTGTCTGCTGCTGGCTCAAGCCATAAAGACTAACAGTGCAACTGCAAGAAAATCTTGTTCAATCGTACTGCAAAATCACAGTGCAAAGAATTTTCAAAGATTTCACTTACAGACAGCTTTGGTCTGATACGTTTCTAATGGCCATATGCCTCTATGCGCAGAGTTTCCAAATGATAACAACTTGATCCAGCTGGAACAGATTTTCAAAGAAAATCTTGTGTCAAGGCCACATCCCTGCCAATTTCAAGAGCTGGTTCCCAAGCATAGGAGTGCTATAGAGTTTTAATGAAAAGAACATCAGTATTATTTTTAAACGAGTCAACCAATGTATTTTCCCTTAGTTTCTTTCTTGAAATGAGCTGAAGTTCAAAGATAAAATTCCAAGCTTTTTCAATCTCCTGGACTGTTCTTTATCATTCTGAAGACTTGATTACTCTTGAAGATGCTGGAATTAATTACAAAAGTAACTAAGTGATAATTTAGGCTTTTCATAATTTTGTATATTCTGGCAGGTCTGTTAAATAAAAAGCCACACTGAAACTCTCTGGTCACGCATTTCCCTAGCTGATTAATTCTGGGATCTTATGTCCATGCTTACCAACTAGACACTGGTTCCATTTACCTAGAAGGATTTTCTGGTATACTATGAATTAATGCTGAAGTCACAGAATAATATAAAGGCATAACTTTTCCAAAATCATGCTTACATATAGACTTACAAGCCTATATATAGGTACAGACTCCATCTCATCTATTCCTTCATTATTTTTTAAAATAAATCTTTCTGTAATAATAGTAAGTAGGTTTTGGTCTATCCTTGTAGTAATTAAAGGAACATTTGCAAATTCCCAAACCCAAAGGAATGGCTGCATTGCATAACCAAAACCTTATCTGCTTTACTTTGTAAAGTTAATGAGTTCAAATCCAGTGGGTGTTTTGTTTTTTATTAAGAAAAGTCTTGTAACTTGTATTCTCCAGTTACTAAAAGAATAGTATCCTTTCACCTCTTAATTAGTTTTTATCAACTGAAATGTTCAGCATTTAATTATCGTTTGTAGGTTTATTTGCAAAACGAAGTAAAATATGCAACATAGAACCTCATTTCCACTGTTTCACATCCTCTAGATTTTGCTATGACCTAGGAATTCATTTCATAGAATACTCCCGTTTTTCTTAATAATTTTTCCTCTTGATTCTCAAAGTATTTCTAAAATGCACTTGGGGAGCAATATCAGCCTTCACATAGCTAACTAACACCTGCAGGTTCAAAAAGTGACAACCAAAGACTGCAACCAAGCAGACAAAAACTAATCCCTTATGTTTATAAAGGCAATGAGTAACTTATAACAATAGTTTTACACTTGATTTTGGATTATAGGAGAATAGTGAATGACCTTGTGCTGCCAGCAGGGCTTCCTCTGTTGGCTGAATGACTCCCTCATCCACCACCACAGGCTCTCCAGCCATACATTCATCTACAATCAACAAGTGTGCTCCAATCTTCAAAGTCCTAGCAAGGACAAAACCACCAAGGTCATTAATGTTGCTACAGGCAGTTTTAACTCCCAGTCAACTCTGATCCTGAGAAACACGTGCAAAACAGACTTTTTCCTAACAAATCGTGAAGCCCCAGAGACCTGTAAATGCTGATGCTTCCTTACCTTCTCTGCTTTTCCAGTCTAAAACCCACACACTAGCACAGAAGAATCCCAAAAATGAGACACCAAAGGGGAAAGGAAAACTCTAAGCTAGCTCTCTGGTTCCATATGGAGGTACGTTTCCTTTTGCTAAATCTTTGCTCTGTGAAGCTCCCTAGGCTTTGCAGACAGAAGCCTCTGTGAACATCTTGCCTTTGCACACTCCAATAAAGCTATACCTGGCACTGGCAATAGCATGGCCAAAGCCAGGTATGATAACAGCTGACAGTTGCTCAAGCTCAGTGTTTGTGGGGTGACAGCAGGAGGATGCCGTAAGGAAACACGTAGCAAACCTTAAATGTCACCTTCATGTAACTCTACTGACACCAGTGAAAGGCGTTTATAACAGACCTGGTATGTTTGTGCGTTAGATTCCCAAATTTCTCATCCACTGGTTATTAAATCTGTTGGGCTATCTCTCTTAAGATTTATATATTAGGATTGGCTTTTAAGTAGTCTTTCATGCCCTTTTAGCAGTTACAACCCACTCCACAGTAATAAATTGAATAAAGCAATTTGCGGTATCTGTCATGAAGAATTATGTAACACTGTTGAAATCAAGATTAAATTAAATATATTTTCTACAACAAAAACATTATAATTACTGTTTGTACTACACCAGGATACAAAGACGAGTCAAACATGCTTGGTAATTAGGCTTAGATCATAGACCCTTAAAAAAATAAACACCGAATTAAAATGAAGACCATTTCTGTGTAACACTAAAATGGTTCAAAATGAGTTCTCATCAACTGGATTTTTTTCTATTTCTGATATGTAACACAGTCCATATAAATTATATAAGACCTAAGTTACATAAGTAGTAATAAGTAATAATAAAAATTACAAAAAAGACAGCAATGACTTCTTACATCAGACAATTTCTCAGTGGTAGAAGATCTGAAATAAGAATTGACTGAAAAGACTTAGGAGGAAAATTCAGTATAATAAGAGAGACTATACAGAAATAGTGCATCCATAATAAAACACAAATATTCATAAAAGAAATTTCAGCTCAGTTTACACTCTTCTTTCCATGGTTCTGTACAATTTTCAATTGCTTACAAGGAATTTGCCTACCACACTTTTGAATTCAAAGTATTACACCTGTAAATTCTCCTAAAATTTCTGAGTTAGAAGTGAGAAGAACTAAATAACACAAGGTCATTAACAAATGTTGGCATGTTACTAACTTCCCTGAGCTTTCTAGACTACTCAGATATTTCCTGAACTAACTAGAAGAAACTCTTGCTTTAGCACAGGTCTGACAGAGCCCTAACAAAAAGCCCATCCGCTCCACGCAATCTGCTTGCCCAGAGAGCATCTTTTCAGCATTTTACTCCCTGTGAGGAGGTTCCAGTACAATGCTACCTGAGCACCGAGAAATTTTCCAAGTTTTGCTCTTCCTTCATCAGTTCTTAAAGACACAGGTATTTTGCATTCAAAGCCCACCCATGGTCACTGCATCACAGCAGGGTGGCTGCAAGTGGCCTGGAAGGAGCAGGGTTTGATGCAGACGCTGTGCCCCTGGATGAGGGACAATAGAGCTGACTGGGACCTCGATGAGGCAGCAAGGGATACTGAAACGTGCCCTCAGCCGCGACCGCTACACAGATGTGGACTACGCAGTTGTTTATGATATCACTGCCCTGAACTCTCCCCAAAAACCTGCTGCAAGTTTTACGTGTAACCATAAAGACAACAATAGTTTCATATCAAATTTTGGTTACTTTCTAATGAATTGTTTAATACAGTATTTTAGCCTTTTAAGTGTCTGTATATATATGAATAAAAGTAGTTAAATATGATTGCAGGGTTGGAGTTTTTCTAAAATTAGTAAAACCTTTTTGGTTCATACCCCCTCCAATCATTAAAACCACTTCAAAAGAACTACTATTTAAAATACAAAATATATAGCCAAATTTTTTGCAGGTCTTTAGCAGAGGCTATCATTTATCATCAGATTTTTTTTTTTTTTTACACTAATTTGTAAGGAAATGAGCTGTGCTTTGCTAGGATCTACCTGAACACTTGGAAAGGAAAATCAGCTACTGTATAACAAATTTTTACGTAAATAGATTAATTCTATGCATTTAATCACATTGACTGATGAACACAGTAACTTACTGATGCAGTGTGCCAGATCCTAACAACTTCTCCAAAACTTGTAATACTTAAAGTACTAACTGAATCTGAAACATAAGTAGTTCTTGATCATTAGCAGTCTACTTGTGAAGTGCTCTTTCCCCATCACTGCTCTCTTACAAGCCTTGTTATTTAACATTCCACTGTCAAAACAAAATATAACTATAGCTATAGTGACTCTTAAACTTTCAAATACAGGGTTTTTTTCTGTCTATATCTATTTAGAAGTAATTTTTATTATCTAGTGTAGCTAGGAATAAGTTATGGTTGCCGTACATAACATTTTCTAGACAGCACAGAATTTGGGGGACAGAGACTGCCACCTTTTGGCAATAGTCTATAACAGAAAAATGCCTGTTTTCTTATGCAAATTAATACTGTCCTAATAAACATTGTTATTACATTACTTTAGCAACTTATAGCCAGCAAACAAACTAAAGAACAAAACAACTGAAAACATTCTGGAAAAAAAAACCCTATCTTTAGGATTGCTATATAGGAGGTTTCTTAGCCCAAATCAGAGGAATCATAGCTATGGGTTTTTTTCCTGGAGGACACTACAAGTAAACCACCCTGGCACACAGTTTTGAATATTATGCAGGAAAACTACTTTGTTTAAAGATAAAAAGATGAAGGAAGGCATACATTTATTCTTTTATGCACAGTTTTCTTTTCCATGCAGCACTGATTTAACCTTTGAGCAGATCTGCTCTATACATTAGGTCACAAGACCTAAACAAAAATGATTACATAATTAACAACTGTATCATAATACAAATAATATATTGGCAATCTTAATTCTGGTATTTCCCACATTTTCTGTGCTTAACTTTGGAAACAATGATTTTCTTTGGGGGTTTTGAGTGATTTTTTTTTTTTTAATAGCTGAAATAAAAAAGGGTGTAACCAAAGGCCATCATATAGCACGACAGTTACACTGGCATGGTTTCCATAGAAGGACCCTTACATATGGTAAAGTATCTGCATGGAAAAAACCATGAGCAATAGTTGAGTAAGCAGTCCCTGGAGATGTTTAAAAGATGTGTAGATGTGGTACATAGGGACATGGGCAACTTGGCAGTGTTAAAGTAACAACTGGACTCGATCTTAAGGATCTTCTCAACCTCAATGACTCTATGATTCTACACTGGTATTTTGCCATAGAGCAAAAGTAACTGTAACAACAAGACTGGGCCAGCATCAAAGTAGTAAAGGACAAAAATAAATTTTCTAGTTTACAGATTCCCTAGTCATTTGCTGATGGCACAGAAATGATCAGGAGTTACAGTGCATTCTCACTAGAATTATTTCATTGTAAAGATGTGCATGTAAATGTACAAATGTACCCTGAAATTGCATTAGTACCACAGCTAAGCAGATCTTTACTGCTAAAGAAAATCCCCAAAAGTTATGATCTGGAACCAAAAGATTTTCAGGTTCCACTGACAAGTCTCACTCACATCTAACAATCCGATAGAACAAAGCGAAATACTTACTGTAATAAAGACATTAATAGAATGGAGGAGCCTTTAGATCCCTTCTAAAAAAAAATGCAAGTAAATATAGGTAGAATTCTCCTTCACAGTCAACCTAAAACATGGACAGAATTTTTTGGGGAAATGATTAAGGAAACAGTTTGTAGCTTTAGATTAGTACATAGAGGTCTCCGAAAATACCGATAGCAAATGAAAAAATCATCTTGTGTATGAAATATGCTGAGAAGTCCAAAAGAGATAAGAAATACAAAGGAAGGGCCAAAACAGGACAAGAGAGGGCCTGAGGAAACTTTTTTAAAAGTCAGCAGTGTGGGGAAAAACAACCAACCAAACAACCAACCAAAACAATGTTGTTGTTTTTATTTTCACAAGATCATGTAAAAGCCAGAACTTGCAAAGAACAGCAGAGATGAACTAAGATAGCACCAATAAAGCAAGACTAATCTGTAAGGATATCCATATATTAAGAAATCATACTAGTAAGTTAAAGAATTAACATAGAAAAGCAGGCATGTTTGTGTTAAAACAAATGCAATTATAGAAAGATCAAAAGAGTATTTTATTGAGCTCCTCAATGCTGAAATTCACAAAAGCAAACAACAATCGGCCTTTTTCCAGACAGCTGAGCCATTTGTAGAAGAATGAAATTGTGAAGAGCTTCAAGAGGCAATCAGAATGCTGAGGAGTAACAAAAGCACCAGGTGTGAGTAATCTTGCTACAGAATTAAAGAACAAGAGGGGGAAAAGGAAGTCAAACACTTTATAGGGCTATTTGGCTGGTTTGAGTCTGAGGAAAATGAAAAAAAAAAAAAATATGCTGTATGTCAGTTTTAAAACTTAAAAGAAAAAAAATCTACGCATTTTACAGAAAACTAATCTGATATTGGACAATAGCATTTGGAGGCTTTAGCTCGAAATGCTATTTTGAAAATCAGTTACATTACACCAGCATGTTAAACACGTATACATCTTCTACCAGTGTTGGAGGGGTTTTTGGTTGGTTTGCTGCTGTTGTTCCTGTTGTTTATAATTGTATTAAATACACATAATTTATTAAAACCAGGAACTTAAACGGAACTCTACTTCTGGCTTTAAGAACCTAAATATCTTCACAATTCATAGCTCACCACCTTTAAAGGCTAGCTGTATGGAGAACAAGTGACTAACCTCATGCCATATGGAATTGCATTGATTTAATGGAATTTCAGCACTATAATTCTGCTTTTACTAGTGGGAGTTATGAAAGCAGATGAAGGGTAGCAGAGCACAGCAGAGCCTGCTACCTGTCTGGCACCATAACCATCCTGCACAGATGGAAGAGGGATACAGCACAGGCTTCTACACTGCACCACTCACAGCTCTTTGGAGCAGCATGACAGTACATACTACTTAAAAAGTGTTTTTGCTTCTGTCAGCAGGACTTCCATATGGGAACTGCCATGTTCCCAATGCACATATTACACCACTTGCTGAAGAATGCGCCATTTACAGTCTTCTCAAAGTCATGTCCTGGCCATCAGGCTTAATGTCTTTAATACCCTTCCCTTGATAGGCTTCAGCTGACTGAGGAAGTAAAGAAAAACATTTTTTAGGACTCTTAGATGTAAAGGCTAGGCATAAGGGTGTAAGACCGTATCATTATCTTGGCAGCCTGAACACTAAATTTCTTTCAGTGTTGAGTTTTTTGGGGTCTTTTTGGGGGGTTTTGTTTGTTTATTTGAGGGGTTTTTTTTGGTTGGGGATTTTTTTCTTGTTGTTTGGCAATTTTAGGGGTTTTTTTGCACATGCTGCTTAGTCTGATTCTCATGAGTTATTTAAACCTTTTTTTTTTTTTTTTTTCCAATGGGTGTTTAGACTGTTTGGAAAATTATATTCAAGTAAAAATATCTATGTAAGATATTTCCCATGCATCTTTAAGAAATATGAATGATTGCTAAGTCATAAACCAATAAAACTTGCAAGGTCAATTTTATTACACAAACGTGTAACAGACCATGTAAATGGTAATTAAATCCTCAGTTTTTGGAAGCTGTGATATTGCTTTCTTCTTCAGACATTCAGTAGGGATTTCCAGAAGCAGACACTGAAACACAGAGATCTCCACTGATCTATCTAGGAAAATATTTCAGTTCCCCATTTAAACAGTCAAACAGCAAAATGATGAAGGATAAGCCCTTATACAGTAGTGTAATAGTACAGTAATGCAACTCTCCCATGTATAAACATAGATATTGAGGCATAAGTTCAGATCACATTTTGATACAAAGGTTGCACTGACCACCACCACACTTAACTATCTGATGAGATAAAGTACATTAGAGAACAGCATAATGTCTTAATTATACTTTATGTGTGTTGTATTTATTAACCTTTAACATCTGCAAAAAAAAACTCTCATGGAAAATTGCAATTCCAACCCTACCCTGTTTATGCAGGCATCACACAGAGATCTGCTCAATGACCTCCAAAGAAAGTTATTGTCCCATAGCATTTTACCAGGCAGGTGTTTTGTCTTTAAATCTACTTTCTCATTCTGATAAAGTGAATCAATGCAACACAACCATCATAAAAGAATGATTTTGAGGAAAATAGCTAGGTTAAAACCTAACAATAAGTCCCAATATGGTAATTTTGAACACTTTCAGTCCCACTCTTACACACAGTTTCACAGATAATACTTCCGATTATGCGGACTATACTGGTTTGGGCTAGTTTCCCAAATCATTTACACTGTGATACAAGTTTGTACTATTTTTAAAATAATTTTATCTCCATCTTCAAAGACTGCAGAAAAACTACAGAAAAAATTACCACACTAAATGAGCCAAGTTAGTAACAACATGTTTTGTTTATGACTCCCATCTCTGTTTTGCTTTATGTTTACCTTTCTCCTGATGCTATGGAAGCATCAAGGATATGCTAATGATAAGCCATAGTGGCAGTGACGGATAACACTAAACCTGAAACACATAATTCTCTAATAACCTTGGCAGCACAGTCACCTTCCCTGAAACACACAGTGCAAAGCCACTGTTTTTTGCATCACACTACTCAGCCTCAGAAACCAATAAATAAACCTTAGGTTTTGATGGTTTTTCTGTTTTGATTTTAATACATCTAGAGCTAAAACTTATTTGGAAGGATCACTTCTTCAAAATTCGTAGTATTTTGTTTCAGGTATACTCGTGAAGCTGCACAAAAATATCTGTTCAGCCACCTTAAACTGCAGTATTAAAATTTCAAGATTTACATGGCAATTATTATATTCAAATACTGTTTATGTATAAAGATCAAACCTTGAAAAATTATGTGGTTTGCTCTGCTGAGATGTCTAACTATTTACATCCCCAAAGTAGCTTGGAGTCATTCACTTCTCAGCTCATTTAACAGATTTCACACAGATTTCTTCCACTTCAATTAATATTGCCTAAAACATTAGATATTGTGAAATTCTTTCACACTAGAGAGAAAACAAAGATTAGAGACATTTCCAACCAGTCTGCATCTAACATCTATCACCTTTACGTTATAATATGAAAGCCTACACTCTCTTCACACCACTTCACATTTTGTAACCAGAAAGCTTACTGTAATTCAGTCTATTTTGTCTTTGCACATCATTGTAGTCAAATGTTTTAAAAAGCTTCTCTCTAAAAATGCAAATGCAAAGAAGCCCCGTATTTCAAGCCATATATTTACAGTACAAATATTATAACTGCAACAATGAGACATTTACATATACTGAACAATTTGTGGTAAAAAAAAAAAAAAGCCTACAAAAGCTGCTAGTAGGTAGCAAAATAGCTCTATTTCAACTATGAATAAGCTTAAATTGCACATTTCAAACCTGAATCAGGGTATCACATCACCTCTGACACCGTACAGGAGTGTCAGTACGTTACATTCCAGCAGCACACTAGCCTCCCCCGGTCACAAATATAGCCTTTTCCTCTTCCCAAAAGATAATACACATGCAAGAGTTTCTTTTTAATTTTAGTAATGTTAGTTGAGTTGGTGTTGCTTTTTAGCCATTATACTTTTCAGACACTCATATGCTTTTCTTAACCTACACATTAACATTGCATACAGTGCAAAGAGCCAGGACCAAGGAACACGCTTTGTACTTGGACTGGACAAAAGGAAAATGTGAGGCTGTTTGCTGTGCATTCCTGTTAGGGTGCATTCCACTCTTGTGAAAGGTAAACCTACCTCTCACTGGCTTTTATTGTGGGAAATTCCACTGCAGTACAGAAATGAAACCATTAATGACACTTTTCAGACTGGAATTGCACATTCGTTCACATCCATTTGCAAATCTCCAATGGCAATCTGAAATCTATTTTTCCAGAGTCTCTGAATTTGGAATTCACTCAGGGATCTCTCTAGAGCAGTGTCTGGCAGAACTCAGATTTCTCCATGGCAGGAGTTTAGAAGGCAAGTAATAAGTGGTCGGTATCAGCTAACGTACACGTTCATTCAAAAAGTTCAAATTCATCCTTGGTCTAAATCAAGATTTCAACATTTGGAAACACCAGACAAAAAAACAAGAACCCCACTAGCTCTGGGTTCAAGAGAATGAGCTTTCCTGTCTGAAAACTCAACCTGTTTCAGTCAAGTTCCCAGAATGAACTCCTTCACATCATTTGCATTGCCTACCAATTACAAGACCACTCAAGAAAGCCAGACATAAAATCACTTTCTCAAAAATGGTTGTGAAGCTTTTATTTTTTAGAAGCTCCAAACTTATGTGGGGTTACAGACAGTGAATTTCCCTGACTTGTTCACAGACAACTCTGTCACCAGGGTTGTGCAGCTCCTGGACACAAGGGAGTCAGCATGCAGTTGTCCAAGCACACAGAGTGCTGCTAAGTCTTTCTGGACAGTTCTGCATTGTTGGGGTTATTTCATTCATTTGGATTCCCTAAGGAGGTGATAAGTAAATAAATACATAAAGACTTCAGAGTACTTTCTATGAGCTTCTAGGATAAAATAATCATCTGCACAGAAGCTTTAAGAGCACTGAGAGGAGCCAGTGCTGTCAAAGATATGGAAACCATTCCAATTTCAATTTCATGTCAAGTGCTAAAGGAGGACTTCAGAGCAGGTGTCTGTGACCCAGCCAGTGCTGCTGGGGTTTCAGAGCCATTTGCCTTCCACAGAAGCTCCCTTTCAGGTTATAAATCTCTTATTCAGAATACAGGTTCAGGGACTTTAAAGCCAAATAATTTTGTCCTGTGGTCTCAGAGAAAAATCACAATGCTTCCTGTCTCTACAGCCTGACTATGGATACAGGCAAACAAAAAAAAAAAATAAAACAAGCTGCTCGTTCAGGCAGCAGAGAAGGTGCACTGTGGAGGGGGAAGGTTTAGGAACAGTATGCCTTGCTCATTTAAAGGTAGAAAGATTAATATCCTAAGTACATCTTCTGTAGTTCCATTCATGGAATTATCAGGAGCTAGCTAAAGAGGGAGTGCAGAGATGTGTAGATCCTTCCTGGATACGAGAGGGCTAACACCAGCCAGAGGAACGCTACAGAGATGGAAAAGACCACTGCCCACAGGCCTCTCTCCAGAAAAAGCAGATACTGATGGAAAGCAGCATGGCTGCGGGAGGGAATGCTAATTCTGGGCTCGTTTATTATTGTCTTGAAGCAATGAAACAAGCCAGGGTGACATTTCATCCTGGAGGTTTAAGTTTTATTTTTAAATCCAAAGAAAATGAAGCTCAGGGATACTTTGAACTCAGACTGACAGATTTCACACAGCTTACCCCAAAATTAATAAATGCCTTAGTGGTATTCCTTTCTTTCTTTTTTAATTAAGTGATTTCCAGATAGAGTAGATCGGAGAATTAAAATTAAAGGATACACCAAATCTTGTTACTAGTTTTGCTGTTCTGCAGCTCCAGTGAGAATTTTACCACTTCCAGAAGCTCTCTATATTTCTGCCTAGTTTTTGTCTTGTTCTGAGGCAAATTTGATCCCAATTCCAGAAGATGGGGAAAGAGCTATACAGAATCAATTTCTGCTGCAATTCCTATTTCAAAGTATCTCTTTGAAGGTAGTACATGCAGCAGATTTGATATTCTCAGAACATATGCATCACTGCACATCTACTTTGCCTGACAGTTTAAGTGAGACATTTAAATATTCTCTCTTGATTGCAGTATTCCACATTTCACCCAAGTTCCACAAAATCCTTTGCTGTCAACATTTCCTCCTGTATCACACAGAACCTATCATGACACATTCTGAATTTTAAGGAACACCCACAGAGTAGAAATACGAGGTATGTCCTATGGCAAAACTCGGATTAATTGCTAAAATGAGAAAAAGATCCAAAACACTGCCTGGGGATCACTTTGCAACAGTATCTCTTGCAATTGCCAAAGGCAAGTTTCTGGGGAAAGAAAAAGGTCCTTTATGAGCTCTCTGAACTATCAGTGCAAGAGCTGCACATACATCAAAACTAAAGAAAAAGGAAATAGCCGTCAGGTTTAAAAATCGAGTTTGATTTAAAACAAAGCCAAAAAGCACAAAACTGACTTTTGTCAAAAATTCAACTTGACTAAAAACTTGACAGTTTTTTGTGCATGTGTGGAAGAAAAGAATGGCTTTTCTAGTAAAAATAAGAGACCTCTGAATACTGGGGACTCTCACGAAAAGATCTGAGAAACATCTACATAGCATGCATATACTTATATTTGGGCACTATGGATTCTAGATTGGAGCTGCCCTTAAAAGCACTCTCCCTGCAACAGAAATTGATGAACTCTGAATTTTTCTGACTTCATTTTAGTTTAATTAGCTTTCTGCATAGATTTCTATCTCCTTCCTAGCCAGCTGCAGAGTCTGGGCTTTTGGGGCTGTAACTACTCCAGAGCAAGGCTATACAGTTCCCCTCCTGCACCTGAGAGCAGGTATGTGCGCTCGGGTCATGGCGTCCGTCTAAATCAGTATTCAGTCTAGATCAGTATTCAGTCTCAGAAGCAGCCGAAAGAAGAAATCCAAGGAAGCACAAAATAACGCTGTAACTGTACATGATAATGCTTCAGAGTACCCTGCCGAGCTTCCAGGCTGCGGCTCCGGGACTTCACAAGAATTGAGCATCCCCCTTAGGCACTGCACTGGAAAACAGAGCAGCCACTTGCTCTCCAATTCTCCCTGCCATTGATGATGTTACTGACTCCTTTTACATACCCCGTTCCTCAGTTCTCTTTTTTCCAGAGCGAGGAATCCACATGTACGAATCCATTTGCAATAAAATCATTCAAACATATGATTGTCTTTGCTTCCCTTCTCTGAATTTTTTTAGTTCATTATCACCTTCCTAAGACAGAAAGTGTCAAACGGCATGCTGCTGAAGTTATGCTATTCCTTGGCAGACAGCTTACATAGAAAGTAGGGAGTTCACAGTGGCCTTTGTCACACTCGAAAGCACGAGGTGAAAAGCCTCAGCATAAACCAGAACACAGATACTGAACTGTGAGTGAGGCTTTGGGGTCTACAACGTGACCATACAGACTGAGTGGATGAAGCCTGAAGGTTGATGACTTGAGCCAGCTAGCTGCACATGCCACATCACTTCCTAGGACCATAAGACCTCGGCCATCACTAAATGAAACCTTATGATCCTTTCTGTTACATCACTCTTGCATCATAATGCCATTCACTACATCACAATAACATTTGCACTCACCTAATAGAAACATATATTATTTTTTTTTCAAAAAAAAAAAAAAGTTATCTGTGTTCTAGGATTTCAAATGCCTTGCCTCCGTTTCTACTAAAACGAGAAATTTAAAAACTAAACTCTGTACATAATTTCTTTATTTTATTCCCTCCTCCCAGTGAATAAATAACAAGTTTGACCATCCCTAAGGCAAAATGAGTTCCGTGTTACTTTGAAGGTGGGTTTTTTCTGTATTTCCCATGTTTTAAAAACATACCTAGATTGCTATTATCTAACATCTCATAATCCCATCTTTTTTAAAATAAAATTATTATTTTTCTCTTCTGTACTACCTATGTTAACATAAGCATTAACGGGAGGAGAAGGAGGAGAAGCAGCAACGGGAAGGAGTCCTGGTTAAGGCAACTGAAGCACTGAAAGGGCTTCCCACACCCCACAAAAGGGATGAGGAGCTCTCCAGCTCTGCATTAAGATGCTGAAAGTAAAGACACAGCATTGCGTTCCTTTTCAGTTGTCACACATTTACGGTGTAATATAGGACATTTTAACTTATTGCAGCTTACAGCTTATAAAATAAAAATATCATTTATCTATTCTCTTCTCCTAAAAAAAAAAAAAATAGATTGAAAACTCTGAGGTTCATAACAAGCCTTGAGATCTTTAGGGGTGAAGAGATAGAGAAGCATGATTTTAGCAGAATGACCGAGGACATTATGAAAGCTGTGAACATAACCTTTATTAACAATAAGATTATATTAAGTTTACAAAGTTTAAATCTAATGTAACTTCCATTTGACATTTATAGAGCTCTTCCTCAAGACCACAAACATTGCCCAACTGCTTGTGGTTATGAAGTCTTAGTGGAGCACAGATTTTTTTTTTTGTTGTTGTTGGTTGGTTGGTTTTGGGTTTTTTTTTTGTTTGGTTGGTTAGTTTTTGTAAGAGCCACAAAACTGCATCTTATTATGAAATTGCCAATACCTGGGAAAAAACAAGTATATTTAGTCTGATAGGACAATGGAGCACTTACTCAGAGATTGCCAAGTTATGATTCACTAAGTAGAGACAAGGTTAGACCCAGATACCAATAAAGATTCATTAAGTATGAAATACAATATCAGCGGTGTCTTTGTAATGACCCAAACACTAATTTTAGCTCAGAGTACTTGAATTCCCCAATGAAAAAAAGGCAAAGGGGAATAATTTAACAGCTTTTAACTGCAAACGTGATAACATGTAAAACATTTGAAAAGATACTGGGAGTTATATAAAACTGAGTACGCAAGTGATATGCAACATTGCAAATTAACAGTGTTTACTTAGCTTTTTCTTTATTTATTATAGTGCAAAGAATGATTGACTTTCCTAGTTATTTTAATGTTATTACGATTACTGCACCAAAACGGTACATTATTTGCATCATCTAATTCATATACCATGCCATTCCAGAAAACTAAAGCAATTTTTTAACACAATAGCACCTAGGAAAAAAAAAAAATATGCATAATTTGTTTATTCTCAACTTCATAAATAAATAGCATGAAAAATAATTAACTAGTAGAAAAGGAAGTTTGGATTTTCAAAAGAAGTAGAACTGTGTGGGAAGAAATACTGAGGTTGCTAGGCCCTTTTTAAAAGAAAATGGAAATAAAATAAATAAAACAACAAGAAGAAAGCTTACCAAGTTGGTAGATTAATAGCTTTGCATTTTAATTAAATTTTATAGGCTGTTTTTGTGCCAGTAGGTTATAACTGCTTGTCTCCCAAGATGCATTATAAGCAACCAATACTGAAATCATACCAAATGAAATTTCACCCTGGATAAAATTTTAAGTTCTTTAGACTGAAATTAAATTTTCAGCCACTTCAGATTGCAGTGTAATTAATTTCTGGAGGAACAATCACCATACCACTTTCTTATTTCACTTTTTAAAGCATTAGTGTTTTATAACACAAATGAATGAAACCAAACAACAGACATTTATAATAGATAATGAAGCCTTTTGTCCCCCAAAACACTTTCTCAAATTCAGTCTCACTAGCAATAATTCCAAGTTACCATTGCAGGCTGGTCAAAATCCTCTGCAAAACATGTTGCTGGTCCTAATCTAATGGGACAAACGTGCATATCACAATTGGTGTGGCTTGGTAAGTGTATGAGCTTTGAGAGACTGAATGCAGAGGATTAACTAGGCTTTGATACTATTCCTGTCACCATACATAAACATCATCACTAAAGCCAGTCACATTCACCAGTCTGAAAAGATGTTTCCCTTGCTACTATTATTAAGGATAACATGCAAAATATTTTACAAGATTTAAAGACAAGACACTTCAAATCTTTTTTTTTTTTTCTTTTTTTTTTTTTTTCCCCCGAGGGGCAGGGCAGGTGTTAATACTAATAGGGTTGTATGAACTGTAAGTTTTATATATGGCATCACAGGTTTTTCTACACTGGAACTTTAAACCAGCTTTTGAAGGATCACAGTCAGTGAACGTCCGAGAGTTTATCTTACCTGTTAACTGCCTTGAAAGACTTTTACTCCAACAAAATTGAAACTGATCTCAAGCTCACAGTTTATAGCTTTTTATTATCCCACATATCTACCTTTTCACACCAGACATATGCCATGCAAGAAGAAATAAAGTATATCATCTACATCAGAACCCACAAGGATTCCAGCCTTGTAAAATCTGCATGAACAGCACGGATTTGTCTTGCATGGGAGCAAAGCAAATGTAGGGGTGTGCTGCACAGAGCTTCTAGCACAGGACTGGCACTAAATTCTCCTTGAAGAAATGTGCAATGTTTATGGCTTATTATAAATTCCATGTCTTTGAATTCTGGAACAACATTGCAGAGTTTATATTTACACCTGGAGTGTTGGGCATCCTTCTGCATCTGTGCTATACAACATAGTCAGAATAATGCAACATCAATTGTCTTTATGACATGAAACACTACATTATGCCACTATTCTCAACTTTTCTGATGTTGAGTGAAGCTAAGACTGCATTCAATCATGCATAATAAATGAAAGGCATCTAATTTTGATTTAGCTCTGTCATTTGAGATGTAATATTTCAGTTATGACACACAGATCTATGATATAGACAGATTTTGTGTTGACTAGATCCTATATTCCTTTAACACACGGAATCCTCAGCAGGAGCAGCTGGACTTTCACAATTTTGCAACTACATAAGATAAAGTTTCTCCTACAGCTGCCATGCACTCTAAGAAGATACTAGCAGTAAAAATATATATGTCTACAGATTTACACAATAATACATTACATTAAAACATTTCAAGAACATATAATGTGGAAGCCACTATTTTGTATTGCTTTACTTTTCTAACATTTTTAAAGTATGCTCTATTTCTTTGTTGATCTTGTAGAGTAAACTCATATTATTTTCTGTGCTATCATCTGATTGTATCATCGGAGATCATGCTGACATAATTATACTTTTTCACCTGTTTCACTCTAGTACTCCCATACACACGTAGAAAGAAGTCTTGCAAAAGTCAGTCTGGATTATATCTGCATGATAAAAACTGACTTTCAAATCTAGTCATTAGCAAATTAATCTTTAAAAATATTCTAATAAACTCCTATTCCTCCTTCAGTTCCTAGAACATAATAATTCTTAATCTTTCTTCATAAAAAGTGACTGGTTTCATTTAGATTTTTCAGACATGTGGCAGCACAACTGTTAAGTAACTGATTTTTAAAAATGTGTATCGATATACCCAGAATGTAAAAACAAAGATAGCCCAGTTCTAGACACAGGGAGTGACTGAAACCATTCTCAAATTCATGTCATGATGGCTTTCTTAGGGGATACGCTAATTATAAAAGCTAATATTCTACCAAACGACTACACCTTAGTATTGAGTACTTTGTATAAGAACTACTGAAAATCCAAGTAATTTCAGCTACAATCGATTCGCTTAACCGGTTTCATTTTAATCATCATTTCTAGCATTCCAAAACGGTAGAAGCCGCCTTTCCAAACCCTTACCTTCAAAATAAATGCCTCATTTATACCCAAAACATGTCTTGTGACTTTTTTATCTCACTCATTGTTATTGACATTTGTAAAGTTCCAGTTGTCTTTATTTCTTCACAGTAAAAATACCTGTCCTGCAAACTCAGGCACTGTGCACCACAAGGGCTTACAGCCATTGTTTCTTTAGCAAACAGTACACTCAGACAAGAAATATCAAAAGAGAAATGAAAACTATTCCTGGAATTTCACCTCAGGGTAATCATAAAATAATCACTTTATATTTTCCTTATCTGTTAACAATGAACATATAATTCTAATAAGATATGGTATTTTCCTAAATATAATGCACATCTGAAAGATGAAATAAGATTTCATTAGGTTTACAATGGCAATGTTAAATAATGGGTTTAATTGTGGGAAAAAGGAAAAAGTACACCATCATAGTTTTAAAATATCCAAGGTGCAAGGTTGTGGGTAAATTAGAATGTAAGATGAAGCATCATGAGTAATGCATCAGTGCAGACAAAATAGACTTAAGCATGATTAAGAAAAAATAGTTAACAGAGGATTGAAGATAAACAGGGAAGAAAACCAACAAGTAGTCTAAAATAAAAAAGCCCAATAAAATACTACAAAAGCAAGAAGAGTTCTTTAAAAAGTAGTAAGCATGTGGGGAGTGAGGCAGCCAGACCACAAAGGATCTGGGAAGAAAGTGGCAGAAAGTATTGGGATAGCATGGAACAAGTGAACTAATTGCCTCAGAGTTCAGTACAAAAGCCAAACAAAACAATGATCATGAATTTTTTAAAAATCTTATTTTTAATGAGAACATGGTAATTAAGTCATTTCTATGAAACTCCAAAGCAAAGAGTTACAATAGCTGCTCACTTAAGAAAGTCGACCGAGGCACTGATAATCCCTTTGGTGCAGACTGTCACTGGGAAGCACCTAAAATGATTAACTAAGCTCCACTCCTACAGCTTCCCAACTACACACACCATCTCCTTAGTCATGAAAAATGGCAAGCAATTCTGTGAAGTGCTTATGTGATCTATTGCATTATAGTAATCAGTAGAGAAATGGAGTATTAAAATGTATTTCTACCAATTAACTATGTCCTCAGTGGAGAACAGGGTATTGGGGAAAGTTCAAATCTGTCACCTGCAGTCAGACACAGGATGTAAGATATTGTCCCTATTTTCATAGAGATGTAGATCTGATTGAAACAGGTGAACAATATTTTATTATAATTACAGTGAAAATGTGTCTGTCTCATCTCCTCACATCCATCAACATTCACGGTACTATATGTAACAAAGCTGAGCTTCAAGGTCCAAAGAGAAGACGGGAAAAAAAAAAAAAAAAAAACAAACAAAAGACCTCAGACTATTTTAAACCAAAGGCAGCTCTCTGTTTTCATACTTTGGGGTTGTGTTGATCCAGTTCTGAGGAACTTTTGCTTCACTCTTATCACATAATACTCAGAGTTTCTCCTGAACATTGATTTGGGTTTGCACAAAGAAGCCAAACCAGTGTCATCTGCATAGTTCACTTCTCTCTGGACAGAAAAGTAAAAGCTGAAGATTCAGCCTGTGGTTATGTCCAACACCACATCACACTGATGTGAGCTCAGAAAACAAGATGATGAATGTGGAGAAGTCAAAAGACAGAGACATGCAACATTTTGTAAAATAAAATACAACTTTTTAGTTAAAGATTATACCAGCTTTTAGAGAACTGTATCATAAGCTCAGCAAACTACTTAGTCTTTCAAAAGCACAGCATTTATCTCATAACTTTAAGTTCATCTCTTCAAGGTGTTCACAGAATCCCAGCAATGCGATTATCACACCATATAATGTCAGCATATAAAAGACATAAGACAGACATTTCTGTCCAGCAGTGCATGCTGAAGAGGAGACCTTACAAAACAGGACAAAATTCTTTTTTTTTTTAATATGTCATTCCAGCTTATGGCAGTCAGTGTTTTGTTCTACAGGCTTCTTGAGTTAAAGGTTGGCCATCAGTTTATTAATTAGCCACCTATGGACTCATCTTTTATGAATTTATACAGTCCTTTATTGAACTTCAGTCAAAAAAAAAAAAAGATGAAGAGGCTAGCCATTTAATTTCTAGATCATAAGCATGGAATTATCTAAAAGCAAAAGGAAAATAACTATTCCCATTTCTATAGCGATTCATAGTGACATTTAAATGAAAATTGCTTAATTCACAAATGAAGGCAGTATTTCCATTTTCATATGTCAAAAATATTTGCATTAAAATAAGCTACTTAGGCATCTTAGATCCATCTCAAAAATAACACCGTAGTAATATTTTTCAAGTGTAAAAAGCAGAAACTTCATAAATATCCATAAATGTAACACAATTAAGATAAATGCAAATTTAATTACTCTAGAACCACTAATTTACTGGCATATATACAAAGTGCTAAACTACCATCTTACCACAAGATATAGGAAATGAGTAATAAAAATATGATTTTCCTGACAAAATTCATTTTTTTCAATACAATGAAAAATTAAAATATAACTCAATTTTTTTTTAAATACAGATTTTATTCTAGTCAGCTCAGTGTTAAGGAGGACAAAATCCCCTCATTGTGCTAACCTCAGAGGGTACCAAAACCAAAAACCCCACTGGTGAAACAAAGTGATGTACAAACGAGCAAATTAAAATGTTCTCCCTTAAAGCGTCCCCTGCCTGTGCCTAAGATTTACCAGTTAAAGTGGCTTTAAATACTGTCTCATCCTTACATATAAAAACTAATAACTTAACCTCATATTTCACAATTTTCTTCTGACACGTATAGCAGTTGTCCAGTAACCCTTTTGGGGAGGTTGCAGGGCATAGTCCTTGCTATGATCAGTCTGGGAAGGGTCACGTGAGGATACAGGAAACCTTTGCGTGCAGCCCAAGTGCATTTCTCTGCAGCATAGCTCACTTCTCCAATCCCAGCTTATTAAAACACTCACAGGTACAGAGCAGTTATTTCCTTTTTTTCTTGCATATCATGTTTTTGTTGCATTTTTTCATCACACTGAAATGACCCATCAGAAATACAGGGCACAAGATTTTTCTATCATGTAGTATTTTCTGTAGTGCTTTGTGTCACAAAGCTTGCTGTAATTTAACCTTTCTAATAAAGAACAGATTCATCAACAAAACTTCAATTTATCGTATTAGTATGGAACGGTTTACTTCTTCCATGAAACACCTTTTTTGTTACGATTTACTCAGTTTGTCCTCCTGTAGTACTCACACAGCACTGCCAGAAGCAATCATCCAAGATACGCTGTGCTGGCTGTAAGGACAGAAACGTGTTTGATCCAAGAATGCATAGCTATATCCATTTATATGGACACTAATAAGTAATAAAGTGCTCTCCATAATTTATTGCTTGCTCCCTTCAGTGTAACTAATTTTAAAACATATACCAAAGTTTACATGGCATAATTACCTGGCACTGAAATCAAGATGCTATCTGAAATAAATGACCACACTGCTGTTCTTACTGTTGCTGCAGCACCAAAGGCAAAGCACGACATGACACAGCACTTAAGAGAGAGACTTAAAAGTCTCAACACAAGCTATACAACATTCTTCCTTCCAAACTTAAAATCCCAAAACCAAAAATTGAACTTCTGCTTCCCTGTCCCCAGAGATTTTTAACTTTGTGTCACCTCAAAACAGAAAAGCAACCCCAAGCAGGCTGTCATGCTCAGTGCTGCTCCTACGCAAGGACACTGCCATGCTGCTTTACAGAGCTGCTGTCCTCAGCTGTTCTTCCCTCACATCCTAATTCTGCAGCATACACGTTTTAAGATCCTTTTGTCTGCATACTCAGAAAGAATTGCCTGGATTTTTTCATGAAACTCCACAGTCAAGCAATTTGGAAGTGAATAACTGATAATATGTGATTTTTAAGCACATTTAAATCAATCAGTAAAATCAATCAAGAGCAAGGCTATGGGTTTAGTAGGGTTCTTTCCACCCTTCCTATCACCCCTCAAGCTGGTTGATCTCCAGTGTCAAAGACTGAAGTACCAAAAGAATGTGAGCACTGTGACATTCAGGCTTCAGTGGGTTTACGTTGCTCCTGGGATGCTGCCCTTCTGCCTAGCAAAAGCCTCAAATCTAACAATCAATACATGCTGTGTGTAAGCCAGTTTGCCCTACTCCCTCAAAAAGTGAAAGTTCCAAATCTTGTGTGGGTTTTTTGCTAAAGCTCTAGAGACCCAGGTTACTAATTTGAAACATTTTTGATCAGACATCTACAGTTTGAGCCTAAGAGCCCAGCTTTCTGCAGCTAATATACTTAAGTTCTACTATCTACAAATGAATTCGAGGAGGAGATGCTCACCTGCAACAGCATAGAATGTAACAGTAGAAGAGATTCAGCACAATAACACATACAACATCCAACCTGAAACAGCTCATCTACACACAAGTGATTAGATAATTTCCCACAGAGTCACCACAGAGCTTAAAAAATAACCAAATAAATAGGAAAAGAGTTCAATATGGTTATAAAGCCACAACTGCCACCTCCTACAAGAAAAAAAAAAAAAAAAAAAAAAAAAAAGGAAGTACCTCACCTCATTTTCAATCTGCTTTTGTCTCCCAAAAGTGTTTCACATAGCACTAGAGCAGTCATGATAACTCTGCATGCCTAAATTACTCGAGCAGAAATTGTGACCACCTGCAACTCAGTGCTGTGGTGAGGAGTTTCTTCTCCCTCACCCTCACTAGAAGCTGCCCAGAAAGATCAGAGAGCCTGTGCACCTCAAAAGCAGATTGCTGGAGCCCATTTGGTTTTCCAGTCTTAAACAAACTGTTCAACTGGGATAAGGAGCATCATGGGTTTATTGCATAAATCTATACAGTATAAATCTATTCAAATAAGAAGATAAAAGTAACTATAGTGTCCAGGGAAAATGAGATGAGGCAGAGCAGCTTTTGAACCAGTAATCTTTAAAAATCCAAACGTGAGGGAGGCAGTAACTGTGCTGACCAGCGCTGTGTACACTTGGAATACATAATCAGCTGTTAGAGATGATATAACAAGCAAACTAATCTGCCTACCTAATTACGCTGAAGTCAAATAAACTCAAGAAAGGTGGGAGTGAAGAGGATAAATGAGGTATTTGCCCTGGGTTATCTGTGTAGGAGGTTCTTCTCTCACAACGATGCTCCAGTGACAGCCTGGGCTGAGCTAACAGACCTGACCTGGCACAGCACCCGGTGGAAACTCAGTCACAAAGAGAGAGCAGAGTGAAGAGTGAACGCTCTTAGAAAATACTAATGAATTCACTTAACAGCTCTTTCCGTTTAAAAGCATCAGAGTGCTTTAAGAGCTACTGTGGAGGAAGACTTGCAGTGGTTTTAGGTGGATGCAAGACTCACGCTGCAAATAACCAAACTGTTTTGCCACTGGGTTACTTCTAGGTCCACACAGTCACCTTTTGTGCAAATGGTCTGAAATCCAGCACTTGGGACCTGCTGCACCTCCTGACCCAACTACAGGGTGAGGCAGGACAGTTGGCCAGCTACGTGCATCTGGGAGGCAAGGGGTAAATGACCAGTGGCTTTGAGCCATGGCTAGTTACCCCTGGCACACAACTAGCCAAGGACCACGCTTCAAAAACTTCGCAAAGTCAGGGCTATACCACTTTGTTCATTTCTCAAAATGAAGAATCACAGAGATGACAGTCCCTCTCCTACTCAAAATATCGATAAATGATCACTCATTAACTCCCTCCCAGAAAGCTACTAAGGGGTGCCTCCTTACGCCGCTCCAAGTGTTCCCTCATGCTCCACAGACTGAACAGAGTTCAGCAACATTTGTGCAACAAGAAAAGGAGACAGTAACTTGAAAAACCCCTCTGGATGAATGCAGGTTACGCAAAATTGAGTATTCTCTTTAGGAAGATACCTTTTTTCAAAATCTAAGCATTAAATTGAATGTATGTAAGGTTTTGGAAAATGGGCTACATGAACAGCAAGCAAGCTGTAGTGCATTTCTCAAAAGAATATTTAAAGTAGGAACTTAATAATAAGTACCAGCAAACACGCTAAAAGTGAGCTGAGTCTCAACATCTTCCATTAATTTTTTTCATGGCATAGAAGTACTAGTATTTATAAAATTTGAGTATCAATTTTATCATTCAAAAATGATTTAATTATATATATTTACAATATGAAATAAGAATTGTAACTGAAAATAGCTATTGTTGACAGTTGTGCAGGTGGAATTAAATTTTAATTATAGTACATTACTATTCGAAGTGACTGGTTTGAAATCACACATGGAACAGCAAGTTGGACAAACGATTTCTGTTAAAATAATTGTTAATGTAAAATATTAAAATATGCTAATACTCTAAAACAGTGATAAGAAAGAAGGCTGCATGCAGCTAATTTATCCTGCTTCATTCTTCCAGAACTACTTTACTGTTTTCTTCCTGCTGTGTGGAAAGCTATTTTATGTTGTTGACAGCAAAGACTGAATGTTATGTACTTTTGCAATAAAGTCTAACACAAGAATTATTCTGTGAAGTGGCTGGTTTGATATTTCTCTCTGCTTGTATTTTCAGATAAGTGTTCTGTATTTGAATGCACTATCTTTAAATAGTTTTCACTTCTTTCTGAAAATGAAACCATCATAATAATCTTCAGCAGAAAATGCTTTTAGGTTTTCTCTACAAGTCTATTTTACCCCTTTTTTTCTTAAGAGTATTTTTCTTCTTTCTGAATTTGAACTTCCAAAAGAAAGTCATTAAATTTCCTAAGGCTGGTTAGACTGTGTAGACTTTTTTTTGTTTTTAAGAACATACAAATACACCAGAGTTTTAAAGACAGCCAAAATTGAAAGTGTAGTTCAAGCTGCTTCATTTTTTGTAGGTATTTATTTCAAGCTGTACTGGGACAATGAAAGCTCCAAATTTGCAGAGTTATAAAAGTGTACATTTAGGAAACAGTTGTTCCTAGATACTGCATATACCAGGTTATGAACATACCTCCCTGAAAATCTTGACAAATACACATCCCTGAATCTCCTAGATATGAGCAACATGAAATACTGCTTCTTCCTCAAAACACGTACCTAGCAAGTTCATTTTCTGTAATAAAGTTTTCTTTAATACATATTAGTACTCAGAGATCAAAAAGAGAAAATTAATTCTGAGCAGACAAACAAAGATTGATTTACAAAATTCTTTTGATCTAATTGAAGTCAAAGGCATTCCTGAACTGTTAAAAAACCAAATTATTAACCAGTAGATTAAAGATCTCCCTGAAGATTTTACTGGTTTTCTTTTCATTCTGTGGAAGTTAAACACAGAGAAACTCAATGCATGATCAGAGAACTGGAGTACCTCTCCTACGAGGACAGGCTAAGAGAGTTGGGGCTGTTCAGCCTGGAGAAGAGGAGGCTTTGGGGACACTTATAGCAGCCTTCCAGTACTTAAAGGGGGCTTACAAGAAAGCTGGAGAGGAACTTCAACAAGGGCATGTAGTGATAGGAGAACAGATAATAGCTTTAAACTGAAAAAGAACAGATTTAGATTGGATCTAAGAAAGAAATTATTTTCTGTGAGGGTCACGAGGCACTGACACAAGGTTGCCCAGAGAAGCTGTGGATGCTCCATCCCTGGAAGTGTTCAAGGCCAGGTTGGATGGGGCTTTGAGACACCTGGTCTGGTGGAAGGTGTCTCTGCCCAGGGCAGGGGGGTTGGAACTGGGTGATCTTTAAGGTTCCTTACAACCAAAATCATTCTATGATTGCATGATACATGTGCATAAAATCAACAGTAAATTGCATCTGATTATATTACATATATAAAACTCAATATGTATGTGTGTAAAGATGTGCACCTATATGCACATACATCCACATACTAAAATGTGCAAACACAGACATGTAAACAAACAAGCAGAAACATTTGAAACACATAGATAACACTTTTAAAACTGTGCATAAACAATATCATCCTAATAGTATCTGAAAGCAGTCTGAAGATTTGTGTAAAAATCACTGACAGAAAAAAATTCCATTTCTCTTCACTGCAAATGTTTGTTAAGTATAAATGCTGATATTCTACTCCTTGGAAGAATGTTTGTCTGCATGTGGAATATCATGATAAAAAGCTTTAAAGTCCCAGGTTTCTCTAGATAAACCCCACTGGCTTACTGATGCATGAATGCACTGAAATTGAATTACTGTACAACAGCAATTACTTTTCACAGTGCAGTTATAATGAGAATCAGCCTCACAACGAACACCAGGTAGCTACAGTAGGAAAAGTTAATAAAACTAAATCTCCTTTATTTGCATTTTTCACTGCGGTAATAGTAGTTGCCTTAACAAAAAAAATAATCCTTAACACTTGATTTGCCATCTTACAAGTAAATCAACAAACATTTTTACAGGATTCTCTTTACTTGCAAAGAAACACTAATAAAAACAGATATTCAACTGCATAGCTAACGTTTTAATAATAGCTTTTTGAATATTCCCTAGTAACTTATTTATCTTTCATTTTGCTTTCTTTTCCACTTCTATCTACCTTTTTTTCCTATTACACCATTAACTAGGAAAAATAAAAGCACATGAATAGTGTTAATTCCATCTCTTTTTCACTATCCAGTTTGTTGCAGTAGTCATTTGTTACTGAGCACTATGTCGTTGTGCTCTATTCTCTTCAGTTTCAAATGAGTGGGTTACTACAGTACCATAAAAACTTCTAATTTTTTTTTTTTTTTAAATTACAACTAACTTTACATGAAGACTGAAATTGTCTATGAGTAAAATCACTGAAAGTCCAGGAAAAGCAATTGAAGCAATACCACAAGTGACAGCATATTATGCAGGGCTCTCAAAGGGATTGCTTGGGTTTGGCTGTAAAATTAAATCCACTGCTGAGTCCACTGCAGGAAATATTTCTACTTATCACACTTTATGGGCAGTAAATTTTTTCCCAACTTGAATGTCATAGTCTTTAAAGGTAAAAGGATACATATACATGTCACAGCTAAAAGCAAAACATCAGAGACATTCAATCAGAACTACTGTTCAATGGTTTTAACTTAAATCATGTCACAAATATTTCAAAATAAAATCTGAAAGTGTCTCTTTGAAATTCTGTCAAGTAGGGCAGTATTTGGAGGGAAATGGTTAACAGGAATATCCTGAACTGATACAAATCTAAGGTAAATAGTGAACATTGGAAAGGGGAGAGGGAGGGGGGGAAAAAAAAAAAAAAGTTGCTTGCAAGGGTTTCCATCAGTAAGTAGATGACAAAAGGTTATATAATTGGTTTAGCACTTTCAGTTTTCCATTTATTTTATGTATCTGACAGCACAAAAATAGAACATTCTGTGATAGGATAATTGCATACTGAAAGGTAATTCAAACAGGGGATGAATATGATAAAAATCACAGTGAACCAGCAAATCACTATGAAAAGCAACGAGACAGATAAAAATTCAATGAGAATATAAAAAGGGAGGAAGGAGAAGAGAGTTTAAATGTGGTTAGTAGCTTCGAACAAGTTAATGGTTTGAAAGCCTAGAGCAAAACAAAAAGGACTGAAGACCTTTCCAAGCCATCTTATTTCTATATTTCCATGTTTTTCTTCTTGGCCTTTCCCACAAATCAAACATTTTATATACTGTGGCTTTCTGCATAGTTGTCACAGATTGCTACATCTGCTAGAACCTGAAAAAGTATGTTGATTAAAATGTTCTATCTAAAAAGTATTTTAAATTAAAGCATGGATTTTGATGTCTACTTGAAGATAATTCAAAGAGCAGCGTAGGGTAACAATCTGAGGTAACACTGGAACACGTTTTCTGAGCACGTGGATTTGAAGTATTACAATGGCCACTCCATGATTTCTAGGGCTGAGAGATATTTTGTAAGATACTCTTCATTTAATACTTACCCAGTATTACCATCAGCATATCTAAAACATTACTCTGAATTCTAGGTTTCAGTGCTCCTTGTACAAGTTTCCATCAAAAGCTTATGTCAAAATTTTGTTATTTTGGAGGCAAGGTGATGCAGTATTTACTTTGTCTCAGCATGGAGCAGAGGTCTTAGGTGCGAATGAGCTTTGTAACTCCTAGCTTACCTCTCCAGATATAAGGAGAAAAGTAGCTATGATGTACCAAAGATGGAATTCATGGAAAACCTGCACTGCACCAAAGGATTCTGTACTTACCAGGACATAAAATACTAAGCACTACTTACTACCAAAACATTAAAGATCACTCACTATATTTCTAGCAACCAAGATGGACCACATTATGTAATTATGTGAAAAAGAATAACTTTATTGGAAGGTACACTAAACAGATCAAGTGACCTTGTCCAAACCAAGCCTTCTAGCTTCCTTTCCAATGATGTAAATCTTCCAAAGGTGGCTCTGGATTTCAGTCAGTTTTTCCAGCACTAAAACCCTTTCAACACAATACTACATGCATCGTTTAACTTCACAGAATTAGGGCTTATTTTCACTCAGAGCACGGTGGCCTAAATTGGTACTATATTTTTTTTTTCTCCTTTTTAGACAAAACCACCATCTATATGAAGAGGCCAAACCAACTCTAAACACTCACAAACGTTAGAAAACATTCACTACAAAGCTCTAATTGAGAGACAAACTACTCTTCCCCAAGAGCATTCCACACTGATGGAACAGAGCTCCGCCTTCCTTGCATGCAGCTTGCTGGTCACTTCTCACTCTAAACAAGTGCTGCTCCAAGAATGTTTTTTTTTTTCACAATGTTATGATCTCAGGGCAGTAATTTTCTCTGCTAAGGAACAAGGAAAACAACCTTCCCCAGAGTCAATATTCTCTAGGCTTCTGGAACCTATTGCACACATCTTAAAGTACAGTTTTTCTCTGAAAAACAGACTGTAAAAATAGCATTGTGGGGTTCCATGTTTATTGTCTTTCTCTGCTTCCCTGCCAACTGTGCTCAGTTTACAAGCTGAAATATGTTTTACTTTGCTGCCAGCCCAGAAAATTCAACCTTTAAAACGTAGCCAAATTCCTTCCTCCTTTTTGCACCATAACAAAAAATAAAATGCTGAAGGCAAAATTTTATGTACAGTTACACAAATAGAATCTCTGTCCTTGGGTGAAGCCTCAGCCTCCACAGTTGAGGCACAAAGACCTTCAACTCATCTGAGCAAACAAATCTGGCTGAAATAGACTAGCTGGTGGTAAACTGCATCACCATAATGTCCTGTTAGTTCATTGAAACAGGTAATGTAACAGGAACTACTGTTACAGGCAGTGACCTAAATTTCTAGCAAAGAAAAACGCAAAATGAAAACTACAAGAAGACTTGTTATTCTTTAGGACATGCATGTTACAATGAACTCATATTTCATATAGTAACACACAGAAGTCAGAACTTTTTTTTTAATTGTAAATCTAACCTAATATAATATATTACCAAAGCTACCATAAAAGAAGAATCAGAATGGAGATAAAAAAACAAAACCAAAACCAACCCCAAACCTACAGATGTACAGAAAGCTCATTGTAGCTACTTAATGATCATTAGTAAGAGGCCTTAGAGTGATGTAGTACTTATCACAATTAGAGTAATTTTGGATTTAGTCCCACTTGAGGCATCTGCATCTTCTTCTAGATTTGAACTAAAGGACAGTTATTGAACTTGGAAGATTCCCAGTGACACTATTTTTATAATAGTGGCAGTGAAATTAAATTGCTTTGCTATTCTGAAATTTAACCTTTTAAAGCACAACCGTACATAGTTACGTTTTACTGAACACAAGTGATACCTTACTGGCTCATGTGGGAAACTGGTAGTCCAAACCTAGTTACACTCTTTTGCTTTTCTCTATTGATGGTATAAATAGTTTATATCTATTCTCTTGAACACTGATGATAAAATACTTCTGAATGCTTTAGCTTTTCCATTTCAGCACCTTCAATTGCTAGCATAGCCTTCAGAGCAAAGCCTAAATTATATTCTTAGTTTTACATCACCGAATGAAATAGCAGACTGATCTGCTGCTTACCCGTACAGCTTCAGACTTCTTATGAAACATTTCCTCCATATTCTTTGCTAACTTTTTCACAAGCTGAAGGCCATCAATTTCTTCTATTGCAACATCCTTCTCATATTCTTTGTATTTCTGGAAAAAGGGAAAAATAATAAAAACACAAAAAAAAAAAAGAATTAGGGAAAGTTATTCTCAGTGAACCAGCTGAAAATTTGACAACAAATTATTAGTTTCATATTACTCTTTTGCTGAGATTCTTCATTTATTTGATATTTATTTGTAAGACAGAAGGCTGCTTAATGCCAAGATGCTGTCACAGGGTACAAAACTGGATTAGAATCAGAACTCCATGAAGAAAATATAAAAGAAATATTTACCTCATGCACTGTAGGAAAAAGATAATTCCCCTTCACAACGTTTAAATTACCCCTCCCCAGAACTGAACAACAGCCAAAAAAAAAGTAGTAAAAAAGCCTTATAACCCATCCAAAAATCATTTTAAATGAGTAATATGCTTGGCAATCCACTGCACCTTAGCAGCCTAGAAACCTCCTCCTCCTCAGCTGAACTTGTAGACGTCTATCCAATACTTAGATTATGAATACTTACATTGCGAGCTTATCTAGACATTCTTAACTTCCCATACAAAGAAAACCCTAAATAAACCACATAAACATGAGTCTTTATCCAAACGCAAACCTAAAAGTATCCTTTATACCATATGGATGAGCATTAGCTTATAGTCTCTTTTCAGTGTGAATAACTCTCAGACTAAAATATATTCAAAACAATTCTTTTCCTCTATTTTCTCATAACAATATTTTTCTTTATCAGTGTTTACAATTAAGCTTGGAAGAATATAATATACCAAAAAAAGCATAGTATTTGGAGTTCAAAACATTTAGTACTGAGAACATTCCTCATTCCACTATAGCCTGTAATCTAAGAAGTGATGGATGTCAGTCTAGTTATTGTTTATTTCAGTCTAGTTATTGTTTACTTATCTCTATTTAAAACAGGTATGAGTTGTGATGAACTAATCATTGCTCATTACTGAATGCTTAACCTATTCCCATAATTATACTTCCATGATACTGCAAGGAAAATGAGAATTACACTGGCTTCTGCCAGCTTTAGTCCTATGTGCAAAAAGTATCTTCCAAATCTCTAGAGCAGATGCTGAGTGCAACCCACAGCACAATACTTAAGTCAATAAAATGAGCTGATATTATCAAATAGATTATTAATTAAACTTGTTTATAGAATTACCAGTATCTCCAAAACTTATATAACTCCAGAGAAAGAAGAAAGAATAATAGCAACAAAAACAGTGGCTCAAAGCACCCGGATGAACTAAAACGATCAAAATAATGACTAAATCATGACTCGTTGTGTCCTGGCTACTGATGGAAGGACGGGCTCTACTGTAAGCGAATGTCTGCACATCTTGTACCCATTTCTTCCGACAAAACTAATTTTCAAAACGAAGTGACACTTTGGACTTGTTTTATTCTTTATACTTCTCTGTAAAATCCTGTATGAGTGTTTTGATAGGCAAATAATATTTGATAAAACATCATTTGCAGACAATTTCATAAGAAGGTTAAAATACATAAAGTCGCCGGTAAATATGTAGGACACAATTTTTAATTTTCCCATTTCAGTAATAATTTTAGTTTTTTCCATACTACTTCCAGTTATGAGGCTTTATCCTGAGATTTTAATATTAGTCCAAGTAATCTAAGAAACCTCAAATCACCTGCATTTTGCTGCATGAAGGCAGGAAGGGAGATTCATTTTTTCCCCTTCTTGGTCTGCATTTAAACACCATAACCAGAGTCCTGATTTCAATTCTGCAAGTCCATTTATGCCATTACTAAACTCACTACCCTCCACTCTGAAAAAAAATAATTTAGGACAGCACAGTGATTTGTCTAAAATAGAAAAATATCATGTTTCTATTTAGTGGAGAAAATACAAGAATACAGTAGACAACAGAGAGGTAAATATTATTGTAAAAAAAATACTAACTGTGATAAAATGTAATAAATTAAGAGTAAATACAAAACACTCCCAGTTAATTAATTATGTCAAAGTCTGTTCACATCCCAAAGGATTTGCAGCTTTGGAGAATTAGGACAAATGAAAAAAAATGCAGCGTCATGAACGACTATCACATTTTTTATGTCAATAGATCAAGTATAAACCTGAATCACTTATTTTAAGCTGCACAGATCATGTTCAACATATCAAGTCCTGATAAAAATGGTTTCCTTCAGATTCGACCTTTGAGTATTCAGAAAGTATTCTAAAATGCACCACTTAGAGTGTTTTCAGGTCATCACATTTATTGATTGAAGCTTTGCCATCAAGTAAAGAAAACTGGGAGATTATTCACTGCATTTGTCTGAAAACTGAATGGGACTAGTTGAAGTCGGCCAATTTTCTAGGCACAGAGAATCACACCGTATAGTCTATTAGGCCATTGTGAGAACATATTAAAAAGCCACCCTTCTCAATTTTGAGTAACTGGTGCTTTTAAAAATTATTAATAACTTGCACTCAAAATAGATGGGAATGATTTATTAACTGATAACTTATGATTTTATAATTATGCTAGTTCATAATATATAAATTATTTTTTTCTTAATTTAAATGCCAAAATTCCAACATAAAAAAAATATGGAGGAAACAAGATATTATTTAGGTTTTATTTGAAAAGATCACACATCTTGCATGGTTCACGTCTAGTCAATTGTTTGAAACCTTCAATAACCTTTGCAGCACACTAAGAGTAATTTACTTGATCTGCAAGACCTTGGCAACCAAGAAGTTTACTTAATAAGAAGTTTACATAATAAGAGGTTTACATAACATGTATTTTACATTCAGTTTTTCATTGCCATAAAAATACTTCTATTATTTTTTCAGCTGTCAATGGAAGGTTCCAAAAGAGGAGAGATTATGTGGTTGGAAAAAACACCAGATGTTTTCAGTATCCTTGTGCTCTAGTGATCGTGTCTGGAGGGAAGAGGTGCCAGCTTAATCTGTGGGTGTCTATGCACTTCCTCTTAGTACTCAATGTGTGAGGCTGGAAAAGCGGTTGATTTTATAATAACTATCAAAGCAAGAAACCTGAATCACAGCAGATAGTGAGAAAACGAAAACCACAATAAAACAGTAACAAAGGACATCATTAATAATGGATTCTCTTCCTTTCACTGCAGAGGCTGTCTGACCTCCAGGCTCTCATCATTTCCCTACCACGAGATTTTACATATTAAATTTGGTTTTAATTTAAATAAATTAGCTAAAACAGCAAATACATAGTTCCTTTGAAATAAATTTAAAATAGTTTTAAAATGAAATTATTTATTTTCTTTTAATGTAATCTTGAGAAAACAGCAGTGTGCCACAAGAATTGCAGCTAAGCAAAATGCTGTCACAGACAGCGGTGACAAAACCTAGCTTCTGGGCCAGGCTGTCCTGCATATTCCAGACTTACAAGAGAAAAAAAAAATTAAATTAAGGATGAAGGTTTTTTTTGTTTTTTGTTTTTTTTTTTTTAAGATGAAATTCTTCAGCAGCATTTGTAGCATACACAGTAATACATTTGTTCTGTTATTAAAAGAAGATAAAACAGCCTTAACTTTGCTATAACTTGCATAACAAAAGGGTATGAAAAGTTAGAGTCACAGTTGGACATTTCTTTAGATAAATGGATTCCCCGTTGTCTAGAAGATTGAGCAGATACAGCTTCTAATTTGCTGCATTAAAAAAAAATACCCGAAATGTTGATTCTTCCCGCTTGCAAAAAAACAGCATTTAGTAAGAAATTGTCCAGAGAGACAAGAACATTTATCATTTGAGAAAGCACACAAAAAAATACATTATTCCTTCAGTATCTGTTTTGCCAGATCATTTCACATAAGCGCCAGTGAACGACAGACAGTACTTCACTGTCAGAACTTCTAATGCTGTTCATGGATTTAGACGTGGGGCTTTTTTCTTGCATGGTAACTGATCATCTAGAAATAACATATCAGAAAGTAATCTCTACAAAACTCAGGTCTGAAGCATTTAATGCAACACAAGTATTTGGCACTGAAACACCAACACCAAAAAACCTCAAAAAAACCCTAATAAATAAAAACTAAAAACAACAACAAGAGAAAAAACAAAGCAAAAAAAAAAAAACCCTGAACAAAAAAAAAATAAAACCACCACACCAAAAATAATGCAGCTGGAGTGACCAAGTTAGGAAAAGAAATATTCCTCTTGAAGCAAAACAACTTCAGAAAGTTGCCATGTCAGCTACAGTTGGACTTTTTACTCATTTTTTTTCTCCAGAGAGAAACATAATCTTTGTATTCCTGTTTGTACTTGTATCTACTTCTATCAACTCATATCAAAATCAATATAATCGCCTTTATGTCGCATATAAAAATATTTCAAGTTACTTTCAGACGTGTAAACAGTCCTTAGCATCAGTCTTTCCACAAGTCTGCAGGGCCTTTGTACGTGTGCAGAACAATACAACTATTTGTGATAAAAACTCTTCCCACTTCTTAGGATTTTCAGAGCCCGCAAATATCACTACCATCATGATTAAAGAAATGTATTTACTCAACAGGAGTATTATAATAATCCTTTACAAGTAATCTGTCAGCTTGTGTGGCACATTAGTAACTAACCTACATCTGAGGTGTATTCATAGCTATAGCTTGCATAGTTGTATGTACTTTACAAATGTTGCTATTTAACAGTGGTTTTGTCACATACGTGTTAAATATATATAGGCATGTATATATTTTCTTTGTTTGTAATGAAAAAGTAGTACCACTATGCAAATGAAAGGTCAAATATCCCTTCAATCTATCCATTGTTTCCATGAAAAAAAGTATATTTACTCCTGCCATTGCAAATGTAAAATAAGACTACTGAAACATATACTTTTCATTAAATCACCAACTTTTTAGTTCTATTAATATCTATTGCCCAGCAAAAAGGCTGTGCTAAATATTGCTTTAACTGCTTAAACTTGCTTCAGACACTGTCATCTAAGTCCTAAGTGCTACATGAGTTGATTGGCTTATTGGAACTATTTTAATTCTATATTTGAGGTGTTCTGACAATCAAATGTAATCAATGAATGAGTCTGCAAGGCTGCGAAAAGCTTACAGCTAGTACAATTTGCAGCTCTTAATGTGGTTTCTTTAATTAGAGTCAAAAGCTGTGTCAGTCTTAAACAGAGTTCTGTCTTAGTCAATTCTTAACACCTAAACCCGTGGATTTCTTCAATGCTGACTTTCCTACCCAAAGTAACCTTGGATTTTTAAGTGAAGTTCTAGAGTGCAAGGATCAGAAGGTTGATGCTATACTACATTTTTACGCATCAAGAAAAATGTTTTTTTCTTTCACTAACCCAACTCCTCGTACTGATCTAAAAATAAAGTTCACATTCCTGTGTTATGCTATTCTCACTGTATGATTTTTTTTTTTAATTTATGTTATTAATGCTACTGCACAAAATTTAAAACACATCACATTTATTCAGGGTGCTTTCAAAACACCTACTACTTTTTATACTTTGTGGTGTTTGGTTTTTTTAAATCATAAAACGTCACACCTACAGTTTTTGTGGAGCAAAGTGACAGCGTAGTCACATTAGGTGCTAACTTACATCATTAACAGTTCTGTTGAAATTAAAGGAACTATGCACAGAGCAAGGCTTTCCACACTGATTAAAATACAGCTCTGAGCTTTTGAATCAAAGCCAAGGATATAAATTGCTCTTGAGGTGGAAAAATCTATTCCAGCATTTTATAAGACAATATTTTAAAACAATACCCATTTCAAATCGATGGGACACAACTGTGGAAGTTCAAATCTTACACGGCTTGAGCTTTCATGGTGCTCTGCCACACCAGCACTCATCCCCTCTGTACACGAAAGACAGTAGAGCAATTCCCAGCAGAAGATTTCAAAATACAAAGCCTCTAAATCAGAAATGAGGGGTCACTAATTATATATGCACTATTTAAATAAACCTGAATTTTAAGCCAAGTAAAAAGCAGCCTCCAGAATTACATGTGTATGTGAGTGGGAATCTGAGCTCTTCCACTGAGCAGAAGGGTACTCAGATGGCACTGCCACAGCAGAGATCTCAAATACAGATGGTACACTCTGATAGACTCATCTGTGAATCTCTCCTTAGTAAAAGATTTGTCTTTACCCATTATCACATTGACCTATGGTGGTGTGTTGTTTTTTTTTTTTTAACTAGAGTGCTGCTATTATGTTGTTATTATATAGTTCTCCTTAATCTAAAATGCATTGAGTGGAGCAATTTTAAAGGCATAAACAAAATAAGGAATATTAAGTGTCGGTTTTGTTTTGTTGTTGATGGTTGGTAAGCATTTATAAACAACAATATTTATTTCAGAGCTAGTACAGAGCTCCAAAGACTTTTTAACAGGAGTATCTATTATAACATCCATTCTGTATAAGAGGATATTGAGATATAGACAAATTCAGTGAAATGCCCAATGTCACACAGCAGTTCGTAACTAGAAAGAGAACAAACAAGCTCTCCTGTTTACTCTTCCAGTGCCCTGCCCAGTAGAGCACAGATAACTTGGTTAAGTTCAGGCTGATATGTATCAAAAGATGAGTCACAACGACATATTTCTCCTCACCTTGACATTAAAGAACGCCTTGATAATTGGTAGTTTGTGTTACACCACATTGCACACTCCTATTAACCTTTACTGAACGTCTTTGTGTTGATGAAATCCATCAGCAATGACTAGTGTGATAGCACACTCATTTTCTTTTCTGCAGAGAAATTTGTATTCACTTCATCAAATGATTCCAAGGAGCTCTACATTAGCCTGTCACGTTTGACTCCTGCCACACACTGGTGTCTGAGGAACTTCTGTTGCCTCAAACTCTCATTTAGTTACTTCATAAAATACACTCTGAAATGCAAAATATTGACATTTTTGTTGTATACTGTATTACTATGATTAGCTACGTGAAGCTGTACCTGGTCTATTATAGCCAAAGATCAGCTATCCTGGGAAATTTGTTATCATCAGCAGACTTGACAAGGGTAGTTACTGCTTTCCTTGCAAGATAATTTACACACAACGTAAGTATCTTGCAGTCATTACAAGGGCACTATATCCCCAGCATATTTAATCTTTACAAAGATACTTACTTCTGACCTATTTTTACTTCATTGCTACATGCAAGTTCTATAAAACCAAATCAATTAAAGCATTAAGTTGAATGGTAATCAAAAATGAATAAACCAACCCAATTCCTATGCCACGTCTGTGAAGCACGTCCACACAAGGTATCTCCTCAAACCTTTGCATAACTAGATATGTACAGGTATATCACGTAAACAGCAGTAATGGGAAGAGTCTTGAACACGTACCTGGTTAAAACAGCTGAGCTACTGTGGAAAGATACAAGTTACTCTACAATATAGAGTATTTCTCATCATAAATAAACTTGAAAAGCAGCAGTCATATTAGTGATGTATAAATTCTAATAATCTCTAATAAATAAAAAGATAAGGAAACTCCAGGATTTTTAAACACTTGCTCTCTATAAGGTATTTCAATTTTTACTTGAAGTAGTTAATAAGTCTACACCTAAACAACCATCACCAAAAATGGGTGATCCAAATGACAATCTAGTTCTAAGCAACTGAATGGGGGTCAGGAATACAGTCCCGTCTTTCCCTTTATCAGAGTTGCTTTGGGTCAGGGCTGACCAGAGTAACAAAAACATTTGAGGCTTCCCTTGCCTCCGCCTCCAGGATCCAGTGGCACAGGCTGGCGGGACTCTGGACTCTTGCAAAAGAGTGCCACTCACTATCTTTCCTGACTATGAACTCCATCATATTGAAAATCATTGAAAAAGCAAATTAATGTCTTGTAAATCCTTTCAGACATCTGAAACATCTTCACAAGCCAGCATGGGTGTTTTAAGAGCCAATTAACCAAGACTATTTCAAATTGCTTTAAAAATATATTTTACAGACACTATCTATGTAAGTATATGTATCTTTGCTTGTACTCTAGAAGACAATATAAAATCCTATTTAAACTAAAAAAGAACATTCTGGAACTGCCCTGGAGACTCCTTTTTCCCTAAAGATGTACTTGATACTCTTGAAAACTCACTACAGTATTTCACATGAACTGCTTTAAACAATGAACAAAAAACTCTGTAAGTATAAATCTGCAGAATCACAGTATGACCCAGAGGGCATGTTCATCCCAGGCAAAGCCATCACTATATTTTCAAGTGAAAGCAAGTATATTAAGAGGCATGTATACCCAATCTGGTTGTTACAAAAGTCTGAAGAAATGTGAGAATGCAGTCCTTTCATCCTGGATAAATATTCTGAGTCACTGAAGATTCAGAAGTAGGGAACCTGACAACTTACTGTTTTCACCAATTTCTCTGCTGGAATGAGATACTACAACATTTTCTGTCGTACACAAAACTGCAATGGTCTTCTCCGAAAGCCATAATGGTTACTACAAACAAGGACAACCAAAAGAGACAGCTTGCTTTGTGCTGTAAGGTCACAGGATACACCCACCAACTAGTTCTTTTGATCAGACTTTCTTTATGTTTTTTTCTCATTACACTTCCCTTTATCGGTCTCTCTCTCTCCTTATTGTTCCATTTCTGCGGACCTATGCCTGCCTTACACCCAGCTGTTGTTCTGGTTTCAGTGTTTCTATATACTTTTATTAGACAATGCTTATTTTCCATCCCAGAAAAACTGTGGGAATTGTCTCCATGGTTGCCCCTAAACAAGCAATAAAATGAGCAACAAAGAAAGCTAGAGGCTAAGTGGAGTATAGTCACAAAAAGTGAAGAATATTCTGAAGATAAACCTTTGCTTAGCAATACCCATGTCTAGTGACAAGATTTAAAAGCACTGCTCATTTAGGATAGCTAATGGTTACTGTTCCTCAGAAAAAGAAACAAGTAATCTCATCTCCATGGGACACAATCTGTTTGCAATTTGCAAAGTTCTCTACAACTGACATTCATCTGCTTGGATAATACTTCTAAACCTTTACCCTTTGCATTGTGTTGGACCTTCAACATTAACTCTTAAACGGGCTTTATTTCATTGTTTGTCACTGTGAAGGACATGGCATTGATCCCTGCTGCTATATCTCATCATTGCACTTTTCTGTTTCCACCTGATAAAAGTATTTATACTGATTTAGCATTTTAGACAGGTATCTGAACACTAGGTATCAAAGTGAGCTCCTAATAACAAGAAAAAGCATAACATCTGAATATCTGAAGTTAGGTGCCTATATTTAGGCTTCCAATTCTTCATTTCATCACCAAACTTGAAAAATGATTTTGTTTTCAAAAACCTAAACTCCCCTCAGTCACATCAAAGCCAGCAATGTCAGTGTGTTCTCAGCATCTCTGAAAATCAGACCACATGCAGGTGCTCTGTGTGCAGATGTCTTGAGAAGAATTCAGCAGGCTAAAAAAAAAAAAAAAAAAAAAAAAAAAAAAAAAAAAAAAAAAAAAAAATTAACATTTGGAAACCAAACTACAGTATTTGGCACTGCCTGGAAGTGTGAAAACACATTTGTGTTTTTGATACACAAGCTAATGTTTTTCACTTTCATGTGTGAGTCTCAGTCACTCATAAAATTTCACAAGAAACAGCACAGAATGACTAGCCATTCTGTACAGTTAGGTAGAGTAGTATATTCACCGTGTTTTCTTTCAAAGCCCTGTAAAACAAACTAGTAAAAACAAAGAAAAACAAAACATTAAAGTTTGTTAGCCAAACCAGGTTCAACCCAATATTTACTAACTGCCTTTGAAGGACTGTAATACGATATCAACTGATGCCCCGCAGAACAGAACTTGCCCAGATCTGTTCCCCTATGGACCATTTAGCTATAATGCATATAGTCTTAGACTGGCATCTGAAATACTGGCATGCTGCTAGCTCCTAATATGTTTTTTTTCCCCCTCAACAGAGATTTTTCTCTCTCACACTTTTAAAAGTGAAGGATATGAAGCTTAAAACCTACTAAAGAAAAAGCCTTGTGCACAAAACAACCAACACACCAAAATCACAGCCAGAGCTCTGTAGCTCTGGTTTGGGTGGGTTTTTGTGGTTTGGGTTTTTTTGGGGGTTTTGGTTTTTTTTTTTTGGTTGTTTTTTTCTATTTTTTTTTTAATGAAAATTGGATTAATATACAGAATAATAGCCTTTGTATCATATCACACCCATGCTATATCATAAGCAGGTATTCCAAAACATCACTGCGAAGAGTAAACACACTGAGCAATATAAAATTTTACAGAGAGGATGGTGAAGAATATCAGCCTCAATCTCAGTTCTTATTTTCCCCTGAAACTGAAAACATAAAACATTTTATTAAAGTGTACATAGCTCCCTAATGCTATCATCTTCATCAAAACATATGTCAACAACTAACCTGATTTGGACTCTCTACTTGGAATTTTGTATAGTCTCGTGCCTGTATTACAGTCTTATCTCTTTTTTCCCCTCTTACAAAAACAAAAGACCAAAAAAAATGTTGACTACTAAACTAGAAAGATTTATTTTTTTATACATACATGTCAGTATTTGATCTGATTGGAAACATTTTAACAAATATTCAGTTTACTGCTATTTTTGCAAAATTTAAAAACTTTCACCCAAATATAACAGATTAAATCTGAACCAAATCTCTCTCAATTTAAAGTGCAGAGCACGTTCTTCTTCTATTATTTGCAGAGGCTTCTACATGCAGTCAGTTGTATCGTAAGTACACAGACACAGAGATGCTCATTCAGCTTTTGTCAGCACCAGGAAGGTTTTGTAATTTAGGAATTCATTACCAGAGTTCATTTCGCCGAAAAGTAAAGCATATTACATATAGCACGACAACAGGTAATCAGCATAGCATATAGAAATAAACCATCTAACTCAAGAGTCTATGATGGAACGCATAAGCTGATGTATTTATCAGGAAAAGCACGGAGCTTTTGCATTAGAAAGGATCCAGCACCAGCTTTGTTTTTCTTGGTCAATAAACCACTATTAACGATAATGTATCTATGAATTAAAGATGCATCAATCTGCATAGCAGAGAATAGAAGCCATGAATAATAGCCAAATCAATACTATGCAGTCGTAAAGAATACAGTGTGCTCTCCTTCAGGCTAATGGTAATTAATTTACTTTTGCTCCCTTCACACATGAGAGGAAGCTAGCAGAAGAACACTTTAATCACATAAAAGTTGTTAATTAGAAAAAGAACACATACTGTTATCTCCTTTCTGTATCTTTTCTGTTCATATGCGTACAGCACTTAAAAGAAAAATACTACTTTATTTGCACACATCTACAGAAAACAGCTTGTGTTCTAGGAGCATATGCGTATACTGGCTGATATTTTCAAGAACTAAAGTTTGAAAGTTTACGTCTTAAATAAAAGATCTTGTTCCAGTTGGGAAGCTTGTTAGTATAAAGGGCTGATGTCTAAAGTCACAGTTTTGCAACACAAATACTCTACTAGGGAATATAGGTATAGAAATATTTTAAACCTTATGTGTTTCATTATAGCGTAACAGAAAGCCTTAGCACTGAAAAAAAAAAAAACCCCACGTATGCTTACAGTGAGACTTAGTTTATTTCATTTAACTCCATTAGTTAATTAAATAATGCCTATTTTGCAATTTTTAAAAAAAAAGAACAGGTTTAAGTTATGAGCATCTAAGGGAGGCATCCCCTTAGAAAATAAAAAAAGATTTGGTGGTCCCGTTACTTTGAGAGACTGGCCCTAGACCAGCAAGACTCTAGAAGAGGAAACAAAATAAAGCTCCTGGTTCTCTGGTTTTAAAGAGAGTGTTCTCGCTATCTGAAGAACAGAATTTTAATATCCATTGTGTCTGAATTCTTTTAAGTACTATTTTTGCACTAAGTAAATTTAAATTGCTACAATTAATGATACATTTTCATAAAGACATAGAAATTAAAGTTTCCATTTTTAAAATATATTCTTCAGCATAATGTTCAGCAAACTGCCATCGGCAGACTGTTACCATTTCATTGCTTGATAAAAATACACAATTTCACTAAACCTGAGAACATCGAGCAAAGCCGCCTGAATCACAGGTTACTGCTAGTCAGTCTATTGATAAACTCCTCTGCTCACCCCAAAGCAATGACCTTCCTGGTGAGCTGCATCCAGCACCTAAGAGAGCAGAGTAATTAACATATATTTAAGTTAAAATCACAAGTGGTCCTACTGAAGCAGGCAGAACAAGTCAGCACTTAAAGCTACGTATGTGTGAATTAGGGTCTCGGTGGTCATTTCTGACTCTCAACACAACTTCATGTACTTCTGCAAAACTCAGGTTATCAAGCTCAAAAAAGCTAACTTCCAAGATTGAGCCTGACCTTCGGTTGCTTACCATCAACCATGTAAAAGATTCAGATGTAGGGTTGCATCTCCATCTTGTGAGCTTCCTAAAGAAGTTTTGCTGCGAAAGAACATAACACACATAACCAAGGGCAGAACACACTCTTAATTCCAACCACAGATTTCATCACATTAACCTACTGGAAAATTGTAATTATTTAGGTTCTTGTCAATCTCTACCCTGCAATGTAAACACCCTGGATTTACTTGCACGTTTCCTCCTTTCACAAAAATACAATTTGTTCCTTATTATTACAAACGTACAAAGAACAGCATACATCAGTGAAATATAATTGTGGTGACTGGCCATTCTGTTTGCATGCGGAGGTTGGGCAGAACCTGTGCTGCGTGCGCAGGACGGCCAGAGGCATACATCTGTTCGTGCAGTTCTAGTTCAGTAGTTTAAGGAATGAAGTATCACCTCATTACAGAGCTGCCATGTATGAGTGAATTTGTGGAGCTCGCCCTCCTCACAGTCAGACAGTTCTAATCTCCTCGCAAACCGCAGTGGCAGCACAGAGATGAAGTGTTAAGCTTATCAGGCCTCATCTGTACCATCACCTACTTAGTTAAGCCCTGGCCATCCATTTCTCTGTCATTTCTTTGTTCCCGAGGTGCCTGAATGCATAATAGCCACTAGCAAAAGATACAAGATATCTTTAAAGCTTCCCAAGAACACTACCTACATTTTTTTTTTAAAACATACACTGAAAACAATTCACAAGCACCATTTTAATCATAGTTTGCTCTACCTGCATTTTTTCTTACACTAGAATTCTACCTTGTACTGTCACAAGATGACCTGTTACAAAAGCTGTTCATTTATTTTATATTAACTTTAACTGTTTGCATAGAAATTGCTAACTCTGAAAAAGCCTGTATTCCTGTTACAGTATAACAGTTAAGAAGAGTTCCGGTAATTGAAAATCTTATGGTATAAAAACAACTTTGTACTCAAATGTTCTTTTTGGGCATCATCAAGCAAATCAACAGAGTTCTGTTTCAGTCACAAAATAGGGATTGTTCTTTAGTGGCTTTAAAAAAGGCATCAAAAAGGCTGCCTTTAATTCATTCAAAATAAAGCTTCCTTTTAACCATTTCTTTTTAGTAACACAATTTTCCTTTCAAGGTCATGATACCTTATGGATTTTTATTTCAGGAGCAAAGTCCTAAACCTTACATACGAGCAACTGCACCCACAAGATATTCTAAACACTCGGCAGGAAAAACTTGAAGTGGCCTCTAGTGAAGTACTCTGAGCTAGGTAGAAGACCTGCCCTCAGATTCGAATCATTCTACTGTTTTGGGAGCATCTGAGCCAGCTCAGCTCGTAACCTCTTGACCACAAGGGATTCCTCTTCCTAAGCACTTTCTGGAGCTGGGGGACTGAGATGGACTAATCTCCAATGTTTGTAGTCACCAACTGAAGATTACCTTTCCTCTCTCCCCAACTAGGGAAGGACAAGTAAACCAGGCTAGTTAGCAAGACCTGCCCACCACATCTCCTTCTGGTTTAACACGTCCTCCAGATTACTGTTACAGGTGTACAAGCGCTACTGAGAGATGCACATGAGGAGACACTAACGCCACTCCAGACCCAACATAACTGATTGCTATCAGCCACAAACAGAGTATAATTATGTTCAGTCTCTGGTGCTGGGAATACACAAGCAGCACTTTGCATGTACAAACAATGCAGCAGCATTCTGATCAAATCTACATCAAAACTCATCTATAAGGGATTTTGAAAGTGGGGGAAGTCCTTTTGCAGGAACAGCCCAAGCCTGCATGCAATACCGCACTAATTAATATCTATAGAGCCTCTAAGGATTCTGGAGCATTATTAATGCCTTAAAGGTACTGATGGCGCCACCTTACATCTCTAGATGTCTGTAGAACATCCTAATCAGGCCTACATTGAAAGATGCTGTTCAGTAGGGCCTGTAGGCTGTTCAGTAGGGCCTGTTGTGATAGGACAAGGGGTAATGGGTTTAAATTAGAAGGAGGTAGGTTTAGATTAGATATTAGAAAAAAATTTTTTACAATGAGAGTTGTAGAGCACTGGAACAGGTTGCCCAGAGAGGTGGTGGATGCCCCATCCCTGGAAACGTTCAAGGCCAGGCTGGATGAGGCTCTGAGCAACCTGATCTAGTCAGGGAGGTCCCTGCTTCTTGCAGGGGGGTTGGACTAGATGACCTTTGAAGGTCCCTTCCAACTCTAGCCATTCTATGATTCTATGTTTTCCAGACTTTAAAATAAACAAAATACCACACTGTTCATAATCAACAACTTGCTTTTGGCTCATTCTTCAAAATTTTCCTGTTCCAACTGCAGATTAAGAGTCAAACCACAAGAATACTGCTTTATCACTGCAAGTCAGAAAAATAAAATTATACATTTATATGAGAGAGAGAGGGGAGCATTTATTGCAGTAAATTAGATAATTTTGCAGTAACAGCTTACATTAAAGAATGTTAATTTGATTCCTGTCAGCTTTACAGCATTCTGTCAATACTACATGTGAAAATAAGTCAAGGAATAAGCATGAAAATATTCCAAACAAACTTCAGTCCATTTATATCCCTGCTTCAAACAAAGAGTTTTTGGTGATAGTTTTCAAAGACGTGTGGTGGATTGGAAGCTCATTTCCAAAACACCCCAAAACAATGAACAGGAAATTGTATAAACCCACTTGCTTCAGTAAGTATCTAAAAACTAGAGCTTAGGTGCTACAAGATGTGAAATAGTATACACTACACAAAAAGACACGAGGAGCCCCAGCAAGAAGATATTAGTATAGAAAACAGCAGAGCAAAAATTGAAGATGATGCAGGATATCTAAATGTGCTCAGAAATGAAAACAGGCTTCTATCAAACTAATCTTTTCTCATATACTCATGCTTTCCAGTTTCTGGTAACTATCAGTTACCAGATTTAGAACTCTTTGACAACCCTGATAACTGGGAAAATACCCTTCACTATACATTATGATCTCCTGCCAAAACAAACTGGGGATACTCAAGTTACCACTATGTATTTTTGAAGAGTGACTCACTTCACCGTAAACTGTTTATTTCACCATTAGTCATCAAAGAAATCACCCATCCTCTATCACTTCTGGTGAACCATTAACATCCCACTAAGAATACCAGCACTGGATTACTTTCTTCTCCTCACCGGTTCTGCTGACCCAGTGTGTAAGATTACTCTCTGGAAAAGAAAATCCACAGGGACAGAACGTGGCATATTTCCATGAAGCCCTCACGAAAGACTCTGGTTACTGTGGGATGACAAGAGAAGTGCCAAAGCACACAACAGCACAGCTGATGGGAAGATAATGTCCTGATGCAACTGTTCCTGGATATTTTACTGTTATTGCTTATGTAATCCTCATCTCTTGGTCCATCAATTAGCATGTAGTGGCTATGATCCTGCCCAGAAAAAGTCTTTGTTCCCAGATAATAATTTCACTAACAACTAGAAACATTCAACAAATTTTAAGACAACAAATGAGTCAAGGTCATAATCAGCTGGTCATCTTTGGCTTTCCTTGGAAGTTTTCCCTAATCCAATTTCTAAATATCAGTTAACTACTCACAGCACATGAAAGGATCAGTACATTTATAAACGGTGTCTTAGAGATTAACTTCTGTATATTGTCCATCAAAGGATAGTAGTTCCCTTCTCTTCTGGTTTACAAGTTATATATGGACAAAAAGAAAGGAGAAATAGGTCTTCTTTTTTGAGCAGCACACTAAGAGTCACCAAGCACTTGCTAAACGACCACTGGGTTGACAACACAAATTCAAGCACTGCAGCTATCTTCCCAGCACTGCAGTAGTCTGCTGATGGAATTACTTTAACTTTCCTGTGTCTGCATTTCCTTGTTTACAAAAAAAAAAAAAAAAATTAAACTTTACAGGAAAAATTTGATGCTGAAATCGTTATTCTTCAATATCCTTGTATAGAAAGGATTTACAAACATTTAAAGGATATTTTTCATTCATTCACTGAAACATTTATAAAGTTCTTCTGAAGATGTTTGAACTTAAGATCTTCCGAAATAGCTTAAGAGGATAAGGTATCAGCACATATCCCAGAGCAAACTGAATAAGAATGAATAAATAAATATCCAAAATATCATTACATTTATTTCTACCCCAGTAGGATATCTCAACAAACCAGATCTTCAAAACTGTATCTGAAAATTAAGTTCCCTTGAAAATACTTCACAAAATAAAAAAAAACCTAGTTTTTATTTTTGGCTAAAACAGCACATTCACATTAGGTATACAATATTTAAGACTTATTTAACATTCCTATTTCTTTCCCAATAATTTGTAGTAAGCATGTTTAGACTCCTAATTATTTTCTGTTCTTCCAATTACTGATCCTGGCTTGTCACACTTTACCAGGGCTGAATTGCCAAAAAAAATTCCATATTATTCCAGGTTCAGTTTCAGAGTTGCATTTGAAGAAATCATCATTTTGCTCTATAACAAAACATTTTCTAGATAGGCAGCATATACTCAAACTTCCTTTTTTTGTCTTGTATATGAGACTTTTAATACTTTAAAATCAGAGCTGCAATATAAATCAAGTTTGAAGTCATCTGTCTGTCAGTTGAGACAAAGAGTTTAAATTTTAGAACACTGAATGTCACATTATTAATAATTTCTTCAGAATTCAGCTTTCATTTTACATATATATAGAGAGAGAATAAATATTTCCAAACCATGCTTTATAGTTCAAAGATTGCTGAAATAAACAAAATCTGTCTAGTTTCAGGCAGTGGCTACAGTAAATAGTAAAATGATCTGTAATATTAGGGGACAAACAAAAGGAAATCTCACCAACAGCATAAAATGTCGTACTATTTAAGTTTAAAGACACTTTGAAAAAAACCAGTTATTTTACCAATAAATACAACTTAATAATAGTCAAATAAACTTAGCAGAAGCAGTTTTTAAACTCCCTTGTTATTTGAGAGGAACTATGGAAAATTTAAGTCAAAAGGATTTTGATTTTGCTGTAAAATTAGCATAAGTGAAACTGGAGGTTATAATGAAGGCTATATTCTCAGAGGAAAAACGGTCCAGTGGTTGAGGTATTAACCTTGGACTCAAAAGAACTGGGCTCAGGTCCCAGCTCTGCCACAGACTTTTGCATAACCTTAAATTAGTCACTTAATTGCTCACTGCTTCTGTTCTCAAGGTATTAAAGAAGGACAATAATATTTTCACAGGCGGCTTCACCTTGCTTAGTCTTAGGCTTGCTTTGGCTTAGTCTTGCAAATTAGGCAGAAAACAAAATCTGTGAAAAGCCCCCCGTAGTCTACCCCATGAACTCGTTTCAGGGCTGAGAATCAGCTTCTATTCTGAAGCCTTGGCATCAGTCTCAGTTTGCACGGTGTAATCCCAAACACCATCAAAAATCCTAAGAACTACAGTAATAAAACAGCCAATAATAGTAGTAGTCCAGCAATAATATTTATATTACATACACTGTGTCTGCATAAAAAGCAAAGGCCTATTACATACATTGCTAAAAATTCTAGCTAGCTAACTTCAAATCTAATATAAAAAGTCGCAAGATAAATAAATATATGTTTTTAAAATATATTACTCTATTTTCAGGGGTCTGTATGCATATGTGTTTAAAAAGTGAAAAGAACACAAATTTTTGAGTAAAACTTGAATCTGATGGAATAAAACATATAATTCACATGCAAGGAAGATATGCACAGACTAGGAAGCAACACTCCTTATGTAACAATAGCACAAAATACCCGTCATTCTGAAGTACTGTGATATATTCAAACAAACAAAAAAATTCTGTGTGTTATCTACCGTGAAATGTTTATGCACATAATCTGTTACTCAGTCTGTAAAAACAGCTATGCGCTCCTTGAGCGTATGGTAAATATCTATCATGAAGCATCACAAGGACTTTATCTCACTTAAAAATAAAAACAACAGTTTTCAGTATAAATGTTGTATTTTTATTTCATCAACCAAAAACTCTTAAGAAATGCATTGCATAAAAATATTTTCCAACCACTGCTTAATTGAAAACTACACAACTCCACAAGAAATAGAGGCTCAAATAACTGTAGTTAGAATCACAAAACACTTATTTTCTATTTAGAGTCCATAAAATCATGTGCATATCATTCCAAAAGCTTTTGTCAAACACAATTTCAAAGAATTTAAGCCGACTGATATGCAAACTTTGGAAATTTAAAAGACAACATTAAAATCATTCCAACTATATCTTAGATGTTATTTTGCAGTACTTTGAAAATAAAAATTATTACTGTTCCTATCCATAAGCTTGCAAGAAAAAGAAAAGAAAATGCACGTGAGAGCGCTCACGCTGTCTTAAGGTAGGAAGATGTAGAGAGACACTATTTAAAATGGGAAAGGAGATGAGGTTCATGTGTTAGGCAACAAAAGAAAAATCACATGAATCTTGAATTATTGAGCTTGAACTAGAATCAATTCCTCTTCTGGGCTCCAGTGATGGAGCATCACAAACCACCCGAGCTTTGCATTTGAAGTTTATGTCAACAGCACAACTCCTCAGAGGAATTATGGGTCTGTAATTCACACTTGTCACTATTTATTCTATACATGATGGTTGCCTGAATTTCATTTGCACAAAGCATGCACTCACGCACTCATTACCCCTGGACCATTATGTACTTGCATAAATCATCATTTCTTTTCCTTCTAAAGCAGAGCGTGGAATCCATCCCCATGGAAAAACAACAAAATCTAACTGCCTAAACAATTTTCTTGTATGTCGGATTTCTCTTGTCCAAAACTAATACAGAAAGAGTTCTACACAAACTATTTGCTTCCCCTGCAAGTTCCCACTCAGAAATACATAATGTCTAGCTACACTCAGTTTCTTGGAAATCATAATAAATAAATAAATGGGTCCAACAGATTCATATATTCTACCAAAATAAAGCACAATGTTAATGCATTAAGCTTTTTTATTAACCACAAATAAAAATCTATGTAAAAATGAGGTACAAAGGTAAAGCTAATGTTATTAAAATAGTTTGAAAAAAACCATGACTTTACTAACTGGTTTCATAATGCTAACGTAGGGGGAGAGGGAAAGGAACAAGAAAAAAAATTTATTTAATTAGCCTAAAAAAAAATTCTCAAGTGGGAGTAGATGAATCTTTTTTTAGAGGTTTTTTTTTTTCTTTCCATAAAGCTGAAGGGAATTTTATTGCTTAATGCATTAAATGCAAGTGTTCTACATCATTTTAAACTCAAAGAAATTTGCATACAGCATATGACATATTCCTGCAAAGCGTCCATCACCTACTCGATCAAAATGAGATCAGCGCAGCTCCTACTTGTGCAAATAGTACTCACAGGAGTAGGAACTTTCAGACTCAGATCTTAAATTTAAAAGCATATATAGATGACATGAAATAAATAGTCCAAAACACTGTAAAAGTAGTATGAAATATAAGAATCTATAATTCAAGCAGCAGCAAGAATATGAGTTCTATACAATATAAATGCAATACAATACAAAGAACAAAACACTACTACTACTAAAAATTAAATTAAAAAAAAAAAAAAGAAGAAGCCCCAAAACCTGCAGAGATACTGCAGCAAAACAGTACTTTATAGCACTTCATAGAGGGATAACAGGAATATTTGACACTTTTATTTCATAAATATATTTTTATATCCATTTGAAGTATTTACTTACTGGATCTTATAGAAAAGGTGAGAGGTTTCAAAACAGTTAATCTTATATCCCATAACCAGAGGACAATTCAATATTTCTGCTAAGACTGAAGGTGTACTAAACAGTGCCTTGATGTGATCATTATCATCAATTTCTATCAATCTAAAATTTAAACACAGTAAGAATCCCTCACTGCAATATGTATTTTCCATTTGTCTTCTATTTAATCAAAACATAAAAATCAGTTTTATCCCTATTTTAAGAGCTCATCCAACAATTAGAAATAGCCAGTGAATAATGCCCCGGTTTTCAGGAACTGCTACTGTACTTCCCATTCCTAAAGTGGCTCAAATATTTTCACTGGCAATTTTGTCTGAGGACTGCAGGTCTGAAAGTGTACCAAACCAGTCCTCTCCTTAAAAAAATACACTGAAAATATAAATTCATAAAATTCTAGCTTGAAAATTCAGTCATCTGCATACAGACACTTATCTATACTTACTATATGGAGTATTGATCCTGATCCAAAAAATTGACTACAATTTACTGTGATAATTTGGTGACCATGTCTGCTCAGTAAATCTGCCACTGAAGTTTTTTTTGTTGGAAACAAGTTCCCACACAGGAATGATGGCTCCTTTTCAAAACATAACAACCACGTTCATTTCCATGTATAGTTTGTTCATATATTTCCTCAAATTTCCAGTGTAAATTGTCCATATCACAGACTAAGTTTTTAAATTTTCCACTCAAAAAAAAAAAGGATGAAGGGTGAAGTCTCTGTTTTGGATCATTTTTAAAAATACAGATACAAAACACACTAATATGGTAGAACCTGCTGCACTATTATTTTCAGCTCTGATATCAAGTGCATGGAATTAAAAATTTGCAACTTATGTAGAGCAGAACACTGACCTATACCTATTACCTTCAGCTATGCACCTACAAATCAATTGAATTCAGGAATATTCAATGGTAAAATGGATTAAGAGGAAAGAAGAAAAATAAAATCTCAAGATACTTCTAGGCACAGAGCTTCTTGATTCTATCCAGACCCCCACAGCTGCTGACTGGGTTCCACTTCACCGGCACCGGGCAGTGGCTGCCTCAGTAGCTACTCCACCTGTGTGGGTCCATCTCGCATCCAAAGGATGCGCTGACAGCGCTCCAGTCAGGTCTGCTGCTGAGAACCCACCGTAGCAAGATAGCCATGTCCCTACTGTCTTGATGGATGAGACAAAGGTGAGGAGTCCCCACCCCGAGATCTATCTGCAGGGAGCAGCGCACAGTCAGGCTGTTCACGCCCGGCCACGCTGCCCAGTCCCTCCTGCATCTGTGCTACATCTGCTCTTGGCTCCTTTGCTCCTGACACATTATTACTATTTATTAGCTCTGGTTCAGGGAAACAAAACAGGAATTTTGCAGCGTAAAGCTGAGGATCCAACCTGAATGCCTTTGAGCATATGGGAACATCTGAGCACATACGACCTCCAAGGACACCCTAAGCAGAGGGGCTCTGTCTCAGCACAGCACACACGGTACACAGCACCCCTGGATGCAATCCTACTGCAAACAAGTGCTCACCATTCACCTTGCGGAGTTGGTTGCTCGCAAAGACAGCCCAAAAATAAAGCCCTGTAAGAAAACAGGGAGCAAAACAAATTCCTAGTGTAGACAGACCTGATGTCAGTAGAACTCACCAGTGTCCATGAGGTTTTATGAGGTGCTAACGCATTCAAATCCTGCGGCAAGCACTCCAGCTTGTCCGTTACCCAAAATTAAGTCACTTCAGCTTTATTCTCAAAATGCTCTCAGAATAGAGGTATAGAGAAAGAAAGCAAGCAATTCCTCCTGACACAGTAAGCTTTGGGCAGACAAGCCATTCTCGGCTGACAGGGGGTATTTTGCCGCCACGTCAGACGAAGCACCAGGACCTGCGTGAGACAGATTTCTCATGGCTGAGTCAAGTGAATCAAAGCAGAATTTTGATTCATTTTTCTAATATACTTTAATCATATCATGAATTATATATGTGTACGTTTATATTATCCAGGGTTAAAGCACAAATAAGGAAAGAAACTACAATTTCTGATAACTAGCATGCACACACAGGAATGTGGGTATTTTAGAAAAAAAGAGTTTTCCAATTCCAAAATAGACAATATAATCCTCAAATCTGCTAATCCAATCAAAGCAGTTATATACTGAGCACTATCACTTGCTGCTTCAAATATGGCTGTTGGGAATAGGGATGAATTTCTGGTTTTAAAGGCAGCATTAGGTTCCGTTTCAATGACACACTCAAGTTTCATAACTGTACCAGAGCCAGAGTGTCAAAAGCCACATAATCCCCTCTGTCCAAGTATTTCCCACTCAGTAGTATTCAGTTGTGTGTTTTTTCTTGATAGTTGCTTTGTTCCTTCATTTTTTTTATAACATCTTGCTCCGAGTAGGCAGTCTGTTACACAAGAAGGGTGAATTTCCACTGTGTATCAAAGTGGAAAATGGACTTCAGATGCAACATCAACGTATGAGAGAAAAAGAAGCCAAAGTACACCCAAGGAAAGCTCTTGGACAGGGACACCCTTTTTTCCTTTCTTCTTTGATTTATCAATTTGCTCTGGACAGCACAGAAATATAACAACATATCTCACAATTTCAGTTTAATGTAGTATTTTCATTACAATCATATTTTAAACAGATAAGTACACAGCCTTCACTACAGAAGAGATATGAAAAGTGAGTAAGTAAAAGTAAGAATCAACAATTATTTCAGCCGAAAAAAGTTGTGAGATTCATCACATGAAAAATTACACGTATGTTTTCCTGATAGTAATGCATTAACACTACCTACAAATTATAATAGAATTTTTACATAGCAAACAGCCATTACATAAATTTAAGTTTTAATGCTGATTTCAAGCAGAGTATGAAGATAAATAGATTAGCCTGTTGAGGCTCAGAAAATAGCAAGCTCTGTTTTTATCATGTCTAAATTTGTTTTCATTTTCAATTGTTAAGAAGTCATATCCAGTTTTTGTTAAAACAATGCATTCCAATGCTTAGTAGTAAACTAATATGTTTTTATTTTTAAAAGAATACTGAACAAAAACCCAGATACATACTGCTACACACAAACAGGCACAAGACTATATAAAAGGGAAACGAAGTAGTAAGCTACTTGTGTAACACTGTTCAAATACAAGACCCATCAAAAGCGAGCATCTTAAAGAATTTCAACAAGAAAACTTATTTCTGCCGTTCTGAAATGGAAAGCATTACTTGAAATTCAAGCAGGGGGATATGTTCTCTGCCCAGAAAATTTTCATCTCTGGAAAAGCTGTCCAGACTGAAGATAAATAGCTGTTATCTATATCTTTGGAGCAACGACAATATACTTCAGCACACTGGGTCCTACATACCTATTATTCTGCCCTGCAACCCTCCCTCCTTTGATCTCTAAAGGCAAACCATGTACTTTGATTTTCTTTTTCTACTTCACGTAGCTGATATTTCTTTCCTCTGAGAAACTAGAGTTGTAAGACATTTATCAAGCAAGCAAGCTTTTGAATTTCTTCTCCTAACAATTTAATAAAACAAGCTAAAAATCAATAGATGTAGAAACAATCTTAGAACTGTAAGTGACTGAGGCTGTATTACATTTTCTGTCATAGATGAAATAAAACTTGAATGATCACAGATCACATTCCATAGTAGCAACAAAGCAGACAGGATTATGGTAATTAAGTAGACAGATCAATAGAATATCTGTTATATTTTGGAAAGTCAGCAAGTAGCACGAGTTTCTGACCTAGAGAACAGCCTGATACACTTTTTGTTGCCCTGGCATAATCTATCTTCAAGAAAGAGCTCTGTTCTGCTAGAGATGAGTTAAAGATAAATGTTAGATTTCACTGAGTTCATTGCAAAAAACAATTTCAAGAACCAAAACTAACAAAAAATAATTACCTTCATAAACAAAAAAAGAGTTGGGTGTTTTGGGGGAGATGTGTTCGTTTTTTTTCTTCTTTTTTTTTTTTCTTTTTCATTCATGGAAGCACAATAGCAGTCAATTAATTTGTGTGTGCACTTCTTTAGGAGAAAGCATGATTTTTGATAGATACATACACCTGAAACTGTACAGCAAAACACAAAAATCAATTTAATTTCAAAAGTTTTGTCTCAAGATATAATCGAAAGAATTGGATCCCTGCTGACTGTTGCAGCACAACTATGACAGAAAAAGAGAGCAAGAGCAAAATATCCCTAACAGTTTCTTTATGTTTGCTAGAGTTGAGCCACAACTGGCCCTGGGCTTCATTTGGTTTTGCCTCATGCCTACATCCTGGAAATCCAATTTCAATTTCAGATGGCAGCATAAATTTAACTTGGTTCAGACAGAAAGCAAGCAAAAAAAAAAAAAAAAAAAAATCCTCTCAATTAACAAAGGACAAGTTTTGAGTTAAATGTTCCATAAAAGATCTGGATTTTGGTTCAGTTATTTCATACAACTCAAAATATTATTTTCCTTCTACACAGGGAAGTTGATTCAACCAAACCACTTTTTCTAGGCTGTAACACTTCGTAATTTTACTTGATTCTCCAGACCTGCTGATACACACTACTAACTTCAGACCTTAGAAAAGTGCCTCAGGCCTCACTTATAGCATGATTATGTTCTATAAATAGTCCCTAAACATGTGTAAAACATCTTTTTAAAGTTTTTGGCAAATTTAAAAATAAATACAGAATAAAATTCTAATTAAATGTACTTTCAACCATTTTTGTTACTTAAATACTATTAAATACTCAATATTGTATACAATATCGTTCTTACACAATCATTCTAAAAAAGCTCTTCTGTTAAAAGTGATAAACAGTCAAAAGACTGTGTCAAGGAAATTATAAGAGGGAACTCTGTTCACAGACCAGTTAAAAGTTCTGATTTTTTTTTTTCAGACAATCTGTCTTCTGTAAACAAAAGTTCACTCAATTACACCTATGTAGCAAATTCAATACTTACAATTAATAAAACACAAGTAATTTAATGCTGAAGTTTAAAAATGTACAGCAAGTCAGTGCAGGTAATGCAATGCAGCTACACACAGTGTAATCAGCAGAAGCCTATCCCATATTTGATAGGATAGCTATGCATCGCCAATCTATTTTTTATTCCTTTCATATTTTCTAACATGAAGTACTATTAATGACTATAAATACCAGCTTTGTCGTTAGACAAGTGTTCCATCAATATTTCGTAAACACTTACTCAGGAAATGCCTTTTCAGCAAAAGCAGAGATTTTTCAGTCACAAGCAACACCCATCTTACCAGTCATTTTACACTGGATCATTTTCCTTTAATGAATCCTTGTTAACAGAGATGTCTAACATCAACGGGAATAGTTGAGAAATGCTATTTTAGAGCATCACAGCAAAAAAAAAAAAGGCTCAAAATAGCAAAGGATCAGCAAAAAGGATCACAACTACTAGATATTATGTCTTCTTATTGAATTTTCCTGAGTGTTATACAATATTTACAATTATTTCCTCTCTGTCATTACTTTCAGGCATATACAGGCAAATTTAACCAAAAAAAAAAAAAAAAAAAAACATTTAAAAATTCAGCAACAAATCACCATCAACATCTCTACATCATCCACTCATTGCTCAGGGATGGAGTCTTTGCTTTTACTTTCATTAGGGGTCCTTCCATCGACATTACAGTCCAAATTTGGAGGCCAAGCCTGAAAACTACCCATAGGCAAACTTCTCCCAGTCTCAGTGTAGCAGCTACCCCACAATACTCCCAGGAGCAAGCTGGCTACAAACCCACTGGTGTCCGCCACTGCCTTTCTCTCACTACTCAGCATTGCCCAGCCTAACCTGAGTTACGGGTTTCAAACAGGCATCGATTCCAACCTCACTCACTACAGAAGCGACAGAGGCATACGCACACATGAATACTTACTGTGAAAGACAAAGAGCAGAGATGAATGGTACAAAGTGAGGCCAGACTGGATAACACAGTTTGGTGAGACATCGTATCTCCCATGTTTGTTGACAGATACTACTGAGATTACAAGTGCCTAATAATTTTGGTACTTCATACGTTAGAATAGCACTACATGTTACTATGCTACTGCTCATCACTAAAGCATGAGGCATGACACAAACGTTGAGCACGTAGAACGAGGCCTCATGGGATCAGTAGGATAAGAGATGCCAGAGTACAGCTCAAGTCCTTGAAGAGTTTTGCTGGGAAAGAAGCAAAGGTTTGTCTGTTTAAGTGATATTCCTGAAAAATAAACCAGCTGTGCAGGGTACACTAAAAACTTGTCGGTAGCGTTCCATCACTTCCCTGGGAAGACCATAAGAAAGCAATGCAGTTGTAACACTGAAACACGATGAACAAGTCAACTTAGAAGTATAACCTCCCCACCACCACTTTACACAACATGTCTTTAAAGCACTGAAATTACTATCACAAAAAACCCACTGAGGTCAACTACATAAGCAATATTTTTTAAAACTGTCTCCTGTGTTGATGAGAGGACAGTGCTTTAAGACAGGACTTGTTTTTCAATAAGCAGAAGAGACATGAACCTTCACATTTACAAAAATAAATCAAGGACTCCATACCAGGCTCCACTTCCGCAAGAAGGTTGTTCCCAGATCTTTCAACAGAAATACTAGCATCATCCTCATAAACACGTAAGTCCAACACTGATACACAGGATGGTAGATTGATGAATGTCCAGTGATTTCCACAGCTATTTCAGTATTTTCCACATTCAAACCAGTTTACTCTTACTCAGTTATGACTGTACTTTGTTAGAATTCAAACAGATGCAGTAAACTTACATGTGCATGGAGGCATGCACGCCATGCCAGTTTATAATAAACAATCCTTGCCTTTCCATTGTGAGAAAAGCTTATATAAAGGATAATGACAAAATAGAATAGGAGAAAGTTTAAAACCTTTGAGTTCAAATATCTTAATAGCGTGAATATTCTTTAACTAAACCTAAAGCTGAAACATAACGTCCTGAAAGTAGAAGCACACAAAGTGTTAAGGGGAACACAATTTTTTAAACCATCACTACAGTATCATAATAACTGTTGCATTATTTACCTTCTGTTACTTAAAAAGCCATTTGTCCAACCAGCCACCGATAGACCATAGTGATATGGCATAGTACATCAATATTTATGTTTCTAAATATTTTCTTTTCACTGAATGTAGTCCCTATTGTTCCACCAAGGCAATCTGAAGATAAGATTTTTAATTAATTAAAAAAATAAACTATAAATGACGCAACAGTTCAGATTAAAAAAAAAAAAAAAAAAAAAAATCAGCTTCCAAACATTATCTCACTCTGTTGTACTTTCACACACAAGGATTCTGGAGTTTCTTTCCTCAGTTACTCCTATATTTTAAAACCTTTCAATAGCTTGGATCATAAAGCCTGTTTTTCTCTTACCAACATATGCAATTCCTTCCTCAAAAACCTGAAAGGATATTAATTTTGTCAGAGCCCTTGAGTCATTAATTCCTTTGCTTATGCTTAGAAGGGTGAAAGCGCTGATCTTGTGGGGAAAAGACAAAGACCAAAAACGCCACACCTAACACAGCACCAAAGCTGTACTGTTCCCAGGCTACACGCAGCAACAAATTACTCTCTCAAAAGGAGAATGCAGTTTTTACATGAAGTGGAACAATTAATTTCACGCTTGTCAGCCCAGTCTCAATAGTGTGTTGATTTGAATCAGATCTTTGTGGTGCATTACTGCCTGCAGTGGACAGCCTTGATGCCTCCTGAGCAGACATATTGCAATGATGACTATCATTGTAAAACAATCCATCAATAAGAGTAATTACAGTATTGATCAAAATGGCTCAGTGTTTCGTATCGGAATCAATTCTCAGGAGTTGCCAGAAACAGAAATATCTAATGGACTATTCCATCACTGCAGCAACTGAAACAGCTAATATTCTGGAAAGCTCTTAATAATTACTCATTGACTGTAAATTTCTGCTTCAGTGGTTAACTATACCCTGCCTACTGTTGCTTGAAAGTCAGTCTTAGTGGCTGAAATAAGATTCCAATGCAAATTTATAAAGTGCTAACATCTGCAAAAAAATTTCTAAAGCACCTTATATAATTTCACTGTGTTTTGTTAATCAGAGAATCTAATTATATTTCTTATTACATTGTTTCTGGGTGAGAAACTGCATTCTGGATGCCGACAGCTCATTTTACAGTGGCTGCTTTTACAGTACTCCACAATAGGCAGGGTGGAATGCATTACAGCTCAGATTGTAAACAATAGAAAGCATAATACAATTAATGGGATATTTCCATGTAAGTGTCACTCACTGAATTACAGATGGTATTGAGATAGCATCAGCTCTTAATGCTGCACTATAAACCCTGAAAGATATCTTCATAACATGTGCCTGTTTCTTTTCAGATTTGTCTGTCCTCGCACCTAAACTGTCCCACTAGTGAACTGTACATAATTAAGACTATATTCAAATTCATTTGCATGCTGATATAATCTTAAATTGCCAATAAAAACAAATTTGAATTAATAAACTGGCACACTACGCAAGCACTGCAAGAGACAGTATTATACCATTTCTAATAGAATACTTTTATATCGTGCATTAGTATTATCATCAATTGGAAATCACTAATATTTCCTCTCATATTTGCTGAAGTAGCATTAATTATGCTCACTTTCTTTTGGTATTCATGTACCATCAATGTAATTAATTTGGTGTTTACTGAAGTGTGAAATGTTCTGCCTGATAATAGATTTCCCAAAACCTCATACCGCGGTCGACCTTAAGCATTCCAGTTTTGCCTCGGCTAAACACAGAGGTTGAGTTCAACACCACAGTATCCTCAGTGGTAAAGCAGCAGCATAGGAAAAAATAGCAATCTGGAAGCCTTTTAAAAAAAAAAAAAAATTGCTGATAAGGCTAGCATAAATATTTGAGTATCTCAATAGACGAAAAAGGTAAGCAGAAGCGTGGAAAGGCACCAATGCAAACATCACGGCTGAGTTCTAACTGCAGGGTGAAAAAAGGTAGGATTGCTTCAATTTAGTGTTAATTGCTAAAACTGTGTTTTTCAAGTCATTGAAAGTCTTAGGACTGGACTTAAATACATGGAACATTTTGAAGCAAAGATGCTCAAGGCAAAATACATGAAATTTTGCAAAGTAAGAACAGCAAGGAAAGATTAAATAGTAGCCCCCATTTAGACTGTCATTGTTGATAATGAGGAACCTCCATAAGCTTACACCTGTTTCACACCTGTCTGAAGTCAAAAAGAACACTGTTTTCTACCCGTGTGCTCAGGATCAGGCCTTATAATACAGACATCTCCATAAATACCAACACAGTTTGGATATAAAATATTTTACATATTTAAATATCTAAACATATTTTCTCTATACTGTTCTATTTATACCCTCTAAGTTGTGCTCCACGTTACTACCGTTGCCTTGGCTTTTTTCCTCAAGGGGATTACATTCCCAGCCTCATGATATCATCAAAAAGTTAATCTATGCTCATCCAAGATGCTTTAATCATTTCCTGCATCTAACAGCTGGCAAAGTCTGTGAAATGCAATATTAAAACAGCCTAGGAATGCTACTGCATGAGCCACCCAACACTACTACTGTCACAGTTTTGTAAAGTTTAATCAAGAAAAAACTACAATAGTTCAGATATTACCAAACCACTTCTGATAAGTACTGACCCTTCAATACGCACCAATATATGCTTTAACCCTACAGTCACAAGGATGAATGACCAGCAGTTTGTAATGTTCCCGTTCATCTTGCTTCCTTCAGAAAATGAATGCTTGGGAAAAGCTTCTCCAAATGGAATGCCAAAAATTTACAAAATTAAGTTTTAAAAATATCCCTCAGAAGCTCAGAATACAAAACCAGACAAAACAGATGGCACATCTTTAGAGAATAGGTATTTTTCTTGCATGCTCCCCATACGCACACATTTAGTCTGTGCTAAGGGTGCCGAGCGTGGCTCAGCGCGGCAGGACAAGCTTTTACAGCCCAGAATCCAGATACAGGAATAACAGCAGCCTAAACAAAAGTATTCACTCTGTAAATGAAGTATTCACTCTGTAAATGAAGTATTCACTCTGTAAATTTTATGACAGTATGCTTTCAAAATATGACAATAAAAAGCATTTGTGAGATAGCTATATATTCTACGACACTTAGAACCTACAGGGAAACTCCTGCAGAGGCAGGTCTTCTCTAAACCTAACACATGCACCACATTGAGGATATATGTCCTTATGTCTTTATAATTTATACTTTTAATTCATCACAATATTATCTTTTTTAAAAAGCCTTCCCTGAGCAAAAGCTATGCACAGCTGTTGAATGAATATCATAAAACCCTTGCCCTCTGAAAATAGCTGACTGAAAAACAGCTAATGATGCCTGAGGTGTCTGTGTGCCACTGCTAACACAAAATTAGTTCACTCTGTTTCAAAAATCATCCTTTTAAAAAAAAAGTAATTTTAAAATGCCAGTGAGACATTGCTTGCTTGCTATGCTGTAGCAAAAAAAAAAAAAAAGGGACCACTTACTTCCCTGCATTGTTTATACCACTATCATTTAAAACTACATACTAATAAACATAATAAAAATGCTGACAGTGGCATTTATTAGTGATAAAGACAGATAATGCCTTTATCAGATTATTAGGCAAGGACATGTACTTTCAGTAATTTGCAATTATCATAAGATTTCACTACAATCATAAGCCACCTTCACTAAAAAGCAACAGAGGAATTCGGTTTGTTTCAACAGACGGGAAGCAACTCTTTCTGCCACAGCATTTCCAGTTTCTGCCCATTTCAAAGGGCCAGCATTCCAGGCAAGTAATGCTCCCAGAGAATTTCATAACATCACTACCTTCCTCTAGGCTGCATTTCACCAGAGCCAGCTCAGACCAAGGTTTGCAAGCAGGTTGTGAGGCACCTGTTTAGATTTTCCTACCTGAACGTTACCAAGAGACAGCAACTCAAAGAAAAGGAGGCTACAGAGCTCTTTGAGCTCTACAAAGCCATGCAGAATTTGTGACAATCAGTAAAACACTGAAAATGTCTTAGAATTTTTTAACAGATTATTATTCCAATTAATTGTCTTGGTTCTACAGATTTCACGTTATAGATTCAGTTTCATATGATTAAACCAGACACGGTTTAATAATCACAATTTTATCTTCCCACAACATTTTGTTGATTTAACCTTTGTTTAATGACACAGTAGAGGCATGCACACTTATGCTGACTGCTGATTTGGATTTAATGCTAACTAAACAGCAGTTTATTACAGACAAAAGAAAATCTACATCCCTGCGTGAATGACGTTGGTAGAAATCGCTTGCTCCCATGAGGCTCCAGACATATTACAAGACAAAATTCTGTCCTGTAACAAACACATCGTGTTCTTACAGCAAGACCACACATGTGACACATCTCTGCTCAGCCACAGTGTAAGAAACCTTCAAAAACTGAGAAACTTCCAGCACTGGAATGGCGAGCACCGTGAGGCCAGACTGTCCTCTTTGAAAACAACAAGAGAAAAATTAATCTGTTGTAAAATGGGCATAAAACACACTTATACAACAACTAAGCTGTGGTAAAAGGTTAAACACTTGGCACAGCAGATATGACACCATCATATCTGAGTAAGATTATGTTCCCTAGTCTTGTTTCATATGCCCAGGTATACTGGACAGTGACACAGTGGCAAGAGAGACTGAGTGAATGGCTAATACTTCAAAAAAAACAGGAAAGAGAGAACAAATTGAATATTGAAAAATAATTTACTATTCAAACATACTCAGATGCTAAAATGCAAGCCACCAGCATTTTTCAGTAGAGTCACCATTAAAGTCAGCAAAATATAATGTGTATGAACAGCAGATATGTATTTTTCTGTAAGCTTTAATTATTGCAGCTAGCTTTCCCTCCATCAAAAAGGGTGCAATAAAAGGCACAGCAGCGTGCTCTATGTGCAACACATACTAGATCACGGGTACAAGCACAGAAACGAACGTACAGTTGGGTTTGAAACACAAACCACTGCTTTAGCTCTCTCTACTTGCAAGAGCGGAGGCTGGGCACCCAATTAGCCAAATATTGGAACTCGTGTTATGTTCTAGACCATCTTACATTCCTTTGGGTCTGGTTAACATGCTTTTGGCAGACTTACCATAGATTTTAAATGTGTATATATATATTTTTTAAAGTATATTTATACTAACAAGTGCAAAGCAAGTAATACTCTTAAGAAATACTTGTTCTTTGAGGATTCTCACTTCATTCATGGAGAAAGTCTTGCTGACCAGATCTACTGAATATAGGAGATAAGCAAATTTTATTCCCTCTCCCATATGAAAATTAACTAGAAGCAGGTGCAGTAAACACAGTTGTCAGATATTGCTCAGAGCTACAAAAGACTAAAACATATTTAAAGTTTTTACACAGTAAAGCAATCAGGTTGTATATTTCATTATGCTCAGAAATTTGTTAAACACCATCTTCTAGATTCCCCTGTTTCACCTTATCCTTATAGAAACCTTTGCCTTTTTAAGGATGGGTTACAAAACAAATATTTTTCTGAACCAATAAAGAGTAGCAAGAATTATTTTTATTTTCTTAATATAAGGACTACTATAAAACATATTCTTCTTTTTCTTAAACTGTCTGCTGGGATTATCTTTTTTTTCCTCATCAGTCAAGAATCTAGTAAAGATGATAGGTTCAAATCATACAATTTCACTTGAGTAGATCTGTCCATTCTATTAATTACTCCCCAGCTATTATGAATAACTGGGTTATAAAATTCAATCTAAGCAGAAAGATTCTGAAAAAAATAAGTTTAATTTAGTTTATCTACTAACAATTCATGATACAAACCCATTGCTCCATTTTCAAATGGCAATACAATTTCAATTTGGAAATTTCCGCCCTTCAGTTTACCTGCAATTTCAAAGCCATTTCTACCTTTTCTTTCCAAGTTATATAACCTTTCACCGCTATTTACACTGCAATAGCAGTTTCAGAATGGACCAGCTTTTAATGCAAGCATTAAAATTGCTTTTAATGCAAATATGAACTGTGAATCTAAGTAAAAGTGCAGAATTACTGTTTTGCAGTGAAGGGCAACATATTTTTGTCCTCCAATTGTTCTCAAATGCCTCAGCATTTTGAAATTCATTAACAAATACAAAGCAGCAAAACCCTCTGAAGCTAAAATTGAAAATGCCTAAAAGTTTATGGTGCAAGACATAAATCATCTTCACTCATTTTCTTACTGCAATCAGCACAAAAATTTTAGAATTCAAGGTAGCATTAATTTCTACTCAACCAGTCGTAGCCTCATAGTCCACAGTAACATTAATGGCTTTTTTAATGAAACTTGCAAATACTGTTTGGAACAAAACAGATTACTCTACACAGCAACATGAGAGATGTCTGTCAGTGAAGATCTTGTCCTTTACCATGGTGCTCCCAGTTTCCTCCTTTGGGAAGAGGAGACACACATAAGGAACCTGTAGTTCCCTGGAATTCAGACTTCACTGATATTTGCAGTCCCACTTGCTTTGAGTTACAACGGTAAAATTACAGTCTTCAGTAGAAATAGCTTGTAGCATTTAATTGCTCTGCTTGTTATCCCTACAGCTACAAGAAGTCTTTACAATTTTTTGTTTGGGAGAAGGAAAAAATTTTAATTTAGACTATATAGTGTTAATACTTATGTTGATGTATTACACTTTTCCCTATATGACATTACAAATAAATAAACAAATCTACTTATTTTTGTAAAATAATTTTCAATGCTTATTTTTAGGGCACTGTAATTTATCTGAAAAAAAAGTCAAGAGTTAGTTTGAGGTTGTATTAAAATTCCTGTAAATGGGATGAAATATTTTTTTTAAAAAATTAATAAAGAGCATTCCACTTGTCTTGCTAGTATGCATGTGCCAGACAAAATAATTCTTGCTATGTGTATATTGATGTTTGAAAGGAAAGTAACCAAAAATGTGTGTGCAGTACTATTTGCAGACATGTGAGATGGAAGATTCCATGCTTCCAGAAAACTACAAGACTTGTTCGTCTAAATGCCTAATTAGACATGCAAGCATGCTATTTGAGGCATTTTAGTTGGTAAACTGCTAAACTAACAGTAATTAAAATAGTGCGCTTAAGGTAAACATTAATAGGAATAGTTAGTAAGTGTCATTTATGTACCTGGTGCTATACTCTGGAAGTACAAGTCTTACTCATCTTCTATAAAAAAATTGCCCGTGTGGAAGAGAAAACTAATAATTGCTCACAACAACACATAAGACATGGCTCTACAATACATTTACGTGCGATTACATATGGATGTTTGCAGAGCAGTCAGAAGAGAGACAGAATTAGACTAATTGAGGACTAAATTTAGCCTTCATCTGACACAGACAAATACACTTTTTTCCAACATCAGTAGTATAGGACACAGCCAACCTAGGCAGCTATAAGCACTGCACTGCGAACCACAGCATACCATGCATGACAGCAAAGCTTTGCCTGCAAATTATTTTCCCTCCTTCCATTCCGGAGCACTCTGTTAAATAAGCTGTGCCATTACATGGACTATGAGTCGTCTCTCCAATTCCAGTTTTTACCACGTGTGTTACTATGAAGCGCGCATAAATGCAGATTAACTCAGCTAGTTCAAAGAATCTCACTTCTTCTAAAGACACAGTTTTGTTTATTGTCATCCTCTTATCTTTGGACTCTTCTCAACTACGTTGCCAAGATACATCCTCATGTTATTTCAGCCACTAATAACGTCTCATTTACCCATCTGACAACTAATAAATTCACTTGTAAGCTTTAGAACAGTAAACCAGAAAAGCTAAACTCGGGATTATCTAATCCACTTTAAACTTTGCTTCATGCTGGTGAGACAGCTGGTGTGCTGTGACCACCGCTTATTACACTAATCACAATTATCTCGCTCTTTCTAAAGCGCCTGTGCTGCTGCAGTGTCCAGCTGTTCTCTCTCCTGTTATATTGAAACTGCAGACTTCTGGGGCTGGAACTGCCTTTTCATTGTCCATGTATAACTATACACAACTGAAGATGCTCTAAAACAAACATGTTAAAATAATTCCATAAAACATACACAGAAGGAAAAGTTTATGATTTGCATTCTATCTCAGATGTGTTGCCAGTATTGTTATTCATTTCACAGAAGTTACACAAACAATAGACTTCCCAGTTCAGCAGCTGAATAAATTACTTGAGCTTGGGTCAAGACGAGTTATCCCTTTCTTGTCCTTTTATTGTGAAAAGGAAATACAGATGTCAATTCTGAAAAAGAAGTGAAGTTTGGAGACACAGTTCGAAGGCTGAATTTTGACTTTTCCAAAGTGTTCTGAAAATGCAAGAATTATATGCTTTGCATTTTTAGGACACCAGCCCACTACTGAATTAATAATCTCCAGTGTACAACAACAAAACAAAATCCAACTCCGTGTAGGAGGAAAAGACAACAGCCCCTACATTTAGTTTGCCTGAATAAAAAAAAACTCTTGTGATCTTTCCTATTAGAACTGCTACTGTTTGCTGCAAGAGCTGTTGATATTCTCCAAGGACAAGAAAACAGCCTACAGTGTTGTGCTAGATTTTGCTGAGATACTACTTGTTTGTAATGTGAGGAGAGCCTTCCTTTGTCTTGCTTGGATTTGTCAGAAGCATTTTACTTTGTCACCTTGTCAAAGTTAACACTGGAAGCGGAAAACCATAGATTTCTTAGATCATGGCTCCTAAGATCTCTAACAGCAGCACCAGTACTACCGCAGAGGGGTTCAGAATGCGTTGGAGGGACCAGGGCAGAGAAAGACCCAAGGTAAAAGTCTCCCACTAGAAGCAGCACAGGACCACAGCAGCTCAATGCCCCCGGTGCCATCCCTATCCATCTGTTTTTCTAGGCTAATCGTCTCCTCAAGCCACGGGCCACCACCATCACTCCTGAAGATTAAGTACTCACAACCAAAGTAGCCCTCTAGGTCCACCTATTACAAAGGATGTTTACACCTGGAAACACAAGAATCTGTTTGAGGTTTTATCTTTAAAAATAAGCAAACAAAACCCCTCAGAGAAATAACAAATGAACAAGCTACATTAAAAAAAACCAAAAAAAAAAACCAAAAAAAAAATACAAATACCAAAAACCAACAATTTAACTGACAAACTCAAGCAGTTGTAAACTAAGAAAAGCTTGATTTACAGTTGCCAAGCATTTGAACTTGTGTATACAAACACTTTATGAGGTACACTTAAATCTGCTCGTCTGTTCCTTCACAAGATCACAGTGACTTTCAGCGCACGGAATGGTCTCGCAGTCTCAGAAACTGAGGTTTCAAATGTGCAATTTTGCCATTGTAATGATGCGTTTTATGCAAAATTATTATATTTAATTGCTATTTTATTTCTATTCAGTTCTAACGTTTTGCATCAAGGAAACATTTCTACGGATGCAGCAACATTTTATAACTCCAGATGTAGATCTGAATCATTAACAAAACCTCAGAAAACCAGACACTATTTCCAACAGCTGAAAATTCCTGTGAATAAAAGCAAAAGCTGCATACTATGTACTCCTATAAACTTCTTAAGAAAATACACCCCTAAAAGGCTTGCCCTTGCATCTTTGGTTTGAAAAAGAAATGCCTGGTGTTTTTATTCTAACCACTGAGATCATCTGCCACAATTTAATGTGGCTTTCACAGAAAGAACTTTCTACCTGTGTGAAGGCAAATATCTTGAATCCCCTATTTCAAAAGACAACACGCACAACTAGTCTGAGAAGGTAAAGAAAAAGTGGCTTTGTGCTCTTCAAAATCCAATGCTCTGCATGGAAACTGACAGTGACCTAGTTCCTGGATGCTGTCTCCCAGTTCTGCGAAATAGCTCTGAACTGGTAGAACTGTAGAAAATGCAACTTTAAAATTTTGTACTCGTACAGTACGGCAGGAAATGTCAACAAAGTTACTTTGGCAAGTGCTGAAGCTCTCAAGGTACCTTTGTAAAAACCTAGAGGTTTACAGATTTCCATCCCACTCACAAACGGACAGAGAAAAGCAGCTGCAGCAATTTTATTATTTAAACTAAAGCAAAAGTCTCGGAATTAATGAGATACATTTGGGAACTTAGGGTCAAACCCTGTGACGGTTAACACAGTGAAAAGATATGAAACATCACAAAGCACTTGAGGGGAGTTCCTCACAACATTAATTTTTAGCCTGGCAGAATAATACTCATTATAAGATCCCACAGATGAAAACTAATGTACTGTGAATTTTATACCACTTCATTATAATTCAAATGACTTTTTCTTCCTTCTTACATGTTCATTGTTTGATATACTAAAATACCTCTGCTCCTTTTATAAAGCATAGGAATAATGTCAATGTTCAGCAAATAATGTACTAAATAAGTAACATTCAACAACTACATGTTTGAATATTTTTGAACTATGTTATGCTAGAAAATTGACATTTCATCTCAAAAATATGACTTGTATAGGAAGGTAAAGAAAAACTAAAGAGCCAAGTGTTCTTCTAAGGGAAAGAAAAAAAACCTTTTATATTAGTTGTGCACTGTTTTAAAAATTGATTTTTATGAAAAGCATTGAAAGGCACTCTCCAACTTTCAACATTTATTTTCAAATATTCAAGCCTTACCTACGAAATAAACACATCCAAGTACATTAAGTCACATCCCAGCTTTTTGTAAGCCACTGGTAAAAATCAGTCTGTTACCCACTCAATTTTGCACAAATTCACAGACCATCGTACTGGACCAAGCACTTCTGCATACCCGATAGTTACTCAGCACCTTCCTTATTTTCACAGTAAAAAGTCAATTTTGCTGCTGTTCAGAAGCTAAAGAGACATTTTAAGTATTGGTGCCTTTTCTCTTTTGAGACCTTAATCTTCAGTGTAGGCTGCAGTGCATCACAGAAATATTAATCTAATTACTATAACCATAAAATTAGGTTGACAAACTATTTTCCTATGCTAATTTGCACAATCTCAACAGTTCACTCCTAGCCTCTTGACACTTTATGTGAAGAATGCAGGAGGTGCTGAGTTTCTTGCAGTGCTACTGAAAACACTACAGGCAAAACAATTTCTGTATTACACCATGGAATTACTGTTTTCTTTAATCTCTTAACTTAAAATTCTTCATATTCTCTTGCTCCCTCCTTTACCACACTTACTGGAAGCTCTGGAATTTTCTGTACAAAAGTTATGTCTTTCACACCTCTTCAACTGTATACAGTTTTCCCTTGCATTTCAGGAAGTGTTTTTGAGCCATAAATACAAAACAAATTTACAAAGGAGATTAAATATACTTTACCCCACAACTATGTATTTGCTTTCACAGAGATTTTTAAGTAGGTCAAAATCTTGTAATTCAATACTGACAACTCAGACAATTTTATTCCATCCTCAGAGTCCCTGTGTGTGCTTATCCATTGAAGTCTCAGTCTAACCATGAAAATTTGTCTGGGCAAGACAGGATCTGGGCTGACTCTTGATTAGTAGTACAAGATCCAGCACTCTAAAATAATTTTCAATGCTTCCTCAAAGAGTCTGCAGAGGATGAGAGATTTGCAGTTCAGCACTCCCCGTGCGCACTCAGAGTTTCCCTCTGAATTCCAGGCTCTTCAACCAACGCTCTCCACCCAGCAATGCACAGCAGCATCACTTCTTCTTGAAGGGACAGCATTTACTGCTGCAGCAGACAGCATTGCTTTGAGTAGGTTGACTCACAGGCTGCATGCAATGTTCATTGACAGAAAGAACTGCCAACGAACAGTCCGGTGTAAGTTGCTAACAGCTGAAAAAGAGACTGGAGAGGTGCTGGGAGATTGCTCTGTTTTAGATAGCCATGCGGTAAGCAGCTCAAGAGGTAGTGAATGGTCCAGCAAAGCTGTGAGATTGTCTCAGCAAACAGCTGGTGGTCTCCAGCTTAACCAGAGACACTGCTGAGAGGAGGTCACGTGTCTTCAGTTTACAAATCATTTAGTGAAATTCATAAGGGGAAGACTAAGCCATCAGAATGCATGTCAAAGCCCCACCATAACGATATAGATAAAAGTATAAGAACTTTCTTGGTGATTTTGAGCACATCTGACTGTCAGTGTTATTGAGTGCTGGGGAGTCAAAGATTCTCTAGAGGCAGTTGATGCTCCTACTCTGTCTCACATCTTTCTTTAGGGAATGGGGGGTGTTTACCTCGTATCACTGGATCAAAATAAGAGGCAGCACATGTGATGCAGCAGAAAATCACTTTGCCAAGGAGCCACTGGGAATGGAGCAAAGGCAGCTAAACAGTGGGTGGTTGGAGAAGGAATCATTTAGGAGAAGCAGCCAGAGACGCCCAGGGCAGAGGAAAGCACAGAGAAAGCAGAAGAGAGCAGAGGGATGAGGCAGTGCCTATGCCAACCGAAACCCTCAGCAGCTTCTGCCTGTGCTGCCTCTCACACCAACTGCACCATGACCACCTCCACCCCCACGTATCCGTACAGCTCCTTCCCACAGCTAACGAGAAGTGCACTAGCCCTGAAAAAAAACTGCATGGCCTGTGCATTTTACTTAACAGTTCTCTGGCCATTCAGAGAAATGACACATGGAGAAAAAGTTGAAGATGCAATTCCTTGATGCCAAAATGTCCAGAAGAACCAGTTCTACCAGTTGGACAGCACACTTGCCAGGAGGCCAGACTGCTTTAACAATTGCATGGCTACCACTCCCAGTCTGAAACAAGTAGCCAATGACACTTTTGAAAGCATAATCTTCTACTTAATAAAACTCCTTTTCGCAGAACTTAATTTTCCTGCAATTTCTTGAAAATGGCTTTGTTCCGTTGGAAACGTCTACTCGTGACACATAACCCTTTAAAATATGCTGACCATGCCCTGGGCTTCATTTGCATATTAATAGATCTCTCTCTCCCAAGGGATTAATTGTCTTCCCAATAGAATCACACAATCCCATTTATGCAGTTTATTCTGGCTCTGGGATAGGGATGGGCAGTTCATTGACTGCAATTCTATTGTTTCGGAATTTGGGATTTCTCAGCACTCACCTTTTTATGTTCTTAAATGCTTTTCAGCAATCCTGGGCAGTATGAAATAGAGATAGATCTTTTCAACCAAGTTTATCCAATTCAACACTGGTTTATATTCTGCAATTACTCAATTTATGATTTTTTAAAGAGGATGGCAAATTAAATCATTCTATTATAGAATTCTGCAGAGTAGATAAATTGCACATTAAAAAGTAATTGATATACATTATTACAAACGTAAAAGCTAGAAATTTGAGTACAGTGATAATCTAGACCTCCTTCCTTTGCAAAAAGAGAAGTCTAATGAGTCAATATGATGCCAGGTTATACTCTCATGCAGGCTATTCTCAACTAACAGACGCCTAATGAGGCTGTACATTTGTAGTCTCTCCTATAGTCTGTAAGGAGGACATTTTAAAGCACTCTGACAATCTACTTTGAAATTAGCTAAACATGCAATAAACTTCATTTGTGTCGGAATCCTTGCAACCACAGAACTCACAGCTTAAACTAAGAAAATATCTAGCACACAGAGTGTTCATCTGATGAGAGCTCATTAGTGAATGTGACAGAGGCTACAGCAAATTTCCAGTTTATTGCAGTGACCCGCAATACAAGAATTCACTCGGCAGATTTTTGATTCCAAAATGCTCTCCCAGCAACAACCTATTTACTATTCCCCTAAAAGGGGTAAATAAGGTGAGGGAGATAGACTAGAGCCCAATTTCTGATTAGACACTGAAACCTTTTCTATTGGAATTATTGTTAATAACCTTGTATTACAAAACTTTAGCGGAAACAGGTATTCATCACAGTTCACAAGCTTTTCTTTCAAATAGTTTTCCTCACTCACTCCTCTGTCTCATGCTTTCTCTAAACAGATTCGAGTTGAAACACTTCTCCAAATGCACAGGAAGAATTTCTAGAACATTGAGCTTGGCACAGCTAGGAATATGCTGTCTATAACGACATTCATCTCAGTGCTTTTAGGGCCCAAGGATATGCAGATAATAATAGCAGAAAGTAGGGTTTTTTTTAATTAAAAAAAACCAAAACACCACCACTATAATTACCATCATCCTTTTCTTGCATTACTGTTGTTTCAAGGTCTCTGTCTCTGCTAGTTAAAGCATTTCAGAGAAAGTAGATAGTCCTAATAAAATCCTCTGCTTCTGCTGTTCTGAAGCTACCAGTAAGCAACTTTGATAAGACTTCGCAACAAACACCTAAGATTTTAATCAGTTTATAATGAAAATTTGGTTGCAGTACACTTTGTATGTATTTCAGAAGAGGGTAAAAATATTTAAGGGGATAAGGAAAAATTAGCATACAAAGCAAACATTATTCAAGATTCTAAACATAACTCCAGCATCCCCCACACAAAGCTCTGCAGCACTTACCATAGTCCAAGGTTGTCTCATATTTTTTTTCTCACATGGGAAAATCACGCGAAGTCAGATACTTTCAACATAATCCTCTTGTGAGCAAACAAGGTGCAAAATCCTTTCTTTGAACACAGAAACAGTCAACCTACACAAATCATTATCCTTGCTGACCACTCCTTGATACTTTTTTCAAACACCAGACAGAATCTATCTTCTAAGTTTTCTTTCAGAACTTGTAATCTCTCCTCTATTTCTCTAACCTGACCATGTCACAAACATTCTTCTCAAAAATACCAGCCAGTGAAGCTCTCTACACACAATTTAACTCTGGAGGGTCCAGGGACCATGTGCTTCATCATCTTGCCTCCAACTACTTCTTACCATTACTTTAAATCATCTAAGACCTATTGCAATGGTTAGGCTTACAAAAGGAATCAGCAAAGAGTCCACTTACTTAGAAAAAGTGCGATACATACTAGAAATATTGTGCTGGGATATTTCCCTTGGTAGGAATGTACATAAATTGCATCAAGAGACTGTGAGCCAAATTCATACACCCCTTTTGGCTTTACTACAGCTGTAGGTTTAGTGAAGATTCAGAAAGGCTTGAAGCTTCTGATCAAAAAAAAAGGATTGTAAATCCTATTAAAATGGATTAAGGGAAACACTGCACATGAACAAAAATACCAAGCATAATTTAAATATTCTTCAAATGTTACCATTGCATTATGCTGATAACATTTTAGGGGAAAAAAAAAAAAAAGTTTAAAAAAAGAGTTGTGTTTCAATTTCAACATATATTTTATACGGATCTTATAGAGAACCTCATCCATCCTACTGTCCTACATAATTTCATGCAGTTAATGTTTTACCACCAGCAGTTTCTTTCTGCAGGTTTCACACTGTTTCACAATCACACATCAAAGAGTGCTCTAATGTTAAAGATACAGGACTACCTACTGGCATAGGCACCGGGACTAGGTCCTCTCTGGTTTTATACTGTAATTTCAGGCAGAGTAAATTTCATACAGGGGCCGCTGATCAGTTACTGAAAGCTGTGAGCACTCTGAGGAGAGCTAGGAAGTTTGAGATGGATCTTTCTAGCAAGATCCAGTTTATACACTAGTTTTTCCTTTTCTACTTTTTGTATTTCCGTATTTACAGAGGAAGCACAATCCACAATTAATAAAGACTAAAGGCAATTCTGTATTAAATTCATTTCGTTTAAATCAATTCAAGACATAATAGGAATGATCTTGTCTCTTTGTAATTTATATTATTATTCCTCATGATGGTGCCTGCATGTTTTCCACATATGTTTTCATATATACTGAACTGCAGAGCATTTGATGTCTTTTTGGAGTGAGTCCTATATTTAGAGTAGGATTACTTTTTCAGAGATGTTAGGTTTTGAGGTTTAGGTTTTTTTCAGGACTTGTTTCATATTGCAATTAGTTAGGATTTACAGAATACAGATCTCTTATGAGAGCTGACAACGCTTGCTACTAGCTTTTGTGGGACCAAACCAAGCTTTATGATGACTGTGGCCTTACAGTTACATCAGTCACCTCTTAATCACTTTGGTCACTAACCCTCTAAACATTTCTGCTGGGGCCGATGGGACCGTTTGTGTCCAGAAAATTGTGCATTTCCATGACTGTTTACAGAACTGAATTTCATACACAGCAGTCCCAGTTTTACTCTCCTTTAAAACAGTGATGATTCAGAATACATCTAAAGATTTGCTTACACAAGAACTCTAGACACATTAGATTTAGTTAATCAAGACATATATGCAATTATTTCATTGACATACACTTTATATTCTGATATAGTCAAAAACAATTCAGGGCTAAAAAAAAAAAAGCCAAAGGCAGGCTTTGTCACCCTACAAAATATACTGAAATCAGCTAAAAGGTGACAGCCACGAAACACTTACAGTACAGTTAAAGCGAGGCTACCCTCCATTCTGCTGGGCTTGCAGGTTTGTGCAAGAGAACAACCTTAAACAGTGTCCCCTGCTATCACCCAAACACAGTATACATTTAGATTGGCACTGCAAGCAAGACTTCATAGAAGAGATGGACTCAAGGGATTCTTGCTTCCAGTGTACCTCAGTTCCACTAAAGGGATGCTGGACGAGACATTTAAATACTCTTCAATGCCACAACTTACAGCTCAGGATTTTATTACAGGCTGTAAAGCATCAAGTTGCGCAGAGGATATTAGGTGTTACTCCACTCCCTCTCTAACATCTTGCAGCAGTAGCAATTTGTAAGAAAATCTAAGGGCAGGGGGGCAATAAGCACTTAGCAATCTCAGTTTAATCTAGCACTGCATGCAAGGCAACTCTCAGACATTAGGAATAGTCTTTTACCTGTCAATTTAATGATAATATTCCAGTGTCTATAACTGCAATTACTTATCTCCTTTAGAATTTCTCTATTATCTATACATCTACTCAGATGAAGAATGAAAAGCAATTTTGAGAAAGTAGATTATAGACTGCATTCTATGGGAGCAAACAGAAGTTATGTTTTCAATTTACTCATCAGAAAGGGTTATTATCCATATTCTCTCAAATGTTTCACTACAATCAGAACAGCGTGTAATAGGAAAAAAAAATATAGCCCCAAGTCTTAAAAACCTACATTTTAAAAAATGTAAAATATTGGAATTACACTAATACATAATTGCCAATAGCCATTACAAAATAGTTGGCCATTCTCCAGTATAATAATGTTTAAAATTAAAACCCACCAACTAATTGAACAGACTTGAAATGCAAGTTAGAAAAGGACTGAAAAATTATGTAAAGTTTTTAAGTTTCCTATTTTTCTAAGAGTACTGGAACAGTTCCTGAACATAAGTTTCCTCACTGTATATAATATGAAGAAAAATGGGCACGTATTTCTCTTGATAATGAAACTACCGAAATCAAAGAACTTTGTTACTGAATGTGGTAAGAGCAACTTTATGTGCAGTGCCAGCATTCAAACCACAGAGGGAATAGAAACTTGCCTTTATAAAGCTATTAAATATCTGAGCTTTGGTCACCTGCACCACAGTGAAGATGACTTTTGTAGGAGCAGTTGGATTCTGCTTCTTAGTTACGAACATTTGCTTGAATAATACTAGATTGATATCAGATAGATCTGGAAAATTCAGTACCTGTCAGAGCTAAACAGAGTAAACTAACCAGTAGCACTTATTTAAAAAGTTGAGGCATTAAGGATCAAAGTAATAAATTAAAAAATTCAAAACAATTATTTTTCCTGCAACAGCATAAGTGAACGCCCAGCCAGTATCAGAAGCAGAACTAGGTGCCTAACTTATCTCCTGCTTCACCACCTTTTCTGCTAACCACAGCAAAGGCAGCAGCAAGTCAGGAAGGATTTGTTCTGCCAGAGAAAGGGCTCAGCCGCCCAGACTTCAAGTGAAGTTGGAAGCTCATTCCTGTCTTTGGAAATGATGAATAGACACCAGGGAAACAAAGAGCCACTGCTGCCTGCGCTTCCAGCAGCCCTTGCCGTTCGCCTTTACAGCCGGCAGCAGTAATCACGCCCAGAGACAGCAAAAAGACACTTGACATTTTGGTAATACTGTAGGCTATCTGCCTAAGCCAGCCTCCTACCAAAGGTGGAAATCACAATGCTAGGAAGAAATAACATATGTAGCAAAATAACGTGGCTTCTTTCATAATGTTAGCTTTATGCTGCTCTGTAGGGAAGACATCCTTGGAAAAGTTCTTTTTGAAAGTTAAATACCTAGCCCCATTCAGCTCCTAATCATTTCTGTTCTAACACTGTTACCACAGGATGCTTCTAAAGCCATTTTTTCCTGGAGTTTGGGGAACACTGAGAACTTAGTCTTAATTCCTACAGTCACCAAGGTATAGGCAATATGGCAGTTCATTAAATTACAGCTATATTTGGGACGTGGGTGAGACCACTCCTCGGCTGTAGGGAGCACGTCGCAGCCATTTCCTTAATTCAGCTAAGATTCCTTGAGCAATGTGAGTAAACAACACATCTGTGATTATGGCCACAGGAACAGGAAAGGAAAAAGGCTGTTATCATCTCCAGACAGACTCTTATCAACATTTCCATTAAAGCGCAGTAAACTGCTACCAATGATAAAATTACCAGTAGGAATTTTAAATGCATTATTGATGTACTCTTGGGAGGTAGGGAGAGTTTAACCCTTTGAGGTAAGAATAAGTGTTAATACTGAGTGAATAGTATACCACTAAGCTATGATGATTTTTTTCCATTTAAAATACTTATCATTGCTAGCCATTAGCACATGTTTCTAAACACACGTCATGCTGGTTGCCTTTGACATCTTTTTAAGCAAATAAAAAGCTGAGAATAATCACCATCTCATAAGTGATCCTCAAGATCTCATTAGATGCAGCTCTTGGGTTTTAGTGTTTTGGGGTGGTTGTTTTCTTCGCTGATTGGTTAGCTTTTGTTTTGTTTTATTTTTTATTTTCTACTATGTGGTAGGTTTTGGTTTGATTTTTTTTTATTTTTACAAACAGAAAAGCAAGAAACTAAACATATTACACCTCTTGCTGATATTGCAGTTTTGAGCCACAGAAGTCTCATTTAACCTATTTTAAACAAACAGCATATGCAGTTACTTTTTGTGTTTGGAACTGGGCTTCTGTTAAAGCACAAATTAACTATGCACGATAAATTACCATTTGTCTGAACCTGTAAATATTGATGGTTGTTTAGTTTACAAACCTTACTCTAATTATTACTTGGTACTGTTTGGAATCATCATGCCCCCGGGTCCACTACTTCACCATTTAGTTTTAAAATAATTTTACAGATAAGATACCTTCTAAATATTTTAGTTTTCCCTCTAGATAAATAATTACAGTAATTGTTTATCAGAAAACTGCAGGCTGCTGCTGGATTAGGAAAACACAGAGGGGTTAGATTTAATTCCATTTGATAAAACTCAAAGGGAGAATTTTTTTTTTTTTTTAAAAAAAACAAGACTATAAATTACATATATCTTCTCTTCATAAGATCAAAATTTAAACAGAATAAATAGCGACACTTTCTAAAATCATTTTCTTGACAAAAATACGAATTCTAATAAGCAAAGTGTGAAGTGTAACTCATTCCCTTAAAATACAGGATGGATACAAAACTGAGTTATGCTCAGAATATTTAGTTTACCACATAATTTTTTTGTTCTTTTTCCTTCAGCTAAATGCAGAGTGAAGATCTAGAAATCATTTGAATTCATAATTTTTATGAAACTATTAATGAAATTATAACCACAGGGACTTTTACTGATCAGGATGCACAAAACTGTCTTGATTATTATATGATTAGCAAGGGGGAAAGGCAGGCCACAAACTGAGAAAAGTAAACATCCCCACTCCCTTTTTAATTTTTTTTTCCCCAGTAAACTAAGCACATTTAACATGAAATTTAGAGAAATTTGAGGCAATGGCATTCTACAGCATTTTTTATACTATAGGAACATTTTAATACACCTACTTCAAAGATCATCACTGAAAATTTTTAAAGCTACCACCTACTACACTAACCCCCCCACCAAATTACATCTACTTTCTAAAAATGGCTTAATAAGTTGCATGAACAGAAATTACCAACTACTTAGGAAAAAGATAACTAGTGTCCTCTAAAGCACTGTTCCACTTCTTTCCTCTGTAACCAAGCTCCAAAAATGGGATTAAATACGGTGCTGTAAAGCCTAATGACTGGCACAAAATCTTTATACTTTGATACCTAAACACGTAGTGTGCATGATGATAAATAGGCCATCACACCATTTGAAACTGAAATCCAGCATACTATACTATACAGTGTACTCTTTTTTGTACTAACACTGATTACCACCACACTAGCACCAACTTTTAACCTTAGCTGGCTGAATTTGCTTTTCAGGATCACTATTAAGTGCTTTTTACAGTCCAGCAGGTATTTTGTTCTCTATTGTATATTAGTTCAGGTTTTGTAATATTCTTTTTAATCACATCTGAAATTAGAGCCAGCCAAGTTCCTGCATTTATGAAAAGATCACAAGGAACGAAAAAATTTGAGTAGGCCAAGTGATGTGAATATGCACGGACAAACTATTGTCTGTTCTTCTCTTATTCTTTTGGTAAATGGGTAGAAGAGAAACATAAATCATGGCTCGCATGTATTCAACTAGCTCCTCTTGACTCAGACTAATAGAACACCACTGGCTTAAGAAGCATGCATTCAGGAATTAGGCTATTACACACCAAACCATACTACAACTGCTTCATCGCACTTCTCAGTTTAAAGGGTAAGAAAACCAGACTTCAGACAAATGTAGAAATTCATTTTAAAATTCAATTAATTTATATTAAGGTTGGTCTTTTCAATTTTTCTTTGCAGATTTAAGTGCTAAGCATTTAGCCCTCTACAAACTTAATTTAATAAAATGCATATATTAATATTACTTACAAAAGCTTTCTTGAAATAAATATATAGCTTGGATCTGGACCTGAAATGTAGATTCATCTTTTACAGATCTAAAGAAAAAGCTTTCCAGAATAAACACCAGTTTTTATAATGCTTTATAAATACAGAAAAATTAAACCCTTCGAAAAACACTTGTCAGAGAAAGGATAAATAAAAGGGTTTTCAAACATTTGCTTTTTCTTGCTGAATTCAGGAAAAAGAAAGGGGAAAAGAACATTAATCAACTGAAAGAAAGAAGAAACACTAACAGCCTTCTGAAGTAGCTTAGCTAATGAGAAAGTTGTCTTATTCTTAATTTGGTAACAAAGAATTATCATAAATACCTGGTGGCAGAAGTGTATTATCCCTAAAGTTTTCTAACTAAACTTTTTCCACCTTCCACCGATTCTTTTTTTTTTGTCTTCTAGACAACACTCAAACATGGTTTGAGCTAGGTGAATATTACAAATCAGTCTTGAATATGCTTACAGCAATTTTTCATTCATACCTCTTTTTCTGTGGTTTACAAAATACCTTGTTCAACTAAGTATAGAGAGAATTTTCCTGGAATTAATTCTCCCAAAGCCGCATGTCATCTCTACATCTCAGCACTGCAATGTTTTACAGCAAATTCAAATGTGATGTCCAAACAACCACGAACAAGTGACCTTTGCTATCCCTGAGTGAAAAAAGTAACCCAGAAATACATCAATATAAACATGAATGGTTATGTAAAGCTTTAAAGATGCTTCTGTTTGAAATAAGCGGTCATGCTCTCCTTGAAAAATGTAGAATAAGACTTAACACCTAGTTGCTAGCATGGCTTTAAACCTGGTGCAGAAGTACTCTCACAGCATGGGAGATATATTTTGCATGCTAAATAAAAACTGACAAAAGATGTATACGTCCACATTGTCAGCACATTCCTTGCTGCCAAAAGCCAGTCTGCTGTCAAATAGATTATGTTCATTTGGCCTTTGGGAATAGTGGTATCTTAGAATTTCAATTTCAAAACATAAGTAGAAGCAGAAAAAAAAAAAACAAAACAAAAAAACAAACACACAACATTAAAATCAAATGGCTGGAGAAGGAATACCTTGTATAGAATACTTAATTCAAGATCAGAATTTTTATTTGGTATTTTACTGGAAACTAGTGAAGTAGCCAGAGACTAGAACATACAAAATATCATCCCAGTACTGCACGGACCTGTTTTCCTCAAAAACTCAGGTATTTCAGTGGAGATGAGGGCAATCATTGCGTAGTCAGAGCGCAAGCTAAAGTACGAAACTTTAGCCACAAACTCGCTCAATGAAGAATAACCATGCATACATGGAAAATATTTCCACTCATGTAGTACAGAAATATTAGAAAGCAAGTGTGATGGTTCAAAACAAAAACAAACAAACAATGTTTTTCGATATAGCACTCCACTTTTCAGTTTCTCCATTCAGGTGATGATAAGACTACAAGGAATGTTATCTAATAATGCTCTAATTTTTTACCTCAGAAAGCAGAGAATGTTGAATTACATTAAAAAAAAAAAAAAAAAAAAAAAAAAAAAAAAAAAAAAAAAAAGATGGCTCTAAGCGAGTAACAAATTCACTTAACCAAACATTTTATTTCCTGTATCTTGAATAACTAACAAAAAAGTGTTTACCAACAATTGTATAACAGCTTTTACAGTAACACAAGGAAGAGAAAAACATTTAGCACCAACTCTCATAAATAATTCAAAAGGTCTAATTTACCATAATCATGTCTGGTATTTATCTTTAGTAAATAATGTATTAGGCATATACTGTGCACTATTTCCTACAGTAACTACTAGAGAGCATTAGGAACAAACCCATCTGTGTTTAGCATTCTGTAAATCAGGCTAGCTCTTGCATGCATAAAATGATTGCTGATGAAGCCATTTACCTAAGCAATGGAGAGAAATTTTACATTTTTTTAATGTAAAATAACATTAAAATTATAGACACTGCAACATAGATGAGGTTTTTTTGTATACCATAAATATTCATAGCTTCCAAATTGACAAAGCATATCTCAGAAACCATAGGAAACACTCTAGAAAAAGAGTTGAGTCTTCCACATTCACTGTGCCACTGACAGGTTAATTTGCATAAGAGCAAATTAACATCTCAAAAGCCTTGTCTTTGCTAGCATTTTCAAGAAATCACCCACCATTACGCTAAAACCACTGCAGCTACCTCGGCAGAACAGAAATGGGAATTCTAGTGTCGTCCAGACTCGGTGCTTCTGTTTGCTTAAAGCATCACTGTCCCAGCTCCTTCCTTCTACCCTGGCAGGTCCCAAATCCTAATAAACAGTACCATACACACAACCACAACAGGTTTGAAAGTTTTCTTCTTAGTTTTCAATTATTTTCTATTTTTGCCTCTTAAATTTGCAATTTACTTAATATTTTCTGGAATTTACGTATTTTTCAGATATCAGAGAACTTGAATTTAACACAAATATATCTCCCCAGAATTAAGGAATACACTAATACAACTACACTTACATTGAGTAGCCACATCTTTAGTTTGTGCCTTACCTATCTGTAAGAATACAGTACGCAATCTGCACATAAAGCAAGTATACTGTTCTGTTAAAAGCTCACTTCCCTGTTTTGTTGTTTGGGTTGGTTTTTTTCCAACTTTTTGCAATGTGTTTAACAGATATTCAAAATAACATAAGTAGAAGCTTCCAAAACTTTCTGCACTTCATGTCTTCATATGATTTTTAGTGTTGTACATGCCCAGGACTTTGTAATACAATTCTCGCATTCTGGAAGATATGTGTCGAAGTATAAACTTTTACATTAATAACTCAAGTGAAATCAAGAGCATACTTTCTCATGTAAATCAAGGACATCAGGCAGCTAAATTAAGTGAGCTAATGAAATTTTACACATCTTAACACGTGCTGTCCTTGAGATCTCCAGAAGTCCATATTAAGCATCCATGGAGTACATGCAGCAGGATTTTCTTTATTATTCAAGCACATCCATGTTAATTTGTTTAGATTACCTTTATCCCGTATGTATGTATAATAAATACCAATACACACCACAGCCATGGTCCACTCATGTCCTAGGCTTATTAAATCATTTAAAGAAAGGTTTTAGTTGTAAGAAGTAGCTAGAATGTTTCACTTTAATTACAGCATGTATTCTTGCACTACCCTTGTGTTAAGACTCACTTTCCGAATAGTAGCACTTCACATATCTCCTATGAAATGAACCAGCCTATGATCATGAATTACATAAAAGATATTGCAGAAATAGAAAATGTAGAAATATTTCAAGAACTGTTGTTTCTTTCACATTATTTTGCATTACTACACCACTGAATTATTTTGAAAAGCAAGTAGAAATCAGCAGAATAATTTTTTCTTTTATATGTATGAGACCACAAAAAAGCAGAATACCTGTGGTTTCCAGCTGTTTGTCAGTTTCTAGCTATCCTTACGATCCCTATACCTATTTTTTCTGCTGCTCAACATTAACATCGTAATTCGTCTTTTGATATCAAGGTAGTAAAGTTTTGTAGGACCAAAGCCAGTGTTTCAAGAGGGCTAACAAGAACTGAATTCAGCCTAGGTTAAATAAAACCATCAGACTATATTGTAATAACAACCAAACAGATAAGTGTTGAATGAAGCTTGCCACCAACAGGAAAACCACTCTTTTAATTGCAAAGTAATTCTAATTACACTTGCTTACTGAAATCTTTAGGTCTCCATAAAGAAATCACAGAATAATATTTTTTAAATGGAAATAAGTATCTTCAGTAGTAGAATAAACAGAGCAAGCTAGATGAACCTTCTGCATCTTGTTTGGAATCACACCTAGATTAAATAGCATGTGGGGAGAGATGCACCCTCATTATTAAAGAAGGGCCCTTGAAAACAGACAGAAACATATAAATACACATGCTCCAAGGACTCAAGCAGAGCAAAAAGCATCATGGTAATTTACAGACACATTATCAAAGGCAACGCAGTTTGGATGACATTATATAATTTAATCACACAAAATGCCATAACGAGGCTTCCATCCATGATCTTTCAGTCATGAGTCTCAATCAGCACAAAAAAACCAGTTAGTTGCAACCACTTCTTAAACCTTATTTAATTTCCCTTTAATTGTCAGTGCTGACAGAGAAACTCCATATGGAGTCCAACTACTAAATATTAACAGTGCAGAAAATGCTTCCTGTAACATAAATATTTCATCTGAAGCTACCATGTATAAACCAAATAAAACTCCAAGCACATAAGTTACCACATGTAAAAGAGAATACAAATTAAATTTGTTCATTGTGGCAGTTTAGAAAGTCAAACTAAGACCTATCTCCAGCTTCAGCCTCCTGATCTAAAAAGGAATCACTTTCACATTGGAAATGCCTACTGGCAATTTGTCGAGTCCTGATAAAGCCTAATTTCATAACTTGGGGAAAAAATAATAAAAATAAAAATAAAAATAACAACATAGCAGGAATCTAACGACAGAAAATTATACTATCAGGATAAATGTCAGGCAGTAAATAAGCATGTCCATGAAAACTTCATGCTGTAGGCTGCTGATATCTCCAAGCTATTGCCATATTCTCAAAGACAAAGGCTAACTATTCTGATGTCTAAACAGACCATAAAGGAATTAGTGATTAGAGGGTCCTTTCACTAACAGACTTTCCACCACCATAGCATTCTGTCAGTAAGACCGAGCTAGTAAATAAATGAGTGCTGAAATCTCTGAAAGCTAAAAACAGTAGGACGTGGGATTGATCATCAATAGCATCGTTTTGCTGGACAAAAAAGTAAAATGTCAGGCAAGAAATTCACTTGAATAGTCAGTTGTCAGCCTTGTAGTTGTCTTTAAATACTTTCATTTTAGCCAACAGATGCATGGTAGACAGTTCATTTTGTATTATAGTTAGTTTTATAATTACAGATTATTTTAAAATTATTATCATAGGATTATAAATTATTTTTACCCTGTACCACACAAAGAGCACACCTATTCATGCAACACTAAAACACCTCTAAAATATCATTTGTACCCTCACACTTACTGAAACAAAATCTAAGACAACCCTCTCTATCAGCCTGCGTAAAGATGCATAAAGACTTGCAGGAGGTCTGATCTACCTTCAAATCCTTATGAGGGCAGGAGGATCAGTAGAAGATTTAGAACTGGAGTCTTCAAAGAGTTTGGGATTTTTTTTCTCCACAGTATTTGAACCATCAAATTCCTTCACAGCTAATCCACACACAGCAGCTGCTCCTCCCAAATTCCAGATACTCGCTACCAATTTGTCAAATCTATTTGCATCTTCTCTGAGATAGAAACACGATCCTGAAATTGTCTCTGCCAGGGTGGTCGCCAATACTTATACTAAGTTTCTGTACAGCGGAATTTTATTTTAAAAGACAATCCAAAACCAAGAAAAGCAGCAGTGCCCCTCCCAACTCATCAATAAAATACGGTCCATATCAAGATTAAACCATACAGCTATTATAAAATACAAGTCCATCTATACCATAAAAGACTAAACACAAACAAAAATTGCTCATCGTATTTCTAAGACCTTTTCTTTCCATTTTAGGGAAAATACTGGTTTATCTGAATTAAAATTTTAGGACTTTTTTTTTTTATTTTGAAAGTAATTGCAACTCTAATGCAGACTCTCAATTGGATTCACACAGTATCATGTATTTTTTTTTAATAGGCCTATTTTACTATTCTGAAAGCTTTTATGTTTAAATATTGATTTATAATAAGAAGTACAGTGCAACTAAAAAAATTAGAACCAAAATATAAAAAAACAACAATATTCATTTATGCAAGCTACATTAAAGACAGATATAGTCACTAATTTAAAAGCTGATAACAGTTATAGACGTAAGGCAAGAGCAACAGAAAACATTGGGGGGTGGGGGGGGAGAATCCTAAAACCTGTGAGTTTTAAGACTATATATCCTGAAGACTGAAAAAAAAATTCAAGTTTTGCTTAGTCCTCATAACTCTCCAAGACACTGATTGCCCTGCTGCTTTTCAGCATCATACACGTCACATATTGCCAAAATATAGTTACCAGCTGTTTAACCTCAACAAGATGCATGCATCTTGAAAACTGAAGTGACATTCAAAGGTCAACAATATTTATAACATCCCTGGACTTCCTTTATCTAAACTCAGTTTTCCTGCAGCACCGTAACTAACTCCGTTATTGTCCCCTCTATAACCTGGGCACCAAGCGACATTTGCCAATCTGTCTTGAGCCACCTTAAAACAAATATTAACGTCAGAGTGAGAACTGAGACAAAAATAACATTCTCTACCTGCCAAAATATCAGAGCAATCTGAGTACTCCACCGTACATAATTACAGTTGGAAACTGGGGAGTGTATTTCATTTTATCAATCCAGAATTGCAAAGCGCCGTACAACTGGATTGACACACGAGCTTTCGTGGAACATGTATGTGACAAATTACACACACAGACACAGACAAACACTTTGAAGAAAATGGAAACGCCCTAAAGGTTTAATCTCAAGTGGATCACATACTTGCCTTCACCTTTTATCGGTTCTCTGAGCTACTCACAAAGTTCTGTCTTCGATTCCAATCTCGCAATACAAACAGTAAGCATCAGACAGGAGCAGAAAGAACAGAGTAGGAACATGTGACCTTTTGCCCCACAATGAATATACCAAGTTGTTAAAACATGAAGTAAACTCTAGTAAGTAGGTAAAGACTTGTAACTAAGGGATTGATAAGCTCTCATATTACTCCTCACACGCAAACCACGTACACGTATTCAGCTATACTTATTAAGATATGAGGTGAGGGAAACCTAGAAATATTATTACTATATTAAATGTATTGTTTATTATTCCTTATAATTACTGTTTTCTGATTCCAGCTTAAATTGCTTTAACCATTATATAACAGCAGGTTGTAAATAAATGTGGTCTTACATAACCTAGTGTAGAGAGAGAACTTAACCCTTGAATATAAAATGAGGTTTGGAATGAGAAAATGTAATTTTAGCAACTATCATAAATGCATAAGATCATAGCTATAACACACAATATGCCTCCATGCATCTGCAAAGACTGCTGAAAATTAAGTACATTAACAATTCAGTCAGTAAAATACCTTGCTTATGTAGCCAGAGCTCATCACCATTCCAACAGATTGGTACTGCAAAAAAGACTATACATTCTAAATGAGATTGTTTGAGTGCTTTTTTTAGTATGAAATCCAATTTTATCTCTTCATCCCATTTAATAACAAGTTTTTGACAAATATTGTCAACATTTATTATATGTGTGAAATATAAAAAACTGCCTTCTTAGCAAGACAGAGCAGCAAATGAAATTACAGAACGGATGTTGCAGTTCTTAGTTGATGTTTTCCATTAAACAAAAGCCTCTCACATTCTGCCTGGTTGTTTTACAAAAGACAGCATTTAAATCTGACTGTATTTACAAATCTAATAGGTCCAAAAAAAATATGCTCAAAAACAGTGATGTTAACATAACAAGGGGCGTGACAAGGAGTCTGCAGTGACATGCTACTAGACATCTTAAAGAAGATGAGATTTCAGGAACACAATTCATGAAGCAAATGTTTGTGAAATAAGCAGACAGACACTTTTTAGTTTGGAACATATAAGACATTCATTATGTTTGATGTAGCTAAGTATTCTGAAATGTTTAACAGTAAATCAGCTTTAATAAATGCTGTGTTATAACACTAAATGCCTAATGTTTCCACAGCAGAAGTGTCTACTAAATTTTCTCATCCATCATCGCAAATCTTAAGCTGTTTGATGCCTTCTTAAAGGCTCATCTTCCGAGGGGCAAGGGGGGGGGGAAGTATTACATATAAATAGAGTTCTAATTGAAAAGTGTATATACTAATTTCATTATTTTAGAGTAAATCCTGAAAATTGGTCAGCCTCAAGATTAAAAAACTAGTAGAGCAAGTAGGTGCAATGTACTGGTTCATCTCTAGTACTCAAGCCCATCTCTTGTTTTAGGGGACTGTCTCACAATTTTCAATTGCTTTGGACTGGTAATACTAGGCAAGAAGGACATATTTCCTTATTGCTTACTTGACTGCCTAGAAATAGATCCAGCAAGACTGGTCACACAAGCAAGGAACTCGAATGCAGCTTTTGCCTTTCTGTCTATTTTGAACTTCAATTCCCTCCTGAATATGTGATCCATGGCAGCTTTCAGAGAGTGCCAATTCTGCCAATTGGTTCTGGACAAGCACAGCCATTATCTAATGGTTTGCTCATCTAACTGATGAACAGAGCACATCAGTATCTTCAGTTTGGCATTTACACCCCAAAATAGAAGGCTCAGCCTACTTATGTACCAATGTTTATTTATAACTATGAACTGCTCTTCATACACTTTAAGCGCATGAATATAATCCAATTTTAGATTATGAAAATGCAGCAACTGAGAAAATTAAAGTTTTTGGTATCAATTGTTTCTTCATGCTCTCTTTGTAGATTCAGAAGCATTCTATTCTATTTCACTTGCTATTTAGAGGTAAACTTACTGTTTCTCATAGATGCATAAAAACAATATTAATTTGTTTGGACTCAGGATGATGGAACTTACATTTTTAAGCTACTGGTTATGATGATTACACAAAAGTAATATAAACCTTCAGATAACTTACTGCAACACAAGAAAACCAAACCTAAAAACCCATCAGCATTTAAGCGATAATTTACATGATAATTCTTGCCTTCCTTTAGTAACTTTAACACTATATAGTGTTTTTTAAATCTCAGTTTCACTTCAGAATAACCTGTTAAATAAACCACTATTTAATTTAGCAATTAATAAAACGGCACAGAAAATAATATATCCTAGTTTGCATGTTTCCCCAAAAAGCAAGTATAAATGTAGTTGAGGCTGGAACAGATGCTGTGGTCTAGTCTCATTCAGTGCAGCTGTAATTATATAATTTTAGCAATTAATTCTGACTGGGGCTTTGCTCAGCTCTGACTGAGTGTTCCGTGGTTGATTGTTCAGAAATTGGCCTCGTGTGATTCGTTTCCTCTCTGCAGTGAAACATTTAGATGGCAACATTTGCTTTCAGCAGCCTGAAAAAAGGAAAGAAATCCTGAAAACTCTTTAGGATTCAAATGATAATTTGAAAAGCACAAGCAAAGCAGCAGACAGGGTTTCTACTCAAATCCTGTTTAAAAAAAAAAAGAGAGAATGGTTGAGTACAGTTCCATATCTATCAGGGTAAAATTGAACTTTAGATTTCTGCCACAGCTTAGAGAGCTACCTATGAAAATACTAAAGAAGGATGAATCAACCTAACTGTAGAGAGTTTAAATCTCACTATTTGGTTTACAGCGCAAGTCATACAAATAACTATATTTGTGTAATATTCAAAATACTCAAAATGAATTAGAACTAATTCAGAGAGGGAAATTAACACAAAAAATGGCTTTCAAAAGTGAACATTGGAGCAAAAGACATAAGACTAAAATACAGCTTATTTTGGAGATTAAATAATTTCATGCAGATCTTTCAAATGGATATAAGATGTAAATAATTTTGTACAGTTCCTACTGGAGAGGAAAGTCTTTCTTTTCCACAAATATTAAAGATTTCACAGCGTTTAGGAAAAGCCTGCAGTTTACCTGTGAATTATTTTTTTGCAGTCTCAAGTGGAAAGTAGACTTTTCCATGTTGCACATCATATGGACAATAGTGACTGCCTTACAGTGGTGCCACACAGCAATAAAGTACTCAGATCCACTGCCTCTATTTATTTGGGGGGCTTTTTTGTTTGTTTGTAAACTTGCATCAAATTCATTAAGCCACTCAGATTTCATATAGAATCTCCAGGAATTACAGAAAATACGAATAAGACCACCACACCCCCCCCCCCCCCCCCCCCCCCCGAAGTATCTGCCACAGAACTATTTACAGAAAAATTCCATAAACTTATGCAGAAAAACAGCAAGTCATTATGATGTCTCCATACAAGGAAAACAATGTTACCAACTTATGTTAGAGAGATTCATTAAATGTATCTGCAAATACTTCTCCTACTTAATCAGTAGAACATATATTCTTTACATATTATATCTCAGTCTTGTCATTAGCAAGTATATCCTTTTCTTATTGATAGTATACAACAAGAAATTTTCCAATTCCAGAAACAAGAGAATCACCTTAAGAATGAATACTAGAAATCTCTCTTTAAAATATAACATTAGAACTCTCAGAAACAACAGTGAGAGACAGAAAATCAGTATGATGCATATGTTCCCAGAGCATGCATGGCAAGAAAATTTCTCATCCATCATACTTTCTATTATAAGTGTTTCTAAGTTAACTTGGCAACATTCACTTCTAGTTGTCATCTCATCAAATGAATGCATAAGATCATAAAGCTCACAAAATGGTAGATATGAATGTGAACATATGCACATTTCTTCCCCACAGAAGTTTAGGTTCATAGTCCCTAGTCTATGTTAACTATGGCTATAATGATTAATAGCACCACAATAATTGGTGTCCAGTGTCTATTCATCACAGGACTTCTATTTCTTCAAGGAGTTCCTCTTTATGTAATAAATATGGGACTTTCACATTGTACCTGACAGCTTGATTAATGATGCTACAGTTCGTTTCTCACACAATAAGCACAGTGTAAGTATTGTAAGTGTCAGTTGTCCTACCCAGTTTCAAGACGATTTACTGCACTTCACCATTAACAAAGGGTAAAAGAGGTGTACATATTGTAAAGTGTTCTTTTAAAATTAATTTTAGCTGTACCCAGCTCTGCTATTTTAGCTATAAAGCAAAAACACAAAGAAACTACTGATATCTGACCAGTAAAAGGGTATGACTTTAAATAGCCTATTTAGAGCAACAGACTGCAAAATGCACTAACTATGCATCAAAGATTTACCATGTCAGCTTATATTTCTGATTTTCTTTTTTATTGTTTTACAACCAAAAAATAATTGCAAGCAATAAATAGTAAGGAACTGCACAAGAGGAAACATTCAGACATGGAATTCTTAACTCATTACGCCTTTCACAGTGCTTCAGCACACACAACTGGGAAGAGCAGGTTTCCCATGCAAGTTCGTTGGCAATGGAGGCTCCCACAGACAGAGTTCCAAATCTAACTGCACATCCAGTTTTGTCAGCAAATCCGGCACTTAATGCCGTCTTCAAACAGTTTTTCAGATGTCTATTGATTTTTTGTGGATAAGTAATTTTAATTGACCTTTCCAAATAGTCACACTAACAAATTATTTTATAAAGGAATTTAAAAGTAATTGAACTAACAAATAAAATCCACAAGAAGGCAAATTACTTGAAGAAACAGCAGTAACAAATAGTTTGGTGTAGTTCACAGCAAAAAGGCAATATCTGTTCTATTTTTTTTCCTGAGTGTTACACATCCCACATACAGTTCAAGAGCTAAGCACACAAATAAATAATTTCTCTTGCCAAGTAGCAGCAAAGACTACTTACACTAGAACATTACCAAAACTTACAATACAATGCTTACGTCATACACTCTACAAGCTAACATACACAGAAAACACACCTGTAATGAAAAGCAAAACAATGAAGTTATAAATAAGAGATAGAAAGATGCACTGTGGATTTGTTTCTGTTTAGCACAGAACATTATACCTAGGTTCCTGTATTGCTCATTGCCCTGGTTTATGCTGTCACCCATAATTAGCATAAACAAACAAGGTGTCCTTTACATAGCTTATGAGTAATCATTATGAACATAAGAGCAGTCATACTGGATGAACACAGTATTCACCAACACAGTGTCCAGCATGCTATAAAGATGAAAGAAATATGTGTTAATATTCTCCAGATATATTCTCCTAGGCATAAATAATCTGTGATTTAAGAACTTCAAGACAAAACTAGCATCTGCATCCATTTAATTTTTAATGCTCTTTGCTAAACCTTTCCTCTGTACACTTGTCTAATTGCTTTTTGAACTTATTTATCCTTTGGAATTGGTAATATCCTTTGACAATGAATTACATAGATTAAGTCTAATGGAAACAGCATCTCCTTTATATCAAAACTTTTAACTGAATAAGATGCTCTTCAACTCTTCTGTTAAGAGAAATTGTGAATAGTTGCTTGATCACTTCTTTCTTATCACCAGTGATTTCACACATCTTTCAAACTGTCCTTTCCTCCCATTTCTTTTGTATGCTAGTCTTAATTTCACCCCGCAAAGATGTCCTGTCCATCTCAGCATATTAAAGATTTGCCTCTACCTTTTCTCATTCTACTGTAAACGTATTGAGATGGAAAATCAGAACTGCATATTTTATTCAAGATTTGAGTCCAACATGGATTGACAGCATTGCATAATAATGTTTTGTTCTCTGTTCCATTCTCACTGTCCTCTTTGCCACTTTTGACTTCAACTCTGCATAACGTGCAATTCTCTAGGTCGCGGTTATGCCACCAAACTTGTCTCTTGCTGCAAGTTCATAGGTAGTAAAGGGAATCAGAGGGACTGATGAGAAGATAGCACATTCTCCCTTTGTAATACCAGTAGTAATGTATCCCCTTAAGAGATACTATTCCCCAGAGACAGCAGTTTTCCTCACCTAAGAACTGAGTGGAGTTGTTATAAAAAGGCAGAGATCAAGACTGACCATGTTGCTTGTGGACCCGACCAGTGTTTGTATTACAAAGCCTGCAAGCATTAACTCAGTGTTATGAAGCAAGCACTGCAATTTAGCAAAGCATAACTGTAATGTATTCACTATTCTGGTTTTCCATCAAACTCCTGGACTCTGTAAGTCTAAAGAAGTAGATACATAGGTCATACTGAATATATTGGAATATACTGGTGGATTGCACAATTTCTGCATTATACTGCTTTCCAATTGTAAGGCATATAACCAACTGCACATTTAAAATTGCTCTTGGTCACATGAATATTATCCCATTTAACCATATTCCTTGAAGGAGTTATTGCTTTCAGCAGTAATCTTAAGCTCACGACAGAAAACCATCTGCATTTCAAATCTTTCAAATGTAAGAATATACTATAATATGCCATCCTAAGGAAGAGTACTGTTTCAATTTAATTTTTAAATATAAAATATGACAGATTTCAAAAATTAGAAAAGCTGAAGTAATATGAAGAGATATTTTTAAGCTCATTTGAAATTCTTTCATCTTTTCATTCACTAACTTGTGCAGCTGATGGAACTCAGTCCACAATACAACTGAGTGTCTAGGTCTTATTTCCATTTCTATAGAAGCATATCTGGAATCCAGAAACAAAGAGCAAAGGATTTAAAATATTACATAAAATAAGCACAATTATTTTTCCCCACATGGTCAATATCTGAATGGATATCACTTCTAGAACCGACAGTAAAGAAGAAATAAGGACAACAGAAAATGTGAACCCAAGACTGGAACGGGACAAAAGCGCTGTGATTATGACCAAATACAGAATGTCTGATATTCACAAACACTACTGTATCTCCACACTACAGCTCGAATTCATGGGCTGATACAACAAGAGATAAGTGACAAAGCCTGAAAACAGACAGTAGTTCTAGGTAAGTGCTGCTTTAAGCTGTATTGGTGCTCCAGTATTGTGTACACTTCCCTGCCTTTTTCCAGAAATTATATGTTAAAATTTAAGAAGATACAATAGCAACACTAAATCAAGCAATTAGGGAAAAATATATACACACACACACACTTTCTTTTTTAAAGGAAAACAGTTTGGCTTGAGTTCTAAGAAGGGCAAGAATAAAGTAACCAGTGATTGTTGAAGAATTATGTTTAGGGGGAAATTACTAATTGATTCAATATAAGTTTTAGGAAGTCCTACTAAAGAAGAACCTTAGAAGCACTTTCCATCTCAAATCATCTGGAAACAGAAATATCATTTGGAGAACTGTTATCCCTGGCAGAGCTATCTGTACCTTACAAAAGATTGTTTCTATTGAAGTTTGCTCAACATGATCTCTAATTATTACAATGCTCCCATTCTCAGATGTCTGAGCTATTTCAGTTGCTATAACAACTTAGCTCAACCACTGTATCACGGGCTTTTCCTAGAAATATATTAATATGTATTTTCAGAAAGAATAAAATTCCATTGGCAAATGATGAACAGTGACAAATGAAATAATTCAAATGAAAAGTCTGTATTCTGCCCTGCAATTTCAAGCTATATTTCCTACGTTCTGCAGCTATCCATCGTCAGTACCAACCCCACAGTTATGTTTCCTTGAATTCTCTAATATCTGCTGAGTGAAAACTGCTTTTTGTCCTGTAGCATCTATTCTGCAAGGGCTCACATTTCACAGCAAGTATTAATTCTGAAAGGTAAAGTTTTTCTGAGCATTAGTAGTCCCCTCCTTACAACGGAAGCCACCTTACAGTGTACTCATAACACTCATCTGAATGGGTGCAACTATTTTGGAAATCCCAACCCTGTGCTGCAAAAATCTGTTTTCTCTAAATTTAGTCCCACTATATTTCTTGAAAAAACTTAAACCAGTATTTTGATCTATAACGTACACAATACTAAGCTCAGAGCACAAAGTCACTGCCTGTCTCTGATAACCATGAACTTCTTCCCAAGGAGAGTAATAACTCCCAGGGAAACTTGGGGAGATTCTCATCCCCTCTCCACCATCACCTGCCACCCCAGTCAGGCTTTTCAGTAGAGAAAGATCTGAATGTATTCAGAATCATAAAAGAAAAAAAAAAAATAATTACAGAATTGGAACGGCATTCATTAGAGACAACAGCTTTAGGGGAGAATAACATTTTGTGAGAAGTTAAGGTTTAGTTATTAATGATAACAGACCCATCTGTACACTCCAAAATATGAAACAGCATGTTAACTATGGTGAAAGAAAACTTTACAGTCTAGTACAAAAGACAGTAAACAAATATAGTTAAGTCTAGCTTTGCAAATACAATTGATTTGAAAAGCCTCTTCACAATTTTGAAGCATGGGAAGTGAGCTGAAACCCTTGCTACTTTCTCAGAACTGATCCTAACAGACTGCTTTGGAGTTTAATCCCTTTCTAAGACTATAGCAGAGAATGTGAGAATAGATGTGCTTCATGCTTTTTGAACATCTTCCCTCAATTTTCTGAAAGTACTTTACAAATATTAATGTGCCCATATCCACAAGACAGATAAGGAAAAATATTAATAACCCAAAATAAATAACTTTTACAAAATCCTTCCAGCTGAAGATTTTATCCACTACCTACAGTCATTGCCATAACACCAACCAAGAGATTTTCTGTTTTTCTGTATCAAGACAGAATGTTTAATGACAGAAATAGTCAAGAAAGTGCATGCCTATGAGGGGGGAGAGAAATAATGAAGTGGGGGTAGCGCCAGGCTATACCTCTTTTGTATCTATCACCCTTCCTCTGCCCCCAAAAAGAAAATAAAAACCAAATCATATACCCCCACCCTTCAAAGCAAACATTCTTTTATCTCACATATTGAAAAAATGACTGTAAATTCAGTTACTATTCCATTATGCAGTTATTCCAGTACAATAAAACATCATACCCCACAACCGAGACATGTACAATCATGAGTATTGGAACTCATGAATTTAAATCACGTGAAAGACATTACACAGTTTGACAAAAATTAAACTGCAAAAAGAGAAAAGCAAGACCTGTTAATTCAAGATTTTCATGTAGAACCAAAAGAATTATAACTCCAAATTTAAATTCTTTTTAAAAAGCAACTTCTAGATCTAAATAAAAGCCTCAAAAATTATTTTGAAAAGATTTAACTGTAAAATAATTAAAAATACTGGTTTTAAAATACTTTTTAATACAAAGCTCATTTTATCAGAAGACTTCCGTTTTCTAACTACCAGCCCTATTAACAAATTAATAAGTTTTTCAATGTCCTCTTCATGCTTTAACTCAACAGGCGTATCAGGTGTACATCATCGTAATTTATTCTTGCCTAAGAAAATTTTGAAAGTTGATAACAATAACGCTAAATTATTCCTGTATCCACAACAAAGCAACACACACAGGAGTCAATAATTCTTTTCCTAGCAGTTTGATGAATTCAGAAAGCAGTTTAGTTTCCAGAATCCAGCATACAGTACTATGATAAACTAAAGAGAATGAGAGACACAGGGGTGCTGCCTGTGTGCCAAACAAACCCTAAAATGTCTTGGTGCATGTGGTGACAAGGAAAAAAAAAGAAAAACAAAAAAAGGTAAGGAAGATACTCCTTCAACCTACCAAAATGTATGATTTTAATATTTACTTCAGTTACTATGTAACAGCTAATCTAAACCAATACTTTAAGTAGCATTGTCTCTGAGATTACAGAAAAATCAATCTGGTAAAATAAAAAAACTCCTAGGCACAAAAAAGCCAGTCACCAAAATATCATGATAGATATTAAAAACAAAACTCCATTTAGAAATATAAGTATTAGAAGGAGCATTCACAGTTTTCAGATCACTTTGTACCAAAGATTTAAAATTTTACTATATATTTCAGCATAATATTTTTTCTAGAACTATGCAAAGAAATTTTGGAGTTTTCACTGTGTCATTTTTTCAATTAATATTTTTTGCTATGAAAAGTCTTCGCATAATGATACATTAAATCTATTTTGCATATGTTTTTCACACAGTTTTCACTAATAATTCTCTTTGATCAAAAGGGATGATTTCTGAACAGATGATCTCACTTTCCTATTTGTAACCAGACGTAAATACTCTATAAGATTAAATAATTTTTCATGTATTTCAGGAAGATCTTTAACTGTAGTGCAGAAAGCAATGCAACCCTAGAAGACAGATACTTATATATCAAAAGAGAAACTCTTATTTGTAGCAGCTAACTGCCCCTGAAAAAATATAATAGCACTTTTAAGGTATTTCATTTACTTTTTTTATGGTTAACTTGAACATGCATTCCAGTAGTTATTAAGCTTCACTTTCTCCTGTCCTCCAGGGAATCAATTTTCAGTTTTTCCTTTTAAAAACTAGAAATAAGAAGTAATAGGTAACAAGTATGTTTTACTCATTTCAGCCAAAGGGCTTGTAAAGTTATTTGGGGAAATGGCAGCAAGAACACTCAAAGAGAAGTCACCAGCTGGTCACAACCTCACCTGTGAACAAGGTGCAATGCCCACCCTCCCCTATTTTGTCATTTATCCACACTGATGAATGTTCAGCTAATAGTACTGGATTGTTCCTCGTTTAGGAAACTATAGGAAGAAGTGTACTTTCATTCTTTCATACAGAACTTAGTTTGTAGAGGAAGGAGAGCAGTGGAGAGTTTTGGGGCTTAAAGGTCCAGGGAATCAAAGAACTGGCCTCCCCAACAAGATCTGTTCTTACACACACACACACTTTTGTCATCCAACAGACACTAACATGGTTTTTAGTCCATGCGTATGTCCTCTCTGCATTTTATTTTCTCATTTGTTCCTTCTGAGCTTCCATTTCCATGTTGGTTTTGTTGTTTGTTTGGTTTTTTTTTATAACCCCCTGCACAAGGCTGGCACAACTGGCCACTTTGTCCTTTGGCTGCTCCCTTTTATGATTCATTACCAAGTATCAGTTCTTAAATAATAGAATCATAGAATAGTTTGGGTTGGAAGGGACCTTTAAAGGTCATCTAGTCCAACCCCCCTGCATTTCATCTTCACTGGGGTGTAGACAAGCACAAGTCCAATGTTTCTCTCTGAGAAGGAACTCATCCTCACCTTTTCCACATGTTAACCTGACTGTAAATAGTCTCCCTCTGGTTTTCTGCTGGAATACTAAATGTTTCTTTATCATATATTAACTGTCCCCAGTAGGAATGCCTGAATAACAGGCCTAGATGAGTTGGGAATTTTCAACTAAGCTTTGCTTCTCAATCATAAGTCTAAAGCAAAGGAGGTACTGTTGTGGTTTCCATCCCGCAGTAGCCTAAGCATTTTAAAAAATCCATTCTTCTCCTCCTCCATCCAGCTCCCATTACTGCAAAATGCTGAATTACAAATATGAATACTTTTTCACTGGGGGAAGAGGTATGAAAATGATTTTAAATGTTCCAAGTGACTTACTTACAGAGGGATCCTATTTCTAAAAAGATCATAAAGTACCTGTTATCCGGGTATTCAGTACACAGGGACACCAGAAAAACAAAACCTCAACATGCCAATGGAGGCAAGTAAAGAATCAAAGAGCTTTAGGCCAAAGCAAAGATAAACCCGGTAGTTACTTCAAAGTTAAAATTCTATTGGCTAACCTTGAACAAACTCTTGTTCTCTATATGTGCCAACAAGTAACAGCACGTGTTTCCAACACCAGCGACTACAAAGCAGATATTACAGAATTCATCTCCATTAACTGAAATTAAAATCCTGCACTCCAAGTTCAAAGTCAATAATTTTCTTTGAAATCATACAGAATGCTTAAAATTACATATTCTAGTCAAAGAGCTTATGGATGGAAGCTGCCTGGAGTAGACTGTTGAAGACAATGTTTGGTTGCTTTTTGTTAAGACAAATGCTGCCGGTTCTATTGCCCTCCCTCACCTTCACTTTACAGCTCAACATCCCACGTTAAGGAAAATAACCAAGTAACTCCAGCGCCAAATTTTACAGTTGTCAGCTGATGTGAAAAATCTGGTATTCAGATGTTTTGCAATACCAATTTGAATTTTTTTTTTTTTTAGCCAAAATAGGCTGACAAAGTTCAATATTCAGCCAGTCGTAAGTTTATCTTCTCTATTTAACATATCAGTATTTTTTACTTTGTAAATTGAAACAGTAAGCACCTTCAAGATTTTGTGCAATAACTGAATTGACTTCACTGAGTCAGAATTATGTCAAGGCAAACATTTCAAGAACTGTGCGTCATGAATTTCCCCAGTGCTCTCTGAAAACTGAGAAGCAACACAAGCGTAACAAAGATGCGCAATTAATATTCCACTTAAGTTGATCTTGTTCTATTTTGCAACTGTGATATATTAGTTTTACATCAACTAGCATATATATTACCAGCAGGTAGTTGTTTACCTTCTTATTTCATTACTATTTTTCAGTGAGATTACTGGTCGCAGCACACTGTGACCCTGCCGAGGACTCCCACATGCTCACTGTTCCATATAGTTGCTTCTGTAAGAGACGCAGACCTGCCTAAAATTCAGCTCAGGAAATAAATGTTAATGAGCTGTCACTCTTAGTTCTTGCCTTCAAGGGGATCTAAGAACTTGGACTTTGCAGCTCTGTAGTTATGCCACATTGAGATCACTTTATGTAGTATGACTTATTACCGCTAGAGCCTTTAACAAAAAAGGACAAGATAAGCATAATTTCTCTTTCTTGGGATATTGAAAGCAAGTCTCCTTATGCACATATTTCTTCCAAATACACAGAAAAAGCTCCATTTAAAAAGGTGCCAATAAGAAGATTTGTGTATGTATTTTTATCATTGCATAATAAGTTGCACCGTACAAAGCCATTTTCAGTAAAGGAGCTGGTACAGAATAACTAGAGATTTTAAAACTCACTCTCTGGTTGACTCCACACTTCTTCACGTAGAAATATCTGGAGAATGGATAAATACTTGGTGCTCTATTTCTGCTCATAATACCATCATGGGAAAAGGGATGAGCTCCCCAATATAACCTGAACTGCAATGGTATGATTTGCGAATGGCTCTGATCTACAAGTAAAACTAATGAACATAATGAAACCACACATATTCTCTGCTATTCACTGTGTAAGTAATGGAAGTAATTACTTAAAATTTCTGGTCACTGCTAGCACATCATACAAGTCCTTGAAGATTGCAGACTCATTCTTATGCTGCATCAGCCTCACGGAGGAACGCAGCCACATTATCATCTGAAGAGGCCTAACAATGGTTGGGGGATATATTCAACTGCTACTTGTATATCTAATAGGCACATTGTACGGCATCAATAGATGAAATTGTTCACATGGTTTTTTGTGAATACAAATAAACTGCTAGCAAGAATGTCAAACAATTTAGAGCTGAAATAACACTCGATACATACAGAATGAATAGGAAGGACATGAACCACTCACAGAAAAAAATGGACAAAGTAATAGAGTTTGTAAATGTAAATCTGCATAGTGAGCAATATAGTTAAAGCCTCTAAAAATTACTGACAGCTGGGAGCACTACAGAGCAAGTTTGCTTAGATTCCTAGTGGTAGCAGAAAAGCAGTATACACTGCTGTTTGATGAACTCTCCAGTAAACTCAGAACCAGCACTGATGGCATCTGGAGCAATAATGCAGAGCCCTCTTGAGCTGAAGGGGTGTCTTGGTTTGATGTAGGATTGAAGATTATCATAGAATTCTTTGATGCTTTCAAAAGGCCCAGCAATTCCCAAAAGGAAAGTGACTAATAAACACCACAGAATTGATCAAAGACATCGTTAGCTTTGTGGTTGATGTAGCTTTATGTGAGAGGATATGACAACTCTAAGTGGTTTATAGTAGAATTACCTGCAGGGGTGAATGAAGATCTGATATCAAAGAAGTCTGCAAGGAAAGAGAGATTACCTAGTCAGAATCACACTAAGTGACATGTTAGCACATGTATCACCCAAAACTCATGGGAAGTCCAACATCTCCTCACCAATTCCCCCTTCTCTTGACAATGCCCTATAATAACAATTCTTGTTCCTATACAAAAAGAAAATAAATAGACCTCCATCTACTGCATTGCATCATTCTGTTTTTACTGCTAATAGCTATCCAGGCAAACTGTTATTTTACATAAATAAATAAATATTAGGAACTACACGAACAGGGCTGATTCTTCATATCATGCAAGAAAATTCTGCAAAGCGTTTTTGGTTTTGCTTACCACATGGCAAAGTAATAACAAGTTTTGCCCCAACCCAATGTAGAAAGGAATAAAAAGTCTCTCTGTTTTTTTGGTTATTTGCGGAGGGGGGGGGTTGGGTGGGGTGCTGGCTGTCTTTGTTTGGTTTGTTTTTTTTCTTTTAAGATGCCTCCAAGCTCCCCAGAAAGAGAGAAGAAGGTTTGCTTCACTCACCTCTGATTAAAAACATCATGGGAAGGGAAAAGAGACTGCACAAGTCTGGTTTTCCTATTTGTTGATGTAACATTGAAAATGTTCGCTTGCTTAATTGGTAATTGTCACAGCTATTCTGGAAGATGGCAAATGCTGTTTTTATTTCAGACTTAAATTGCTTCCTGTAGGGACAGATGAACCCATATCACTCTCTGTAACCAAGCCATGAACGTGTCTAAGGTATAGCACTATGCCATGAAGATGCATCCCAGGATTTTATATTGATTCATCTAAAGAAAGAGGGAGAAAAATTCAGTCCACAATGAGGAGAGTTTTCAGAAGGCAGGAGGGAAAGTCTTTTCTTCATATCCCTCGAAGGTGGAAAAAGTGTTGAGAGTCTAAGTGTTCAGTTATAATGCTCCTAAATGTAATGGTCAAGCAGGACATAAAACCAGCAGAGAATATAATTCAGAGGAAACAAAGACTGTTGAACTTGGAGAGTTTAGTTAAGTAACAGAAGTAAAATCTAGAAACAGTCACTTCTCTCCATTTGTATCCTAGCTTTTTAAGCCAACAGTTTCAAGGATTAAGGCAATGAGTGGCAAAAAAAGTCAGTCCATAATTTTGTGTGACTCAGAATGCATGCATACATGTTCAAGAACCACTTAATCTGAAAAACAGGTGCTTTTTCAGCTCAGAAGATTCACAAACTCATAGTTTTTAAAATATGGTATACTTTTGAGATACAATCACTGCACCTGACGTGGGGGTCTCTAGCAGTAGTAGCTGTCCTGTACAAACTACTGATTCCCCAGGACATGGTTAAACTAATGATCAAATAATTCATTTTACAAATGGGTCCAGCCTATAAAGTTCTAAGAGTTTAGGGATCCAAGCATTTGGTCCAGGTACATGTTTTATGAAATACACTCACAGGTCAGAACTTGTAAAATTCAGTAACAAAAAAAAAAAAAGATTTCCAAATCATATACAAGAGTGTTCAAAATGAACCCTAGATTCTAACCTGGAAAATAAATGGCCAATATATAAAAATTAAATTAATACTATTTAAAAATCCTGATATGAATTGGAACTTAATCTTCAAAATGAAAAGTTTATCCACTTCATCCCTTCATAATGTACTATTCAGATTATACAACGATGCACAAGCATTGGAAACTTAGATATTCACAGTCTTTAGGATGCAAAACTATATCTGACCTCTCCCCTTGAAAAGCAACAAAGCTAACCCTGTACAAATCTTTAAAACACATTAAAACAACTCACTGCTCTACCTTTTTAGGGTCTTACTCATGCTGCCATCCTGTGACAAAAAACAGTAAATACAAGAAAAAAGTTCCATGGAAGAACCCCAGACCATTATCAAATGTCTGAAATTCGTTCTCATTTTTTAAGCTTAGAAGAAAGTATTTCATTAAACATAAAACTTCAAAATACAATGCCTTTAAGGGCTGTGTAATTGCTATATCATTTTCTCAGTGATAAACTGACACTTCCCCTAATCTCTATTACAGAAATTGTCACAAAAAGAAAAACTACTAAATAGGTCAAGCTAATAAAAGCTTATTATAGATCCAGTGTGATTTTTTTTTTTTTTGAGAGGTGTGCTGTAACAGCGTAACAGGTAACATTTTCTTGAAATGTTTTGCCTTGTGGCAGACTGTCAGAAGATGAAAATGCTTCTCCTGACTTGGTGAAATAAAGTACCCATAACACATGAAATTAGATGGAACCAGGCTCTAAGGAAAAATCTACACTACAGGCTGAGCACTCCTGAAAAGAGAAGCATACAAGCAGTTACTTCAAGTCAAAGTTTAACTGAATGTTCTTACAGTGTTTTAATTATTCCTAACGGTAATAAAACATGGAAAGGTAAGAGAGTTTCACAGGAAACTGTGCTGACAAAGTACCACATTTTTTTGTGTTAAACAGGACTTGATAGCAATGCAGGCTACCTTCAAGTACCAGCACATTGACAGCGATACTAAAATAGAAGGAAAGGGGTAAGTTGTATAAGAGCGACTCAAACTGTGTATCGGGTTTTGTCTGTATCCAAAGTCACCAGAATCTCCAATGGTTGAATGAGGATCTGGGCTCAGGAAAAAAAAAAATTCAGGCAACAATTTTTTGGGGAACATCAGGACAAACAGTGACAAGCACCCACCTTGTCTTACAGAGGTCATGATGCCAGCGACTCACTGAGCATCTTCTCCTGAGAGGGAACAAGCCCTCAAAACAGACCTCTGGACAGGTAACCTGGAAATACAGCTGGAGAATGCCTTTGGGACCACAGAGGATGTCACCTGCCTGAGAATGCCCGGCAGCTCCGTGTAGAGTACAGGTCAGTAACTTAATGCGCTGCCCAGGATTTTCAGACTGGCAGGCTGCAGGCAGTCTGCTTCCCAAAGCAGTCACAGGAACGGAAAACAGATCGCAGACCACGCTGTTCTCACAGCCGCTCTTATGGCTGCCTGTCGTAAGGCTGCACGGACACAGTCATTGAGCCTATACCTTAACTGAGAAGAAAGACTGGCAGTTAGCCTAGTGGAGTCAAAGCAGACTTAAACAGTTTGTAGGTATTCTCCCTTATACTGAAGATAAAAATTGTCAAATTCCACAGCCACTAGCCAGGACCAAGAAAAGGAAGGGGGGAGGGGGGGAAACACAGATCATAGATAGAAGATACTCTGGCAACTGCAGAAACGCTGAAGGGTTTATTTTTAAAAGTCAAGACAAGATAGATTTAGCTGAAGTCTGGCTTGCACCTGGCACTGGTTAAGGAGAACCTCCTGAATGGTGGAATAATTTGCTTAAAAATTTGCATCCGTAGTAGGACAAGCAGGGCGAGTTATCCTGAGTAATCAAAATAGATTAATAAAATTTTAGAAAATTAAATACTGATAAGTTTACACAAAAATATATTTTGTGTGTTCACAAATGTTGTAATTTTCATGTTTATAAGTACCTCTTGCTTATTACTACCCCCAGGTGAGAAACACTTAAAACAGTGGAACTGAAATGCAGGAACTTTTTGAGTAGCTCGCTCAAAAACAAGCATAGCTGAAGGTTTTTTTTGTTATTATTTTGATTCTAGGTCTGAAGGCTTAAACTTCATGATGTCCAGGTAAGAATCTGCTCGTAGACAAATCATAGGCTGTATCACAATGATTCACTGCTGAGGCTATGAGTCTTACAGCAGCCAGCGTAACTAAGATTGCCAGTGTAACTTAATGCCTTCTGGCACTTCCACAGTTTATCCTCTAGCATTAGCTGATTAACTAAGAGCCAACTGTTTACAAGAGGAATATCTTTGCCTTTGAAGAGAGAAAAAAAGGTACGGAATCATGCCTAGACAAAGAGACAAACATTTGTTGATAGAGAAAATTCTCCACAAAGTTCTAAAATTCAAGTCTCAAATTCCTAATAAAAACAAGCAATTAGAAAGAAAAAAAAATCTGACAAGAGATGTTTTGTACAAAATACATTTTTTCATTCTGATACCTGTATATAGGTAGATATTAACAAGTATTATTGAGTGAATGGGCAAGCCACAGAAAAATATTATTTTCATTTTTAGCAGCAAAAGATCCCTAAATTTCTTAAGGATTACATTACTACAGTATTTTATCTTAATCCAGTTTCTCTGAAACTTATATTTACCTGGTTTTCATCTACCCACAACAAAAATGTTTGATTTCTTACTTATTTTACCTATTCCTCTTGTGTTCATTTTGCTTCACAATATTTTGGTACCAAAAATAAACCTTAGAAGAGGTCTACTGAGATAGGTACAACCAGTGCAGCTACTAATTGATGATTCATTATAACACTCACAGAGATGTGTGTGTTATATATAACTTCTACAGAGATGTAAAAGTAAAGTTGAGGTCGGGGGGGGTTGGAAACAGGAACCAAAACGCACAAAGTGAATCTCCGCTACAATTTTTCAGAATAGGAACACACCTAACTTAACAAGGATCACACAATATGACTTACAACTACGTCAACTTCAAGAGCTAAGGACTCAGAACCAAGAACGTAAAGTGTCCAAAGGTTTCAGTTAATCTGAAATAAATAAAACTGACTCAACACATTAGACCTTTCAACTAGTCTGACAATTCCACAAGACAGTCTTTTCCCACAAGGTTTGACCCCAAGCTCATATAGAAATGTGATAACACCACAGCCTAAGTCTTACTGTAAAGTCTGGCTGTGAAGCTGTGCTGCTTTTCCCACTTTCAGAACGAGAAATGAGTACACTGACCTTCAGAAACACAGTTGTCTACATGTCTGATACACAAAGGGCAGTGTACACAAAAAAAAATACTTGGTAAGTCATTAATAATCAGCCTTTGATTAAAACTTTTACCTTAATTTGATTAAAGTTTTAATTTAAAAAATCACTTCCCTTTGAGTATTTGCTGTACGTTCTGATTCAACAGCATATGCAGCAAAAAGACCCCTCAGAAACAATCTCAGCAGACTTGCTGAGAGAAACACTTGGCCACCCATGATACATTTGCCTCTACACTTGGCTGCCAGGACAGCCTTGTAACCTGGAAACTCCTTCATTTATAACTGTTTCCTTTTCTACTATTTTGTCTCTGATGTCAGCGACACACCAAACCTTAGTAAGACAACAATTCCACAGCTCAAGTTTTCTTTACCATTTTCTATTTTAGTTTGAATTTGTTTAAACTGTGTATTAAACAAAACAAGGACTTTATATACCTATACCCCACAAAAATATTCTGGTGAGGGGTAGACTAAGGCAGCCTTCTTGCCTGCCTCACATTTTTAGCATTTAATACTTTCAGCATTAAGGTGTTTTAGTACTATTTACTCCTGAACATGTGACATGGTAGCAGCTCTAGGCTATGCAGCTCCCTAGACAGTAGTGAAGCACTACTGAAGTACCACTTCTACATGGAACTCAATGTTCATGGCTTAAGTGCCTAATTGAGACTATGTTCAATAGTTTACAAAACTTTGGAGAAAAAAATAAAGAAAAACCTGAAAAACAAACAACAACTAAGTAAAGCCAAGATTGCTTTCACAGTATGCTCTGGGGGAATAAGTTGCCCTGGGTTTTTTTGTTTGGTTCTTTTTTAACTTTTACAATTAAGTATGGTTCATTTTAGTTTTAATTGTCACTGAGTGTGTGTTTTCATTTACAAGCCACAGCAGCTCAGCGGAGAATACAGAATCCCATAGACTGGAAGGGAACTCTAGAGGTAACCTAAACCAACACCAAGGCCTCCACAAAGCTAAGCGGTGCTCCAGGCTCACCCCCAAACTGGTCTAATCACTGTCTACAAAGTCAGCGCCAGCCAAACGTGGCACTGACTACACCGTTCCTTTACCTACTGGTATCTACATACTTTGAATGACGTTGGTGTGGTATGTCACACAGGATTGAGATCTTTCACCAGAAAGCATAAAAGCATATACTGATGGTCACACATGTATTTTTTTCATATCAAACCTCAAAACGCTTATCTGAACAACTTTGTTTCGAGAAGGTGGACGTTACAGATTTTGTCTTCTCCTTCAGCTCAACAAGTTTCAAATTCTAGTTTTGAAGTCATATAATGTCGGGTATTTACGTTTTCAAAATGGAAGTCCGGCTCAACACATTTTAAGCTAATAGGGTCAATTCGAGAAACTAAGGCTAAATGGCCACTGTTATTCAAGAAATACATATTAAAACAAATTAACTTTATCTCCCAAATGGAACACCTCAAATGAGGTAAAGGGGAGACTGAGTTCTGAAAAATTTATTCAATATTTTTCTTCTAAGAGGAAGTCAAAATACTTACAATCTAGCTCATCAAAACTTTTTCAGTCTATTTTAATATCTAGACTCTTTCTTGGTTTGTGATTTTTTTTTTTATCATTGCTATTTTTGCTGAAAAATTTGACAAAATTTCAGTGTCAAAAACAGAATCAAAAATATATTTTTTCCAGATGTATCGAAAACCATTTTTCAAACAACT